>BMAC01000158.1:2068815-2193713 GCA_014905375.1 Phtheirospermum japonicum
CGTATTTTTGTTAAAAAGTTTGATTATCTAAAGGAAACCTTCCGCACACCTGGTGTACAATAGTTTTTTGAAAAATAAAATACATAAAAAGAAAAAGAAAATGTAGAATATAATGAAATTACACTAATTTATAAGACTTTCTAAAAATTAAAAAATAAATAGTGATAACAAAATAATTATAATATATAAACATTTGTATATCTAAAAATAATATTTTTATAAAACTCTAAAATTATACGTTAGTATAAAAAAAAGTATTTTACAAAATAAAAGGATAGAAATGATTTTTTCAATCACTTATCAACTTATTAGGAAAAGCTATGTATTTTTTTCTTAAAAGAAGTTTGTTAGGCATGTTAATCGGAGAATTCATGCACTACTCTTTTGAAATAGAGAAGTGTGAAATCTCTCCTACAATAGGACGAGATCGATTATAGTGTATGGTTCTTCCCGAGTCGTATCTCTCGAGAATGGCTAATCGGAAATAGTTTATGCATTTGTAACACGAAATGGAAAAAAAGTAAAGAAAATCTATTTTAAACGCGTGGACACATTACTTGGATTATGTTTATAACAATTAAAACGAGATTTTAAATTAAAAATAATAAAGTAGGGATCTAGGGCACCAAACTCATCTCCACGACCAATTGGACGATTATTGAGCATTGATGCGCAGGTTTAGAAGGACGATGTGTATCTACGGATGACTTTCTAGACCTGCGCACGCCGTTGTCGAAGGGTTGTGGCCATGGTGTGCATTGTTGGATCCTTAATCCAACATTGGGCTTATATGTGAAACAATTGCATATTGTGGACTGTCAAATAAGGAAGCTTAATTAAAATTGATCAAATAAAGTTTAAGGTATTGGACTTTAATGTATTTAATAGGACATGGGCCTTTAATGTGTAGATACTCAATGAGCTATCTATTTTAATGATGGGCTAAAATAGGTAAACCCTAGATGACTCAAGTATATAAGGGTTATGGTCCCTAGGTCATACGTATCATTATCAACTATTCAATTCTGCATCCCATCGCCAGAAGAGAGCATATAGAGAAAGTTAAAGGATTCTCTAAAAGTATTGGATACGTATTGCCCTAGAAGGTCAAACCCGAAATTCAATCGCATATGGATTCAGGTACGCTTCCGTAAACTAACTTATGATTCTTAATAATTCAATATGATGATTCCTCGATTATAGCGATGGCTTTCGCTAAGATTTTATTATCTAACAAGTGATATCAGCGTCGATCATGTTAAATTATTGGGAATCGAAATTATTATTTGATTTACAGTTGAATTGCTGAATCTCGAGAATTTGGTGTGTTCATATATATTTTTGTCGAATTGGTATTATTTGGATTCAAACTTCTGCCTTCATATTTGCTATGCGTCAATTACAAATCTGTAATTATGATTTGGTAAAGTGTGTCGATTGAATAAAGCATGGCCATTTATTATGATTTTTTTTTAATTCGGATTTTATATATATATATATATATATATATATATATATATATATATATATATATATATATATATACACACACACACACACACACTAGTTTAACACCCGTGTATTACACGGGATTTATGAAAAGAAATATTAAAAATATTTGTGAAAATTACAACGTTTTAAATTTAAAATAAAAATTTGAAAGGATGTGTTTTCAACCTGTGTCCTGGTCGATTTATTAATTATTATAATTATTAATTAATATTATATTTAATATTTATATTAAATTCGATAATAATTATATTTACATACTTATAAAACTTCAAAAGATATCACATTTTCAACCCTTCTCTAATCTATATTAATTAATTGATATTAACTCATTTTTATATTTTTAAGTTTAGATTAATTTTGTTAATAATTATACATACTTTGAAAAATTCAAAAGGTGTCATACTCTCAAGCCTTCTCGCATTGTGCCATTGTCTAATAAATATTAATTAATTAATTATTATATAATATTTTTTTTATATTTTGATTGAATTCATTACTAATATTTATTCACACTCCAATTATTGCAAATATATCATAATTTACCTATATAGAATATTTAAAATTTCAAAAATAAATTATTTCAACTTTTATTATGAATACAATTTATTTAATTATTTTCACAAATAAGTTTTTTTTTTGTAATTAAAGTTATTTCATATGTAATTTATCTTTTAATTAAACGATTTTTTCTACTAATTATATATGACTTATTTATATTTTTATATAGGAATATAAAATATAATTATTGATTTAGACAAAATATAATAAAAAAAAACTATTAAGTTAAGCTAAATATAATAAAAAAGAAATATTAAATTAGGCAACACACAATAAAAGGAAAATATTAAAGTAGGTATATATTAGGCTCGTATGACACATACGAAGCACCAAAATTTTTTATCATCCAAGCCAAGCATACGAAGCACACACATAAATTAGTAGGATTTTACATTAATATATATTTGTTTAACACCCGTATTACACGGGACTTAACAAAAGATAAATATAAAAAATAATTTTGATAATTACAGAATTTTAAATCTAAAATAAAAAATTAAAATAATGTATTCTCAAACCGTGCCTTGTGCATGTCTAATCTATTTATTAATTATTATAAATACTAAATAATTTGTATTTGATGTTAATTAAATTCATTAATAATCTTAGTTACATATAAATTCAAAAGGCGTCACATTCTAAACCCGTGTCTAATATCTATTTTATTTATTATTATTATTAATCATTTTATATATTAATATTTAGAATATACTCGTTAATAATTATTAGTTACATACTTTGAGATATTCAAAAGACGTCATACTCTCAACCCGTGTCACATTGTGCCGGTATCTAATCAATGTTTAGTAATTATTATATAATTTAATATTTTTATATTTAGATTAAATACATTACTATATTTAGTTACATACTTAGATTATTGTAAATAACTCATATTTTACCTATAAAGAATGTTTGAAAATCTAAAAATAAAATTATTTTTAATTCTATTATCAATAAAACTTATTTAATTATTTTGATAATAATTTTTTTTAATTAGAATTTTTTTCATATGTATTTTATATTTTAATTAAAATAACTAATTTAGATCTTACCTACTAATTATATATGACTTATTTATATTTTAAAATAGAAGAATCAAATGAAAGTATTGAATAAGGAAAAATATGACAAAAGAATTAAATTAGGTAAGATACAATAAAAAGAAAAGTATCTAATTATATATGACTTATTTATATTTTTATATTAGGAGAATCAAAGGGAAGTATTGAATAAGGAAAAATATAATAAAAGAACTAAATTAGGTAAGATACAATAAAAAGAAAAACATTAAATTAGGTAAATATTAGGCTCGCATGACACATAAGCAAACGAATCACCAGAATTTTTTATTTGCCAAACGAAGCATACGAAGTAGACATATAGGTTAGGAGAATATTACATTAATATATAGGGGTGATATATATATATATATATTATATATATATATATATATATATATATATATATATGTGTGTGTGTGTGTGTGTGTGTGTGTGTGTGTGGGTGGGTGGTTTGCTCCTGCTTTCAACATGACCATTCATTATGGGTTTTTTTTATTCGAATTATATATATATGTGTGTGCGCGCGCGCGCGTGTGCGTGTGCGTGTGCGTGTGTGTGTGGTGGTTTGCTGTTGCTAATGAAATTTATTTCTGTTAAGTTTTTTTAAGATACATGTGGAGTTGAGTGATTATGTTTGTAATCATTATGATTAGTTTCTATGTGGATTCAGTTTGTTTTGGTTGTAGTAATGATGGATTCAATGATGATGCTTTTACATTTAATCCTGAATCCATCATTCAGATTATAAATCTCAAGTGGGCTATTAGAAGTTAGGATATTAAGTGGTGCAAGATCCTCTCCTGTGCATGCACGGACACTCCATTGTTTTACCCCTGGAACGAGTCGGACACTCTGGGGACGCGGACACACGCCCGATACGCCTCCGACACGTGTCGGACGCATGTCCTATTTTTTTCTTTTGAATTTTTGATAGGGGGCACGGATTGGACACGGCGGGACATAGGGGACACGGCCAGGACACGTCCCCGACACGTTTTTTCAATTTTTATTTTTTTTTCATTATTTAATTTAATATTATTTTTTATTTTATTTGGGGTTTTATAAATTATGTGAATGAGTTTGTAATTATTTTAGATGATTTATTGGAAATAAGAATTATTATAATTTAATATTTATAGAAAATAAATATATTAATAATTATTTATATTATAATTGTGTACGAGCCGTGTCGTGTCCTATATTTTTAAAAACAAGCGTGTCCTCGTGTCCGAGTCCGTGTCGGTGCAACTTAGATCCTCTCTTTAAGACGGCTCGAAAGAAAAAAATAAATTATTAAGGCCCATTTCACAATTGTCATTATTAGTAATTGGGCTTAATTTGGGCTTTCTTGGGTTTTAAGTTTTTTTGGCCCATATCGGTTTAAGAAAATTACAAGGGTCTTAATATAATTTTATTATTATTTAGATTCAATTAAAGTTATTTAAATTTCTAAATTGATCTCAAAATAATAATATATGCGACCCTAGAATTAAGTTTGGTTTTAGAGTTTAAATTTTAAAATTCAAATATTGGTATGATTTTATATATTTTGAGATATACTAATTGAAGCAACAATGTCAAAAAAGTGAACTCTCTTGTGGAGATTAATTTATTTCAAGATATAAGAGGTTGTGTGCATGTAATTTATGTAAATATTCATCAGCCAAAAGGAAGATTCATATTTATCATAATTATATTTGCAATTGCGGTAGTAAACGTGTGATGATTATTTGGTTTTGCATATGGGCAATGAATCGGCCAAAAGGAAGACTCATTATTTGATATGTTCTTATTATCAGTGTTTGATTACTGCAACAAGATGTCAATTATAAGTTAGTATCTTGTCAAAAGATTAGATTTTGATGAAGTGTCGATATCTTGAGATGGAGATTTACCTTTGATCTGAATTTATTATTATAATTTTAAGTTTATTCTATGTGAGCATGATAGGTTTATTTTATTTGACTCAACTATATCTACTCTTGCTAACATTATTGCTAGCATCAGCTCTATCCCTATGCTAAATGGCACAAATTTCAAGTCATGGCAAGAGAATCTTTTAATAGTTCTTGGAGTCATGGATCTTGACATTGCGATAAGGGTTGATTCCCCACCACCTCTTACGGATAAAAGTACTACGGATGAAAAGAGGGATATGGAGAGGTAAGAAATCGAATCACATGTGTATGATGATCTTGAAGAAAGCCATTCTAAAAGCATTTAGGGGCACTATGTCTGAGAAAATCACTACAGTTAAAGAATTCCTTGATTTGTCAAGAACGAAAAGGCTAAAATTGGTGAGCTCTTGACAAATCTGATCTCAATGAGGTATGAAAGTAAAGACAATATTAGGGAATACATTATGGAAATGTCTCATATTGCTTCAAAACTTAGAGCACTCAAGCTTGAACTCTTTGAGAACTTGCTAGTGCATTTGGTTTTAATATCTCTTCCGGGACATTTCAATCAGTTTAAGGTGAGCTATAATTGTCAGAAAGAGACTTGGTCTCTGAATGAGCTCATCTCACACTGTGTCCAAGAAGAGGAAAGGTTGAAGTAAGACAAGACTGAAAGTGCTAATATTGCCTCAACTTCCAAATTTAAGGGCAAGGGATTAAAGTGAAAGAAGGATAAGAAAGTTGCACACATAACACCACAAAAGAAACAACAAAAGGCACCTAGTGCAATAGACTGTACCGGCTCTGGTACTGGTATGAGTTGTTTCTTCTGTGGAGGTGAAGGACATAGGAAGAAAGAGTGTACCAACTATCACGCTTGGCGTGCTAAGAAAGGTATGCTACTTAATTTGGTTTATTTTGAGGTTAATTTAACTTTGGTTCCTAGACTAAAATGGTGGATAGATTCTGGTGTAACAACTCACATCAGTGTGTCTATGCAGAGTTGCCTCCATTGTCGAAAGCCAAGTGATGGTGAAAGATACATCTATGTGGGCGATGGCAAGACAGTTGAAGTTGAAGCAATAATAAAATTTAGATCATTATTAAAGACTGAAAATTATTTGGGTCTTGATGAGACATTTGTTGTTCCATCATTTAGACAAAATTTGATTTTTATTTCTCTTTTGGACAAATTTGGTTATTCTTGTTCATTTGTAAGTGGAGAAATTAGTATGTTTCATGATTCAAAATTGGTTCGTTCTGGTTCTTTATCAAGTTATGATAATCTTTATTCACTAGATATTATTACTTCATTTAATGAATCTCTGAATCTACACACACGAGGTGTGAAAAGAAAATTAACCAACGAAAAGTCGAATCTTTAACATCGGTTTTACAAAAACCGACGTGACTTCTCACGTCGGCCGTTTAGACGTCAGTTCCAAAATCGACGTGAAATGTGCAAAAAAACGACGTTAAATGTCCAGCCTGTAGTAGTGCGACTGGGCTGGACGTGATCCTCTTATGAACTCTTCCCCACCTGATGATAATTACAGGTTAAATGAGGGGCTCCATCTTGCACAACTTACGATTTGACTGGATGTGATTCCCTTACGAACTCTTCCGAACCTGATGATAATTTCAGGTTGAATGAAAGGCTCCAACTTGCGCAACTTATAACTGAGATCGATGCGATTCCCTAAAGATGAGCTTTTTCAGGCTTAGTGATAATTTCGAATCTGATTTATCTTATGCAATTTGTGATTGGGGCAGATAAGCTTGCCCAACTGACCAATGGATCATATGAGATGAGTTACATTCATAAATTAAGAAGGAGCTTTTCAATTTATTAAAACAAAGCAAAACTACGATGGCGCATTGAGATATGATATCACCATAATTAAGAGACAAATAATGATGAGTTTGCATGGAGTATGAGCTGTATGGTTAGTCACCTTAGAATAAGGCGATATCCACTCATAGATCAGCTATGACTTCCTTTCACGATTACGCTTTTTCAAGCATGCAATTGCTTTATAATTATGTTACCTTGAGTAATTAAGTTAAGATTGTGAGGAGATATCTAATACCCTTCGCTAGTGAAGGACTTGTTATTTTATATAAATGCTCGATATCCTGAGTTGAGCTATTGATATGAAGATCCCGATATGTGAATACCTGGGGTGGTTAAAGTATTTGCCTTTAGGGACCATTCAAAGATTTACTTGGAGATTCATTTATGATTAAGTATATTCAGTATATGGTTTGGGGAATCACATTTGATGGAATAAGTGCCTAAATAATTTTAGGAAAAGCTAAAAATTCATTATCTGATAGAGAGGAGTGTAACCCCACATCTCGGGGCCTCACTTGTTAAAAAATAAAAAGAAGAGAAAAAGTAATAAATTACAAATGAAGGCAGAATGGATTTGGACCTATTTGTTTATATGCAGATATCTATAGACACCTTGGCGCATACATTGCATCCTTCGCCGGAGTCCATCCAATCATCAGTGCAGGTGCAAATTCTCTGCCGCTAAGTGCAATTTCTCTTCAGAAATTGCTCCGTTCTCTAGATCAATGTCCATGAACTGAAAGTGGAGGTTGATGGAGTCATTCTTATGGCAGTTTCACTTCTCCTGGATTGATTGCAGTTGAGAGAATTCCTCATCGAAGGAGCTATTGCCAGAGGAAGACATTATATGAGAGGAAGAAAATAATTGCAAATGACTTCTTGAGTAGAAGATGGTGAGTGGTGAAAGTGACTACTAGAATCAAGCCTTAATTAGGCGTGAAGTTTATATTGAGAGACTAAATTTGAATGGATACCTTACTTCGATAGCATTGCGTAAAAGAAGAGAAGCCGAAATGACATCTCTGCAATCACTTGATTACACGTATTGTCACATCTTGCTATTGTTCTTGTGTATTTATTATTAGTTTTATAATTATTTATTTTATGTTTGTCGTTTGTCACGACACAAATAAAATCATCTTATAATTTTATTTTGGTTAATACTACATCTATGGTCCTTTTGGAAATCGACCTTACTCTTTGCGTACTGCATCTACACAGTATACTTGGGGTTAGATAGAATATAAATAAACTAATAAGTTTTTGTAAATCACCCCTACTTTCGGGACAATCATATTTGCACGCTAAAATTTATAAGTTCACCCCCATTTAAAAAAATAACATAAAATATCAAAACTACCCCTAAAAACACCCCACAAACACCATATGCTTCACACATTTCCACCCCTCCTCGCTGCTACCACTACCACTGCCATGGTTTTCATCATCGCCATTGAAGATCAGCAACACACCAAAAAGAAGAAAGAAAAGGAGCATTCGGATTAGATTTTTGAATGCCATGATGCACGTTTGGATTTGGTTTTTCAAACGCCTTAAGCCACGATCGTAAATTAGATCCGAATGTGTCTCATGGCATTCGAAAATTTGATGCGAACGCCTGTTTATTTTCCTCCTTCGTGTATCGGTGGTAGTGGTAGCGGCAGCGACGATGGTGTTTTTCAATCACACTTTCAAAAGTGCAAGTTTTTTCAATTATTCAAAAACGACATTTTTTATTAAAGGAAGTAGGAGTCGACATTTTCAAAAATGACATTTTCCAGTTGGAGTCGACGATGACGATGGAAGTTGCAACAGGTGAGAGGTGTGTTTTGCATGTAATTATGGTATTTTTATCGTATTTTTAATTAGGGTTTTGTGTTGTTTACAGTAGTTTTGAGTCGAGTTTCATTAGTTTATTAGGTTATTTTCTCGTTTTGTTGATTTTCGTGTTTCTTTTTGATGTATTACTTAATATGGTTAACTAGGTTCAGTTAATTTGAGGATGGCGTTATTTTGCTAGATTTTAACAAGAAATCGAAAAGAAGGTGAAAATTGACCCTTGGAATGATCTGGCTCGAGCCAAGGCAAGTACGCGCACGCCCGCCGCACACGCCCGCAAGCACCTGCCGAGGCCGCCCAGCCACGTCAACGTCGATCGACACTCCACCGATGCAAGATCGACGCAAACTCTCTGTAGCGTCGATCGACCCGCTAATGCCAGCCGACGCACCCACCGCCCACTTCGATCGACGCTTCGTCGATGCCGACGTTGGATGGCTATTTTTGGGAAGTGGCTAGCAAGCTTATTTTAGGTCAAACTTGGTCAAACTCGGGAAATTAAGTCTTTAAAGCCCATTTTGACCCATTTAACCCCAATTAAACCTAGTATAAATAGAGGTCTTCCCTCATTTTTTGTAGGACATCTCTCATTTTTCTCAACTCTTGCATGGGTTTGGATAAAAATTCTCTCTCTAATTCTTAGATTTACTTTTAAGCTTTGCCTTGGATTTGTAAGCCTAAGAAGAATTCAAGTACTCCCTTGGATTTTATTTTGCTTTCTAATTTCATTCAAACTTTTGGATTCTCTTTGCAATTCAAGTAAGCTTTCTTTTAATTTCATGCTTGTTCTTCATTTTATGAATTTTGCCTTAGCTTAGATCTTGTGAATCGTCCATGGAATTTAGGTGATGACACACCAAGATCATAGATCGAGTCCTTGATCGTCTTTATTTTGAGTATTTCATATGCTTTATTTTAAATTTAATTTTCATGCATAGTTTTATGTTGAATCTTAGATCTACTCTTCGTTTCTTGTTATTTTCCGAAAAGATTTAAACTTTCATGTCAACTTTTCTTGCTCTTTACATTGGTGTTTTCAATTTTTGCTAATTTGCATTATTCTCAATTTTATGATCATTCATGCATGGTTGTACTTTAGGTTGCTTTAGTTGTACTTGGTGAAACATTCACCCCAGACCCATTTAAATGTAGCGGATAACAGTGGGGCTCGAGAATTGATGTGTATTCGAATTATAGGCTTTTACTTGCATATTTTCATTCTTGCTTGCTAATTCAATTTCGGCACACGCTCGAGGCATCCGACCAACTTGCATTTGACATTTTCTAGTTAGTTTATTTTCATAGTTTTTCATTTTATTTTCGTTTTCATTTATATTTCAAAGCTAGAAACCCCTTGATTCTCACAATCGAATCGAATTCCAATAATAACGAGTCATGAACCCACTTTTCTTATTTAAACACCACTAAAACTACTCTTTCAAGGTGGTAGAGAGTTTGAAGAGATAAAATGATTGACATGTAGAATTTGAATGTAATTTTCACATTTTTATTTCTTTTTTAATTATGGAACTAAAAAATTCGTGAGATGCCAATATGACACTCATATCTGCATGGACGCGGATATACGCACCAACTCCATTAATTTTTTTTATTAAAATACCAAAATTACCCTCAAGTTTTAAACACCCAACTTCATTTTCTTCAACCCTCCACCACCAACCCCTTTCCGCCGCTACCGCCACCACCTCCGTTGTCGTCACCACCGCCACCACCTTCATCTCCACCCTTATCGCCAAAACCTTATTTAACGTTCATTTTCATGGTTATTAATCAAAATCAGGCGCCACTCTCAACAGACAAGAAAACAAAAACACGCCCCTCCCCCCAAGGAAAAAAGCGGAACGCATAATATGAATATGCAGTGTGAATTTGTATCTAATAAGATTGGAATAAAATTCAGATACATCCCAAATACTAGTAATACGCTCTGCTAATTGAACCTTATTATCAATTTACATATCATTTTCAATAAAATCATTGACCGCGTCTAAACTCAATATCCCTGCTCACGTTTTCTTGGTGTTGTCTCTGTTTCTCTACTTGCTCAAATTGGACGAAACGGTGTCGTCCGAGTATCGAGAGGTGACCGAGAAAATTTAGATCCTTGTATCTTGGTTCACGACAAGGATTTGCTAGACCCGGTTCACGGTAGAAAAAACGAGACCTATAAATGGACTCTTCATCATGCCAAGAGGTACATATTGGCTGGCGGCAGCAAGGGCAGCAAGGGGTGGTGGTGGTGACGGCGATGGAGGTGGCGGTGGCGACAAGATGGTGGTGGTGGATATTTGAAAAAAATGAAGTATATATTTTGGGTGTAGGATTTGAAGGACAATTTATATATTTTTATAAATTTATTTTTTTAATAGAATCCACCCTATATTACTATTTAAAAATACAATTGTGATATCCTGCTTCCACGTGGTTCCTTGCCTGATTTTACTTTCTGTGTCTAACTTTTCCCTTTTCTTTATTTTATCACTTGATTTCTGTGTCTAGCGATTTTCTTTTTCTTTTATTTTTATTTGCAAGAATTCATTTTCTCTTTCCGCTTTTCTCTCTGGGTTTTAATTTTTCCCTTTTCTTTATTTTATCACTTTATTCCGTGTCTCTCTCCGTTTAGGTGTTCACTTTTTATCCGCCTTCGTTTCTCTCTCTTGACCTGGGTATTATTTTGAAAAGATTTACTTTCACTAATGTGATTAGTGATTATGTAATTGATGTATAACTAGAATTTTAATCATCCACGTTCCATTTATATTAATTGATTTACGGTGCTGATCAATTTGACTATTTGTTTGTAGATATTATTACAAAGTTTTAACATTTTAATATATACTATATTATTCGATGTTGTCTATTGTGTTTTATAAATTGCATCAACAATTGTAGTATCCCTTCCCACATGTTGATATACATTACATTGACACAAATCCATATTTCATAACCAAACCATATAAAAATACAAAAAATAATAATGATAAATGGAAAAACATGAAAATAATAATGATAAATAAAAAAATTTAAAATCTGAACAAGAACAATCATTTTTACACGTTGATATACATCAAAGTAGAAACAATTTCCACATTCAACACGTGTAGTGAAAAACTACTTAATCACTATATTAAAAATAACTCACAAAAATATATAATTATTTTATATAAATAATAACCGGTGTGTTTAAGTAAGTTTTTTACACCAATTTTTTATTTATATTATGTAACAATCACTTAAACACACCATTAATAATAATGAAAGTTAAGATTTTCTTATTCGCGAGAAAACTATGGATCGATTTTCGGAAACAGTAAGATACCACTATTTCCTCTATAAGATAGCATCCATGTGATATTTTGACACCAAATTTTTATTTATATTATGTAATTGACAGATAGATATTTTGATCGGTGTCTACGGATAAATAGAAAAAAGAAATTGAAACAGTAAGATACCACTCTTCCCTCCATGACATAACATCCATATTTTAATCGCGAATAAGAAAATTCTAATGTGTTTAAGTGATTTTTTGACACCAATTTTTTATTTATGTAATTGACAGATATTTTGATCGGTGTCTACGTATAAATTGAAAATAATATTTGTTTTCCATATAAATAGAAACTATCAAACTCAGTGATTTTTACTAATTCTTTGATACCGATTTTTCTCATTTATATTATTAGATCAACATGATAGACGTTAGTTGATACTATCAAACTTTTAACAATCTGTGGTTTTTACTAATTCATTGATACCATTTTTTTTCATTTATATCATTTGATGTTCATGATAGACGTGTTACTGATTCTTATATTCTTACAAAAGTTTAACATTTTATTATATATTATCATAAAATTTTATTTATTCGTTGTTTTCCATTGTTTTCCATTTTATTATATACTATATTATAGCCATTATTTTATAATAAAATATTCATCATAAATAAATATCATTATAGATAAAAGTATATATATTTAATTTTCTCACAAATAATAAATTTCCCATACAGATTTTAATTTGATATTCAGTCAATTCCGGACCAATAATAGTTTTTTCATACTAATTTTAAATTTCGGACACGCATTACACAACTAAATAAATTTTTTATTGAAGCTAGGGACGACTATAATTCATGTATTGGATGAACATTAGTTTATTTGGAACTTTGAACTCAAAATATGCTTAAATTGTTTCTTGATATAATTTTTTAATGATGCATTTTTATATTGAGAATGTCCGGTAATAAATATTCTTATTTCTCCTGACAACTACGACTGTATTTGACTGTTATTGTTTTCTTGAAGTAATCTATTTTGTTCGTCTATGTATTTTTTTAAAGTATATAGTGAAACTTAATGGTATAAATTTTGATTTTTCTAAAAAATAAATTGAAATCGAAAGTTAATGTTAGTGAAATGATTATGATCATATTACAATATATATATATATATAATTAAATATTGTAATATTAAATATCCGTCTGTAACACGGGTATCGAGCTAGTAGACAAATAAAATGGGGCGCATATATCCCGTTACTATCTGCGTTCATCGGCTCAAAGAACAAAACTAAAATATGGACTCGTCTCAAAACAAACAAAATATGGACTTAGAAATTCTTAAAATAAATAAATTTAAATAAGAGGCTTCAGGTTTGACTGTCACGCAGCCCACAACCACATGCAGATTAGAAATTCGGAAAATTATAGTGATATATCCAATAAATAAAATATATTATTTATTTCTTTTCTCTCTCATGTCTCTGAATCTATCTATTTGCGCTTTTCCTCCATCTCTCTCAACATTTTTCTCTCACCTGTCTGAATCTATCTGTTGCCTGTCCTCTCCTCTCAATTTGTTGCAGTTCAACTCTATGGGTGACCGTGTGATATAATTTACAAGGCCACAACTTCGTCCTCTGACTCAGCCACCGATGATCTTCGGTGCGTTCTTCTCTTCTTGCTGAACTTCTGAATTCATTATTTTTTTTAGTCATTTGATCATTCTTTTTTTTCATAGTTTGGCTTTATGTAGATTTATCAGGGCGTTTTTTCTGAACGGAGGGTAGGGGTTTAAGCTTTAGATGGATCCGCCGATCGTTTTGTTCAATTCGTCTCACTAATTGCGCTTTTTTTTTTTTTTTTTTTTTTTTTTAATTTTGTTTTTGTGTCGCTGTATGTAGAGAAAAACATTCCTTTTTTCAATTTGGTGGATCTTGGTGTGCTTTGTTTGTCTTTTCATCTTGTTTTTGATCAAATCTCAAATATTTGTTGCCACAATTTCAAAAATGAAATGGTATTCTGTTTTCAGGTTTAGTTATTATTAATTTCTGTTCAGTTACATTTTGGTCTCTGATCAGTTTAAAAAGTTTGAAAATCCAGTGATAGTGTTGTCTTTTTTGTGGGAAATGAGTTTTATCGTGTACAATATATTGTTCGAGTTTATTGCATGTAGTTTATGTGTTTGCCCGAGGGGTTTATTGAATGTATTTTAAAAAAGGATTGAGGTGACAAGGCGATAAAAATAGACTTAAAAGAACGAGAATGTGTAGAAGTTTGATTATTTTTAGCAAATCAATGGAGAAATGGACTTGATAATAACCCATTACTTAAAAGCAACTGAATACTAGAGCCAGTTGATGTAAATGCTTCACATGATTTTAGCTTTCTTTTGCCACATGCATCTTCTGTACGGATGGGCTGTTTGGAGGAAATTTAATTATATCTGAATCAAGCATGTTGGCCGAGTCTAATTGCTTGTTGTCTTCTTAAGCATTTTAACGATTTTTAAGACACGAAGATGACGTAAATGTTAAAGAGAGAAAATTAGGTGGAATATTTTGTCTGCAATTTAACCTGTTTTCTATGGAAGTAAATTGGAACCTAATTAATTGATCAAGCATGGATAATTGAGAACTTAGAAATTTCTGGGAATGATTTTTTTATGGAAAATATTCGATAATAGGATTTTTAGTTATCACTATAAAATATAAATACACAAATCCGGAATGTCAAATTCTGGCATGGCCATTATGGTTTGGAGAACCGGAACAAACGAATGTTGCAAATCTTAGGAATCAAATCATTAAACATATTGTAAAAGAAGTTACTATATTAGCAGTCTCTTACATAAGTGCAGCAACATGTGGTAAAATACGCAAAGTTGGTAGCTCAAACATAATGGTCGAGGTCGTACTTAGAAACAAATACTGCAGAATCTAAGATATATGGATGCCCCTATTTTAAGACATTTTGGTATATTGTTCTGCGTTTCTTGTTGTTGGATTAAATGCTCTACTGGGTCTGACCTGATAATTTATCATCACATATCCTATATTTGAATATAATGGTAATAGCCAGTAATCAATGCTCTTGTATTTACAACCTTTATTTCGTATTATTTACTACATTTTCCTTGGCATGTGCCTGGGACATAAGTTTGCATTTCATAAAGACTGGAATTGGTTATGAAAATGATCTTTTCAATATTGTGATTTCTCTTTACGTGCACAAACATTAAAATGTATAGTTGTCTTTCAATGGTTGGCAGTTTGTGGACTTATTCGAACCAAACTCAATAAGACAATCATAGTTTTGTTCTAATGAAATAAAGATGGACCTAATCCATCCTTTAATCATGTGAGTTTGGTTGAACTGGTCAGTTGAGTGGGACATCAAATTTAATAATGTTTGCAATAGCAATAAAAAAAACTATTATTCCCTTTTCTTTTCTTGATTTTCCATTTCCCCCAAAGATTGTATAATATTGGAATCCATTATGCATTGTCTGTGTGATTCCTTTTTATTTAATTGAATTTTTGCTGAAGTTGTTCTTTTAGACAAAAATCTTGTTGTACTTATATACTCAATATTGTGTCTATTCTTTCATTTCTCATACAGAATTGATGGGTATAACAACAACCTCCTCTTTTTGAAGTTTCAGTGATATATTAAAGAGGTTGCATCTGCTTTAGACTCTACGAATTTGATTTCTACAATCTTGAGTTTGGATTGTTGTTTCCTTTTCCATCATATTACTGCAATAATCATTTTATATTTTATTTTCTTTATTTTGAGCTTATATGAATGACAAGTCCTTATGTGTTTTACTGCAAACCTTACTGTAATTTTTTATGGATTCAGTCATCATGTGTGATATTTTTATAATTTTTAACTTTTATCTACTGTTGAGTTTCTTATAAGTTTTGCTAGAATAATAGACTTTACCTTATGTGAATGACTGGTCATTATGCGTTTGACTTTCAACTTTAAATGAATGATTGGTCATTTTCCAAAGTTGACACCGATGTTGGACATTTCGGTTATAAATATGGATTTATTTACTTTGGTCTCTGCAGGTGAATGAGTATTGGGGTAATAATATCAGCTAGTGTTTTTGGCAAATGACTTCAGTGGGTATGGCACCCACATCTGGCTTAAGGGAGAAGGCAGGTAGTCATGTTGTGGGGGTTGATAGACTGCCTGAGGAGATGAATGACATGAAAATCCGGGATGACAAGGTAGGCATGTGGTCAAGAAATGTGTACTATGAAGCATTATTCCCTGGAAGTATACTTCTTGTCTTGAGTGTGTGTTGAAGCCTAGTTTTTTAGATGGATATTTGTTTTTGTAGGAAATGGAAGCAACAATAGTGGATGGTAATGGGACTGAGACAGGCCACATAATTGTAACAACCATTGGCGGTCGAAATGGCCAGCCAAAGCAGGTACGTGCATCTCTTGTGTGTGTTTTATTTTCTTTTATTTTTCTTGATGTAACAATCATCATTATTATTATTTAAATAATGTGGTTTCTGCATTGTTTTTTATGGATTATGTTAATTTTGAAATGAGAATTAACTATATCGAATATAATTCGATATGTTAGTTGATTTTTTAATTGGATTAATATTGTTGAATTACTTTGTATACTTTATATTGTTTGTATTCTAGTCCCCGCCTAGACCCTAGCTCACCGCCCGAATACTTTGTGTAGCGAGGACATGTCTGGTTATTCATAAGCTTTATGAGACACTCCTCTTGGTTTACAAAAGGAGGGCGTATATTGTCAAAAGGGCCTAATAACAATTTTCGCACGAGGATTTTAACTTAATTTTGTGTCTAATGTTCTTGCATTCAGGAAAAAAAAGGCCTAGGAGAATAGAACAATAAGGTGGCATCTGGCATGTGTATTGTATATCATTTTTCATTTTAGGATTTCCCCCCTAATTGAGATTCTTAGGAAAAAAACCCCAAAAGTACACCATTTAACCACTTTCACTTTTTTCTCCCACCAATCACTTCAACTCACTTTTGAAATAAAAACATCCCATCACTAATCATTAATACACAATTTTACATAAATTTCACTATTCCCCCACTCACTAAACTCTAACTACCAATCATATTCCATCATTATTTCACTATTTTTCATATTAAATCAATTTTATCATTACATTTGCATCTCATATCCATTCACACTAAAAAATTAATTCTTTCAAAAATAGAAAAAATTATTCATCATTATTCTCTCTCATTTCAAAATTTTCCAAAAATGGAATGTTATCCAATCGCCCCCTGAATATTTCAAACTGAAATTGTTTTATGGAAGTGCTTAAAGAATATAGATGATGTTATGTGTAAGCTTAGGTGCAGTGAATAAACTCAATTGCATGTGTGCCATGGGGTTTGGTTTTCTTTGTTGCTTCGTTGATGGAATTTTGATTATCAAGCTTCACATTTTTCCCTTTTTTTATTTGGGGATATTGTTTAGACTATTAGCTACATGGCTGAACGCATTGTTGGGCAAGGATCATTCGGAGTAGTATTCCAGGTAATTATCTTGTACTGGTTTCTTACATGGAGAAAGAGCTAGATACTGGATACTGCTGTATTCTGCATATTATCGCCGACCCAGTCAAATGTGGTTATTTGTAACCTTTTTTTTTGCTCGTTCAGGCTAAATGTTTAGAGACTGGTGAAACAGTTGCAATAAAGAAGGTTCTCCAGGACAAGAGGTACAAGAACCGAGAGTTACAGACCATGCGTCTTCTTGACCATCCGAATGTTGTTTCTTTGAAGCACTGCTTCTTCTCAACCACTGAAAAGGACGAACTATATCTCAATTTGGTACTTGAGTATGTCCCTGAAACTGTTCATCGTGTTATCAAACACTATAATAAGTTGAACCAGAGGATGCCACTGATTTATGTGAAGCTGTACACTTACCAGGTAGGTATTTGGTTGGTTTTTGATGCATTAGCTTTCTTAATTTCTTTTTCCCTCATTTATTTCGAAATGATTTTAGAATTGATTATGTTGCTGTTTGTGGCAGATATTCAGAGCGTTGTCTTATATTCATGGTGTTATTCGAGTATGTCACAGGGACATTAAGCCTCAAAATCTGTTGGTACGTTCATGTTAATATTGCTTACTTCTTTTTGTTTAGTTTATCTCTTCTTTCATCTTACTTGCCAGAATTTTGAAACTTAGAATTGAAGGGTGCAGTTGGATATCATTCCATTTTAAGTTTTTTTCCACTTTGTTTTATTTTTTCCCTTGAGATGTTTTTGAAAATATTTCAAAAGCTGTGTTGCTTGGACTCTTCACTTTGAGGCAAAGTACCCATGTCGACACGGGACACGACATACTCCTAAAAAAATCGGACACACAACTTTCATGAAATATTACCTCGAAGTCATCCATGGTGAAGATTGAAAAAAGAATCCATGGTGACTGTTCAGACATCAACGAGGATGAAATTGTGAAAAGTAAAATGGTTTGGAAAGGAAATATTTTCAGCCTTAATTGCGCGTGAATCTTGAGATGAATGGAATAAGTGCGCCACGTATTGAGAATTAGGAATGAGCCGCTTATTGGGAACGCGTATTGGAATTTGGGATTGGAAAATTGGATCTGATTTGAAAATTAGAAATTTGAAGGATAAGACAGAAAGAGACATTTTAGACCGCAGATTTGGCTCCTCTGTACTTGTACTTCACTATTAAAACCCGTTTGTTTTCTTTCTTATTTTTGAAACCTTCTTTATTCTTTTCCTTTTCCTATTAATCCATGTTCCAAGTTTTAATAATTTTGCTCACTTTGTTCTTCCACCAATCATTTCAACCCATTTTTTAAAACAAATTATTCAATCATTACACATTTTTCCATAAATTTAACTATTCTCCCCACTCACATAAATTCTAACTACCAATCATTATTTTACTATTTTTATATATTAAATTAACTTTAATCATTACATTTCTATTTTATATCCATTCACTCCCCCAAGTTTTTCATTCTTATTTTAAGAAAATAAATAAAAAATTATTCACTATTCTCTCTTATTTCAAAATAAAATGATATACAATCGCTCACAAAATTTCTTGTATTGGTCCCTTTTAACTTAGCTCTCAAAAATCTTCTTTCAAGCTAATAAAAGTGATGACATTATGCAGGTGAATCCTCACACCCACCAGGTCAAATTATGTGATTTCGGAAGTGCCAAAGTTTTGGTATGCTGAGTTATTATTCACAAATAAGAGTTGTGTTCGAGTAGCAAGTGGGATGTTGACTCTTAAGATATAAATTATTTGTGGCAGGTTAAAGGAGAGCCCAATATCTCTTACATCTGCTCTAGGTATTATAGAGCACCCGAGCTTATTTTTGGAGCCACAGAGTACACTACTGCTATTGATATTTGGTCTGTTGGGTGCGTACTTGCGGAGCTACTTCTTGGTCAGGTATATATCGTTTGTCTATCAGTGTGTTCGCGTGCATATTTGTTTCTCATTCTGGTTAAAGATCATTATTGGCTCTTCATGTGCATTGTTGTTGGCCTTTGGTTTTTCAGCCACTGTTTCCCGGGGAGAGCGGTGTTGACCAGCTTGTCGAGATCATCAAGGCCTCTCTCTCTCTCTCTCTCTCACACACACACACATGTTTAGTTTTTTTTTAAAAATTATTTATTTGCTAACAAAATTGATGTGTTTTCAGGTTTTGGGTACTCCAACGAGGGAGGAAATAAAATGCATGAACCCTAATTATACCGAGTTCAAATTTCCACAAATTAAAGCCCACCCATGGCACAAGGTACTTGTAGATTGGCGCGTTTGTGCTCGTCTCTGTTTGCCATTTGTTTCTCTCTTACCATTTCTTTTTCTTCTTTTTCAACCACTTGGCACCAGATATTTCATAAGCGCATGCCTCCGGAAGCTGTTGATCTTGTTTCAAGACTGCTGCAATATTCTCCTAATTTACGTTGCTCAGCTGTAAGTATTTTTTTTTTCCAAATTTAATTATTCATGTTAGTTTTTCTACTAAAAATTGGCCCATCCATCAATTTGCTCTACAGTTGGACGCCCTGATCCATCCCTTCTTCGATGAGCTGCGTGACCCAAACACTCATCTGCCCAACGGCCGTTTTCTTCCTCCGCTATTTAACTTTAAGCCTCATGGTACGAATTCTCACTTTTGAATTTCAGGTTTCTTTTTGAGTGGTTGAATAGTGTTTTTATGTTATTGCATATCCTTATTTCAGAGTTGAAGGGTGTTCCTGTGGATACGTTGATGAAGTTGATTCCCGAGCATGCTAGGAAGCAGTGTCCCTTCCTCGGGTCGTGATGTGATATCTCCGAGTACTGAACGAACCGTTTTGTCTCTTTTAAGGATTCATACCCTTGTCCGCCTTGCCTGTCCTTGCTTTGCATTAGTATTTGTAAAAGCTGATCTAGGGAACCTCATTTGTGTTATGGTTGTCTCAACTGTTATCTCTGTGGTCTACAACATATGTTAACCTTGTTTGGATAATGGTAATTATTTGTCTTTTTTGTTGGGATTCATCCCAAACTTTGTTCAATTTTAAGAAATTGAATTTATTTTCATCAGAAATGTTTATTTATTTATTTATAAAGTGAAGTCATTACTGGTTCAAATTCACACTCCGCATTTCTAATTATCACATTAATGTTATTGACATGTGACGTGAATTGAGTCGCACTTAAGTGCAATGATGATGATGTTATTGTTATTATTATTATTATTATTATTATTATTATTATTATTATTATTATTATTTATGAGCTCCATCCAAGTTGAGCTCTGTATCGAGTCAACCTAAATGTTCAATTACAGATGTTGGGGACTAATGAGAGGGTTGTTAATCCATTATTCAAATTACATTAAAACCTCTATAAATTAATAGTGTTGGGATATTAATTTAACGAGATATTAAATAATTGATAAATTAACAATAGTTTACAAGTGTTGATACAAATATAATTTCAATTTTTTTTTATTACTATGCTCAATTGATAACGTACATTCATAAAATATGACAAATAGTTAGATAATATTCATAGAATTGTAAAATCCAATCAATTAGTTGGATTATCATTATAGAGATTGCCAAATATCTCTTAACTAATAAAATAAAACAACTATAGATATATCGATTATGTACAAATAATTAGTGTCATAAGAGCTAATATAGATGATAAAATTGATGATGGTAGTCTTACTACATATTTCATTATCGAAAAAAGCTCTAAATGTATTGAGAAAATTGAATAATAGTGTTTAATTATGAGAAGAATATATTTTATATGTTAAGAAAATCTGAAGTTAGTAAGAGTAACATCATCCAATAAATTACTAGCAACAATTGAATAATATATGAAGTTTGAAAGATTAATTATAATATTTTTAATGTCAAGTGATATTAAATTGGAGATGCTTGAGGATCATAATTGGCAATCACACCAATGAATAGACCTGATTAACAATTTGGAACCACCAATTCCACGGGTAAGCTGTAACCATCCTTGGACAACTCCAATGCTCCATGCCCATAACCACGGGTCGGTTCCGAGGTCCAGCTTTAGTCGCTAATCCAGATATGGGTACGAATCGTATTACTCCTTCCGTTTTTAAAATCCAAATTTTGTTTAAAACTAATTATCGTTTTAAAAAAGTTTACCATTTTTTTTCTTTCAAATTTACTCATATTTATTAAAATAAATTTACAGTCATAAGATAATTATGAATAAAAATGGAAGAAAGATTAATAAAAAATATTATTAATTGATTAGAGGTATTTAAATATATATGTTCATTATTTTTAAGAACTATATATTTTAATAATTTCATGTACTTAAATAATTTGGCTATAAAGGTCTAATTGCCATTTATCCACCGAATTCCATGTTTTCTTAATGATGTGGATTTTAGGGCAAATAAAAAATATAATTTCATTTCTCTTTTATCCTTCTATCTATTTTTGCCATTTGTCCACTGAATTCCATATTCGAATTGAGGTGGAAAATTCTGCATTTCTTGCTCTCGGGCTTTTTAAATTAAAAAAATAGAAATAAATATTTAAAAAATATAATTACATTAAAATAAATTATATAAAGTCATTTTATACACTTAAAATGATTTTAACCTCGGTAAATTGTAATTTTCTTGTAGTAAAAGGAGATGATCAACGAGTAATATCCGGCAAAGTATAAGGGATATAGAAAGCCTAGCAATTTCAAGAAGTTCACCTTCGAAAACATTTAAGTTCATCATTTCAAGCTTTAAATCGACAATCTTTAATTTGCTTTTTGGTATTATAAGTATGTGCAACTTTTTAAGTTGTAACCTATTTTTAGGAAAGGGTTGATATTTAGAGTTTAAAAAAATATATAATTTACATTTATTTATATTAATAATATAGTTTATAAGGTATTTTTTTTTTAATTTAAATTGGACATTCTTTTATTTTGTATTTAATATTCACTTTACGAATATAATAATACTTTTTTAATAAATATTATGTTTTTCTTCTAAATGGCTGTGTAAACACAAACTTTTGAAATAGTATTGTAATAATTTCATGTACTTAGATAATTTGGCGTCTAATTGCCATTTATTCACTGGATTCCAGAAATGAAGCGTATGCTAAGTACAAATAAAAAATTATAATTTCATCCTTCATTTATACTTCTATCTATTTTTCCACTTGTGCAAATCACTCCGAGAGATTGTACGGTATTGTAACTATATTAAATTTTCATTTAATTATAATTATTAAATTATTCTGAAAAGATAAATACTGGAATAAATCAATAAATATAAATATAGAAAATTCGGGAGTACGATGCCCTCATGGTTACCATAGTCATTTCCCATAATAATACTACAAAAGATATAAATTTACGAATTTAAAGATTAGCTCACTAGCAACAAAAGCCTCCACACATCCAACAAAAAAAAAAAACAATTAAAAGGGGGTCTTAATTAACTATCTAGAAGATTATAAGCCACGGTATTTAGTCTTAATTAACTATAATTAGTATCATTGAAAATTTAATTAATATTACTAATATTTATATAAATTCACTAATAGATTCATACGTTTAAGAGATTGGCTGTTAGTGTGGTCGTTCTCCACCCGATCATACTCTTGCCATTCTTCTTAACCCACAACTATTATCAAGTTGATGTCGTGGGTTGATTGTGCTCGTTTTCGCCATTTATGATCTTCTTCATTTATGAAATTAACAAAATGCACGTACTTTGCACGTGATTCATATAACTTTACTAGTAAAAATAGTCCATGTCTTATATTAAAATATATAATAAAATATTATTAATTAAACTAAGAATTTTATATTATTGTTGTTCGATCGAAACTTGTTGATTGATAACTATACTTAGAAATATACATTGAGTTTATCATATTTATTATGTATCTCACTAGAGTTGATGATCAATATAAATAAACTTTTATATATGATCACATAATAAATCAATGTTATTGTGGATAACAAGGTAATCACATTGTTATTGAGTCTAATTCATATGAATCTATAAATAAAATCATATAAAAATCAATAATATCTAATACTCAATGATATCGACTATAATAACATCTAGAAGATTATAAGTTTATAACTTATCTTGACAAATAAAACTAAATACCGCCTTAACCAATTTGGGCCAAACAAAATTAAAGTATTGAGATGTTAAATTGGAATAAAAAGGTAAAGAAATTTAAAACTACACTTAATTTGTAATAAAATTGAGTTTCTAAAACTACACTTATTTTAAAACGGAGGGAGTATATTGAAATATTCCATAATTAATAATATTTATCTGATTCTCTTATAGATTGACATTCAAACATATTTACTATCATAAGTCCACCGGGCTTACTGACTCGTTACCATTCGTGGTAACGTTCTCATCCAAGGTGTTGTGGATCTACTACGCACTACTGGATGACTACGACTTAGCCATCTTGATCACCAACTCGTTTGGGTGGCTTATAGAGTTGGTGTACATTGTTATGTACATTTATTATGCCACCCACGAGTCTCGGGTAAGTTATAAATCTTTGGCTTTCAACATAATTACTATATTTAGTATCATTTAGAATTTTATTAATATTACTAATCTTTATATAACTTCACTAATAGATTCGTACGTTTAAGAGATTGGCAGTTAGTGTGGTCGTTCTGCCCCCGACCATACCCATGACATTCTTTTAGCCCACGGCTATTATCGAGTTGATGTCGTGGGTTGGGTGTGCACAACTTCTTCGTTTTTGGTTTTCGCTTTTTTGCTCTTTTTCTTTCAAGCTACGAGTTATTAAAACTCGTAATTTTCAGCACATGTCATTCTGGCTATCTTTAGCATTGACGTGTAGTGGAGTCGCCTGGACTACATACGGTGCAGCCAAAGACGACTATAGTGTTGCTGTAAGTGAATTCGTTTAAATTAAAATTAGGAATCAAGTTTTAAATATGATTTTATTTTATATTAATTTTTACATATATACAATCAATATTTTCAGATTCTGAATGCTATTGGATCAGTGTTAGAAATAGGCCAGATGGTAGTTTACGGAGTTATCCGTATTACCCACCCCCACCCACCAGGCTCGCGATATTTAGTTTTTATAATTTACAAAGGTAATTTTATTACTCCCTCCACTTAATTTTATTCTCGCCTCATGTAACATATTAATACTTTAATTTTATTAGGCCCAAATTGGTTAAGGCGGTATTTAGTTTTATTTGTCAAGATAAGTTATAAACTTATAATCTCCTAGATGTTATTATAGTCTATATCATTGACTATTAGATATTATTGATTTTTATATGATTTTATTTATAGATTCATATGAATTAGACTCATACCTTGTTATCCACAATAACATTGATTTATTACGAGATCATATATAAAAATTTAGTTATATTGATCATCAACTCAAGTGAAATACATAATAAATATGATAAACTCAATGTATATTTCTAAGTATAGTTATCAACCAATAAGTTTCGATCGAACAACAATAATATAAAATTCTTAGTTTAATTAATTAATATTTTATTATATATTTTGATATAAGACATGGACTATTTTTACTAGTAAAGTTATATGAATCACGTGCAAAGTCCGTGCATTTTATTAATTTCATAAATGAAGAAGATCATAAATGACGAAAACGAGCACAATCAACCCACGACATCAACTTGATAATAGTTGTGGGTTAAGAAGAATGGCAAGAGTATGATCGGGCAGAGAACGACCACACTAACAACCAATCTCTTAAACGTACGAATCTATTAGTGAATTTATATAAATATTAGTAATATTAATTAAATTTTCAATGGTACTAATTATAATAATTATGTTGAAAGTCAAAGATTTATAACTTACCCGAGACTCGTGGGTTGCATAATAGATGTACATAACAATGTACACCAACTCTATAAGCCACCCAAACGAGTTGGTGATCAAGATGGCTAAGTCGTAGTCATCCAGTAGTGCGTAGTAGATCCACAACACCGTGGATGAGAACGTTACCACGAATGATAACGAGTCAGTAAGCTCTGTGGACTTATGATAGTAAATATGTCTGAATGTCAATCTATAAGAGAATCAGATAAATATTATTAATTATGAGATATTTTAATATAGTTAAGTTAATTGTAATGTATATTAAAGATACAAATAATAAGGTACTTACATAGGGGATAGAAAAACAAGAAAGGATGTAAAACATCCTAAAATAGCAAAAGCGGAAATCACATGATTTTGTGTCATGTGATAACCTGCACAATGATTGTCATTCAGAGAAATAAATGTTGTTTTTTGCTTTTGTTAAATTATAAATAAAATCAATGCCACCTTACATTGTTTTATTATGAGATCCTAGACCAAAACTTAGTTATATTGATCATCAACTCAAGTGAATACATAATAAATATGAAAATTTCAGTGTATATTTTTTAGTACAGTTATCAACCAACAAGTTTCGATCGAACAACAATAATATAAAATTCCTAGTTTTAATTAATTAATGTTTTATTATATATTGATATAAGACATGGACTATTTTTACTAGTAAAGTTATATTAATCACGTGCAAAGTACGTGCATTTATTAATTTCTATGAATCACATAACATGTTTTCTTTTGTTTATTAATCTTTTCTCATTAACCCTTTATATTATTTGTGTATATAATATATAGCTCAAAATTAATACTACAACCTTAATTTGAGATAGCTTGGTTCTTTCTTCTGATCAAAGGTAACTTTTTTTTATTTATGTCCGGGTGAAACAAAGAAGATCAAGCAGCACTCTTTTTAGTTTATGAAACTGGTATTAACATTTCTTATACTTTTAGATGAAGGTGTTGACGATGTTAATCATATCTCACCTGTAAATGCAGGTATAAATCAGTTGTTATTGAATATACTTTAAATAATATTTGTGATAGTTTTACCTATGCTTATGATACTTTTACTTATATTTATGTTACTCTCTAGTTCTTGGTGTCTACTAAATGAAGGAGGTGCTCTGGGTTGTGCTCAAATATCAAATTATTTGATTGATACGGAAGCAGTTTCAGCTGACGACTATATATATGCAGGTAAATTGAAAATATTTTATTGCGATACATTTACTACTGTTTGTGGTACTTTTTATTACTGTTTGTGATACATTGATCAATATTTGTGATATATTAAAATTACAAATGCTTTGCAGAACAAAACAATTTGATATACTATAAATAAAAAGAAAAATAATAGATGAACTTTAAATTTTAAGTCGTGTTCTTTATTTTTAAGTTTGTCTCATATAAAATAGAGTTTATTTCTAATATGAATTTTGATTTGTTTGATTTTCGGTTATTTTGAGAATTAGCTATTGAATAATAAAACATGATATTTTTAATTGAATCAGAATTATTGTTTGTGTTTTTTAAAGTGCTCCTGAGGGTGAGTTAACCCAAAAACTCATCCTCAGTTCAGATTGCAGGCTGCAACTTGCCTGCATGAAGCCGAAATCGCTAGTAATCGCTGGTTAGCCATACGACGATGAATTTGTTCTTGGACCTTATACACATCATCCGTCACATTAAGTTATATGTGAAATCTACACCAGGTGTAAAAGATTCAGTTGCATAAAAGATTTTTCTTTGAGTTATTTTAGATAAACAAAGTTAAATAGTAATTTTTTTGAAATAAATATTAAATTACTTTGTTATCTGATATATTTTAATTCGAGGTACTCATTCTCTACTTTATACAAGGGAAATACCAATTTTACGTGATAATATGTGAAGAACTTTCTTACTTTATTTGATCATCAATCAACTTGATAATCATATTGATGTGCCTACAAATAATGAATATCAAAAACTTATGGAAAAAAGAATTGTTTATCATTTGGTTATTCTTATAATAACTTTGTCGTTTTTCAATGCAAGTATAGAGAGAGCATTTTGTAAATAATATAAAAATCTCATCGCAAGCAAATGAAAGATGATTAACTTAATGCTTGTTTGGTTTGATAAATCGAGAAAGAAAATTTTAATTATACTGCAACGATTTCCAGCTTCGGAAGTAATTATAATTTTAACATAATTATTTAATGATATATATTTTGAGAATTATATATATAATATTCTTGACTTTTGCCACCTCTCGAAAAATATTCCAAACTTCGTCAATGGTAGTACTAATGATGTATATTAACTTGCATGCATGAAACCCCAACTAAAATTATGAGAATTGTTATTCTGATTGAGTTTGGTGGATATTCATTTTTCTCCAACCCCAAATCCCACCCACCCCACTTTCTGTTGCCCCATACCTCATAGGTTTGTGGGTTTTGTTATTCTTTTATTTCGAAGCCAAGTTATATGTATACCTATAATTATCACCAAAAAATGTTATCCCCTTCCAATATCTAATGTAGCCACTACCTTTTGTCAGCTAAGCTTAAGCTGAATTGAACAATTAATTAATTTAGTGTTTGGAAATTAGCTTTCGGGTCATTCCGCTTCATTTAATTAGTTAGAAATAAAAAGTGGGAGAGGGGTGCTCGATATATATAACACTTTTATAACTATTTCACTACATTTTTTTTAATTTAATCATTTTTCATATTACGTTTAGAAAATAATTCTTTTATATCTGTCTAGAAAATATTACGTTTTGATTAAAAAAATGTATCGCCTTTTTATTGTCAACACCCTCACCGTTTTGTGATGTGTATATAAATTACTTGGGATTTGCCATTCTTACTTCTGTTTGATATCAATTTATCAAGATTATTTATTTATTTATTTTATAAATCTTGGTTCAATAATGAACCTCCACATTCTTACCCCAAAAAAAAAAAAAAAAAAAGAGTTATTCTTGGTCGGTTTTGAAGTAGTAGTATAATAATACACCATTTTGTAGCGTTTCAACCGACCTAAAAAAAGCAACCATATTTTGTTCCACCAACAACTCCTTGTATAAAAATGTGCATTCCTCACCACAACAATTTGCAAGAAACTAAGCAATTTGTTTGACATTTTTCACTAAGTGGTCACACTGCACAAAATTCATCAACTTCCATATATCTATAAAAGCATCTACACATAGTGACAAAATTTGATCATTCATAGAAACTCAAGTTTCCCATACATTCATTCCATCCCAATAGCTTCACTTTCAAAAGCTATTCTTTAGGTTTTGCATGCGTTTGTTAACATAGGTGGCCAACTTGGTTCACTTTTCTTGTCTTATCTATTATATAAACCTCACTCACTACAAGGAGTTCAGAAAATAAAATAATAAACTTATAGGCTCATGATCATGGATTTCTATCGATTTTATTATTATTTTGTTGTGTTTTTGGCTATCCCCTTGTGCTTTTTTGCTAGTACTCAATGTAGGCCTTTTGAGCACCCCAAATCGTCACAATATCGTATGCTATCTCAAATCTCGGCATCTCCTTCTCCCGCACCCGAGGCCTCTCATGAGCTGCCTGTTTCATATATAAACTCACCCCCGGTTTTCAATGTCTTGTCTTATGGTGCTGTTGGAGATGGTGTGTCCGATGACACGCAAGCGTTTAAGACGGCCTGGGACGCGGCTTGCCAGGCCGATGTACTTTCGGCCGTTTTTCTTGTGCCTAGGCATTATAATTTTATGGTTCAGTCGACGATTTTCACTGGCCCTTGCAAAAATCGACTGGTTTTTCAGGTAATGTCCACATTTTTTGTTGTGTTACCATCTATTTTTCGAAATAGCATGTTATTTAGCCATTTCGACTAAAATATGACAGTCATACCCCTCGCATACTTGGTGAGCTACTTAATTAGCCCATTTTAGAAAAAATTAGGAATAGATAGTTCAACCTAAAAGTAGCTAAAAAAAGCTTCCTTTTTTATGCTTTTAAAGATTGAAGGGAGTTTGATGCCACCGGACGGGCCCGATTCTTGGCCGAAAATCTACAGCAAGAGGCAATGGCTGATTTTTTATAGGATCAATGGAATGTCAATGCAAGGAGGTGGAGTCATTGATGGAAGAGGAGAAAAATGGTGGGACCTACCTTGCAAACCTCACAAGGTAACTTTCATGCTTTTGTTCTTAATCTCAACATTTAGGGTGAATTATAAAAAACATATCCCTGTGATTTATCCCAAGTACAAAAGGATCTTGTTGTTTTTATTTTATTTAACATTGATTCAATTTTTGAACTTTTTCTAACATCATTTAACTTACTATATATGTCAATGAAACAGGGCATAAATGGTACAACTCCACCTGGTCCTTGTGACAGCCCAGTTGTAAGTCTAGACAACACTTACTGCCTCATTTAATTATAATTAAAAAAAAAACTAGTAACAAGAACTATGTTTTTTTAAAAAATCCTTTTCCTATTAATAAAAACAGGCCATAAGGTTCTTTTGGAGCTCCAATTTGACAGTACAAGGGCTTAAGATCAAGAACAGCCCACAGTTCCATTTCCGGTTCGATAGCTGCCACGATGTCCGTATCGATTCGCTGTACATAAAATCGCCAGCTGGCAGCCCGAATACCGATGGAATTCACATAGAGAACAGCAATGATGTGAAGATATATAACTCAGTCATTGCTAATGGTAATAAAACTCTTCAATAGTCTGTTGTGAAGTTTCACAGCACCATTTTTCATCATTTTTTAAGATATGCTTATAATATTGAGATTTTTTTTTCTTTTTAAATATCCATGTAGGTGATGATTGTGTATCCATTGGAGCTGGTTCTTATAATGTTGATATAAGGAACATAACTTGTGGTCCTAGTCATGGAATAAGGTATAGAACTTAGCCTAATTGAGAGGATTTGTTTACAAATTACCTCACTTAATATGTACATATGTAATTTTAAAATGTAACTTCTTTTTTTCTATTAGCTAAACTCAAGGATAGATTTGTAATTATCACATATTCTCAAAACATTTGAATTATTATTTACACTTTGCAACCATCCGTTTTCTATTAAGTGTCGTTTTAGAATTTATATCAAAAATTAAAGAACATATAAATTTGACTAATACACCCTTAATCAATTAATAATATTCATAATTAAACTCTCTTATTTTTACTCATAATTATCTTATTGCATAAATTTATTTTGTTTCTTTAAATAATTGGGGATAAAGTTGGAAAAAATGGGTAAAAAGTTCTAAAACGCAATTAATTTGAAACAAAATTTAACTTTTAAAACGATACTTAAAATGAACCGACGAAAATTTAATTTCCTTTTCTTTAACTCAAAGATGTAATTAACATCTTCATGCAGCATTGGCAGCCTAGGCATACAAAACTCGAGGGCATGCGTTTCGAACATCACCGTCACGGACTCAGTCATCAAGCACTCGGACAACGGCGTCCGGATCAAAACATGGCAAGGCGGGTTCGGATCAGTATCAAAGGTCCGGTTCGACAACATCCACATGGACACGGTCCGAAATCCGATCATCATCGACCAATACTATTGTAACAGCAAGGCCTGCTTGAATCAAACGTCAGCAGTTTACATCACCGACATTTCCTACACAAACATTAAAGGCACTTATGATGTAAGAAGCCCTCCGGTGCGCTTAGCCTGCAGTGATACAGTGCCATGCACTAATTTGACGCTTTATGATGTTGAGTTGTTTCCTGCTCAAGGGCAGAGACTATTGGACCCTTTTTGTTGGAATGCCTATGGAGATATTAAGACACTCACAGTTCCACCGGTTTTTTGCTTGACGGAGGGGTTTCCGAACTCGTTGCCGGCTAACGAAGTTGATAAGTGCTGATTAGGGTGTAATTATCTAATCATGTGATGATTAAGAGAGTGTTTGTAGGGGGGAAATAGTAAAAAGTCCCTATGTGTTCTTAATCATTATATATATACTAGCTATACATGTATTATTATTGTGTTGTAATATGTGGAGCAACAAATTAAAAACTATGTTGCTTCATCACTTTTAATTAGTTGCAAATTTTCTTGTGTTTTGCTCGATTAACCAGTGTAGTTTCATATATACTACTATTTTTTTTTTTTTAAACTCGTGATACACCGAATATAAAATTATAAAATAGAGTTTTGATAGAATTAGAAATTAATAAATTATAACATATATAAATTAAATCAACGCTAAATGAGCGTTAAAACTATATATTAGTAATACATATTCGTACACAATATAATTGATCATGTGCTGTTTTGTTTCTATTATTTTAAAAATTTATAATTTTTCGGTGTGGTCATCACCGCATACTAATATTTTCAAATTCTTTCGATTGTTGACGCGGGAAACAATAACATATAGTTGGTCATGACTGAACATGAAATTCCTCGGGTAAATATGACGTTCAAGAAGGCTCGATATTCACTCTTGTTTTTCGCCCAATAATTACATTTTATTTGGTTTGTGTGGACCTATAAATTTTTATGCTACAACATAAGTTAATGTTAGTAAAATAATAAAAAAATTAAGATACACATATCTGACGTGTTGATATGTGTATGTATATATATACACACATACACATACACATACACATACACATATGTATAATCAATCAATTATACATTAAATGAAATGTGGAGGCTAAAAAATATGTGCCTATAAACTTTACACATACAATATATTATATCTATTATTACAAAATATGAAATATCCTTCTTTAGGTGTCAACTATTAAGAAAATTATTGTCATGAAAGAAAATATAGTAGAAGTTTGGGAAATACTTAAAATAAATGGAAATGTGTCCCTCGAGAAAGACAAAAGAATAAAGGACAATTTAAGTGCAAAGCAATTTAAATAATAAATAAAAAAAATGATGATAATAATAATAATAATAAATATTAGTTTAATAATGATAATGATACTAATTAATCTTCAAGATTTACTTTTTTATAAACTATATATGACAAATGTATCCACACAATTTTGAAAGAAAAATAATAATTATACAATTTCTCATTTAGTAACCAAAATTTAGATAAATTCAAAACAGATAGTTTTGACATTTATACTCGCACTATTCCCTTTTCAAATTTGTATTCACAAAATGTTGAGTGGTTAAATATCTTTTTATGCAACCACGGAGAAAATCTTAAAAACCTTCTATACTTTTTTTTTTTAAACAACAGAAGTCACATTCAACCTTTTTGAAACAAATGAAATGTAGAATTTTCAAATTCCTCCATATATTTAATAGCCAGAAATAAGTCTGGTATATCAATCTTGTATAAAGTACAAAAATACGAATTTACATCAATCGAAAATAAATAACATTTTCAATTGCAAGTCTTACAATCTCAGCTTAGAGTATAATCAATCGAATATTAGTCTAAGTAAAAGACTCACAAACTCGATTTATTTAACTTACTTCGTGTTATCTCTAATATTATGAATATTAGTTGTTACAAACAAATCAAACACGACAACAATTATGGATCGAAAATTTAATTCTATTCATATATATGTAAAACCTAGTCTAGATGATCAAGCTAGAAAAAGTGAAAACACATCATAATTAAATAAAATAGAATAACACAATAAACTTCATATAAATAATAAAAAATACAGGAATTAATTAAAATATAATTAAGTCATTAGGGTCAACATCCAAAAAAAACCAAAATAAATAAAAAGAGCTGCTTGTAATAAAATATTTCAGCGGCAGCCATTGACATTAATTGGGCCCATTCTACAGGCTGGGATGGATTTAATAGATAACGGGCCGAATCTCTTCAAAATTGGGGTTTCTGATTTACCATTACCAACAGAATATCTTTTGTTGCACACATTTCATTTAATTAAGTCATTTTACACGATTTATCCAATTAATATTGAAGTACATTTTCATTAAATACATGATCTAATATTATACGTACTAAACTCTACCGGAGAGAAAGCTACAAGCCTACCACAAGACAAGTGTAATAATGCTGATTTCTAAGTCAATTTTCCAAAAACTGAAAACAAAAAATGCACACTAAACTTTAAGCTTAGTACATATTAGTAATTAGTAGTAACGTAATCAAAAGTGTAAATCTCAGCTTAGTGTATAATCAATCAATCGTTCAGCCTGTTCTCTAACAAGCTCCACTAAGTCAACATTATTTATTTCTTTTTCCCAGGCAGTTTGCACCAGCAAATGCAATTAGGGAAATTGGAAATACTTTTTTAACTTCAGCCGATGAACACTCGAAATAGCATTAAGCCGGTGAAACACCAGTATTTGCATCAGCATCCCTATTTCGGGTCCCCAGGAAAGCTGCAATTATTGAAGACAAAAAAAAAAAAGAATAGAGTCAAAGCTATTTAATCCATGATTTTATACCTCAAATTTCATCCATCAATGTGGAAATAGAGTAGCAAAAATTACTCTATTTTCACCAAATGTATTTAATTGTTTCTCCAAGAAAATAAATAGCTTCCAGGTAGTTTCGGGTAAAAACAGAATATGGTAATTGCTTTGGACTCCGAATTTACCATACCAGCAGAATATCATCCCAGTAGCACAGAAGCTGATTATCAGCCAAATTACAGCACATACTTTTTCCAATGACAAACCAATAAAGAGAAATAACACAAACTTATTTTGGTCTTTTATAGAAACATATATACCAGAAGCAAAATCACACATCTAAACAAGACTAGCTCATTATCAAACATAACCAATAACCTGAAATAATAACCACAGAAAGAAAATACTTAAACCAAAAATAATTGGGATAAATTTACCTTTGAGGTTTAGACTAATTAAAAAAAAAAAAAAAAAAACCACATGCCACATCAATATTGATCAGCTCATTTCGGAAGGGGTATTGTTAGTACCTTCTAATTTGGAAAGAAGAGCGCAAGTGATCCCCGATTCGACCAACTTATAAACAGCATCCCTAAGCCGATAATAATCCTCAACCACATTATACACCTGATGAGATATCCTCGCGTACCCTGTTATCATCACCGTTTCAACCTCTCCCTCAACCGGCGCCCTATAATAAATCGGCACCTCAACCTTAAAACACTCCCTCAAATGCCTCCTCAGCCTCAAGGCATCCGAATCGCTCCCAACCCCCAAACAACCCGGCAACCCGACCATAGCCAAACTCGCGCACATCTCCGGTGGGGCCCCCAACTCTGTTCCCCAAGCCTCCGCCAACATTTTCGCCATCTCCACGACCGTCTCATGGTTCTTTTTCATGATACCTTTTATCCCGCCCTCGAATCTACTCACAAACTCCATGACCTCCGGTAAGACGAGCTGCGCGCTATAGTCACGCGTGCCTATCCACGAGCTCTCCATGGCTAAACCGTTACCGTACTCGTGGGACACCACGGGGTGGTGCACATTCGAAGATTCGTCCGACATTTTACAATATAAAAAGGCCGCGGACGGCGGGCAGAACAACCACTTGTGTAAATTGCTCGTGTAAAAATCGGCTCCTATATCTTTCACGTCGATATCCATATTACCGATTGCGTGGGCCCCATCGATGAAGATCCTATCGACGCCTTCGTCCCTGCACATTTTGACTAATTCTTTGACAGGTATGATGACGCAAGGCATTGACGTGATGTGATCGATCACCGCGAGTCTGATTTTCCTGCCGTTGGATTTCCCCAATCGGAGGGCCTTTTGGAACTCGACGACGATCTCGGAGCTGGATCGGACGGGGAAGGGGAGGTGGACCTCGATGACGTGGCCACCGGCGCGTGAGACGTACGCGTGGACGGATTTCTTGACGGCGCCGTAGGCATAGTGGAGGATGAGGGCGGCGTCGCCGGGGCGGAAGCTGGAGGAGAAGAAGGACCAGGTGGTGTGCTGGAGGACGATGGCGGCTGCGGTGGTGGCGTTGTCCACGACGGAGACCTCGTCGACGTGGTCGGCGTTGATTAGGGTTTGGATGAGGCGGCGGGTCTAGAGGACAGCGGGCTTCAGGGTGTTGTAGTAGTAGTGGTCGGGCTAGCGGAGGAAGATGAGCTGGTGGCGCTGCTGGGCGGCGATGATGGTGGCAGGGCAGCACCCGAAGCTGTCGTTGTTGATGCGGGCGACGGCGGTGTCGTGGTGGGAGAATTCGGCGCGGAGCTCCGATGGGGTGATGGGTTCAGGTTTAGGGTTTCCGGCGGTGGCGCCGCCGTGAGGGGGTTCTGTGGTGGTGGACATTTTGGAATTGGGAAGTGGGTGGTGCGGTGACGGTGGGCATTAGTGGAGAGAGGAAGTAAAAAATCTAGTGGGAAGAGAGTCAGAGACAGGTGGATGACATGGATAATTGCCAACAAATTATTAAACTAAAACGTAGGAAGAAGATTAAGAAACATTGTTTAGTGGGACTGGAGCGCCAATGCCGGAAAGGAAGAAGAGAGAGGCTGACATGATTGGGCACGTGCACGTCACGTGGTCTGAGTTTTTATCCACTAACCAAACCAATATTTGAGAATTCGTCATGTGAGTCCCTTTGCAGTTTTTTTCCGTGAATTGTGAATATGGGTTAAAACTTAAAATGTTTGTAATTAACTTGAAGGTGGCCATTTAACTTGGCTTTCATCCACCAAGCACAATAAAGAAGAGGAAATTTGACATCAGGTTTTAGGTTATGACTGCTACCAACCGACTTTAGAACCGTAAATTTCTTGGTATAGGAATTTTGTATTTAGATTATGAAAGCGAGATCATAGGTGGCATTGAGGAAGATAATGACCAGATATATTAAGTGCTCATCATCGTTAAAATCTGCAAGCAAAAATCGGCACACCGGAAACAAATATTTGAGTTAGGCCATCCATGTGTTCTAGGGCATTGAGAGATGAAAATGTACCAAGATGATCGCATACAGACCGCTTTCCCTATAACATATCATGTCCAACTAGTCACTGAAGAACATTATTTATAGGAAACAGTTTTCAGACAGATCACAGATCGATTGAATCAATTAAAACACGCGAGATACAATCAGACATTTCCGAGCTCTCTTAAGAAACTAACTGGATATCATTTGGCGCAAGGCTGACTCGGAAAATTCTCTACTCCTCATCACTGTCGTTGCTAAAAACTGAGGCAACAGAAGCCTTCGGTTTCTTTTTTGCAGTTGTACTAACAGAGCTCTGTTTCATGAAAACATCAAGACTTAAACAAAAGGCACAAATTACAGTACAAAACATTAATGAAAATATAATGCACGCCCTCGTGAAAGTAAACCAACATCCGAAGCACAAACACATTTAGTTTAAGGGTAATTGCAAAACATACCCTTGAGGTTTGACCCCCCTTAATTTAAAAAAAAGGCCATTTTGAAAGTTATAAAAAATACCCCTGAGATTTTATCGTCTTACATTTACCCCTTCATAAGCGAAAAACATTCCAGAACCCCCCTTAATTTAAACACTGAATTAAACGTGAGGGGTATTTTTCGTTAGCTGGATTTTTATTTTTATGTTTGTAATTAGGTCAAACCTAAAGGGTAATATTTGAAACTATCCTTTAGTTAATGGGGCAGCAAAGTCCAATCGGGGGGGTTGGGTGGGGAAACTTGCGAAAAATTACCCTGAGTGTGTTGCCTTTTGCGGAAAATCCAAACTTCAAGACTTTTCGTTGATCTTGGTCTGCAACTGCAGTAGCACTACTTGATGCAGCCGGAGGAGGCGGAGTGGTTCCAATTTCATCCTGATTCTGCATCTGTTGCTGCTGCTGCTTATGGTCATCAGCCCTGTCAGGAGCAAATAAAGTTTTTTTATGGGAGCATATACATACATATATATATATATAAAGGTTGACACTTAAATTAATAAATTTTAGTAATAGAGAAAAATGGTTCTGGTTAATAACAAGTATTTACATCTGCTTAAACTTAGCCATCTCCCTTTCTTGACGTTGTAATTCTCTTTTCTGTCTATCGTCTCGACTGCTGCTCCCATGCATATCTCTCATTTGTTTGAACCTCTGAAAACCCACAAACAAATATTATAATTATATTTTATGGATAATTACAAAGACTACCATTACGGTTTGGGTTAAATACAGAAAAACCCCAGGAAAAAAAAAGACGCTTGATTCTGTGTTGAATTTAAGGGGATAATTGTAATATTTTTACAAATGTACGGAGGTGTTTGCAAAAAATTTCCCTTATAAATGAGGTAAAGTGTAAAATCTAAACCTAAACCTAAACCTCAGGGGAATTTTTTGTTATTATCCCTATATTTTATTATTTAAAGGAACAAGAAAGTGAAAGTCACAACACGCCTTGGAAAAAAAAAAAGAACCTTTCGATGGTTGTGATCATATGAGCTTAGGTGAGCTTCAAACTCCATGGCCAATTTATATTGCTTGTTGCACAGCTCACAATAGAACGTCTTCCGTATTTCTTTCACGTCGCTTTGGATTTTCTGCTCGCGCTCTGCTGTAACCTGGATTTTAATAACGTGCACGAAGCAGGCAGTACAAGCCACCAGGTAATAAAAACTGCAACGAAATTTTTCTCAACACCTCCCAAAGTTGATGTTCCTTTTATGATATACCATTTCCCATCAAAAGACACACATATATGCTATATGCTGCCTTCTGCTATTAGATATGTACGTTTCAGAAAAGGTAAAAAACAATCAAGTTCAGATTACCTAAAGCCGTAAATATTTTTCTTTTTTTACTATTAGAACAAGTTGAACGGAGTACATACCTCTCTCTTTTTCGCAATTTCCTCGGTCTCTTCGACTTCGATATCCAGCTTTCTACGCTGTATATTTTCTTCCGCTGTAAAATAATCATCTTCTTCTTGTTTACCCAGGCCTAATTTTGCATCTCTTATTCCTGATTTTATTGGCTCGATAATCCCTGAAGATAGAACACGTTACAATTGACTATACAAATATGGCGTACAAGAAGAAATGATGAACACAAGACAAACCAAGCATCATTCAATAAAACCACAATTTACAATTTGAGGTAAACTTTAACTTATGCCAAAAAAAAAAACAGCCGGGCATCCAGTGTCAGCATCACTTGACCAATCAGAAACGATGGAGTCAACATAATTACAGGGTAAATCAATAGTAAATTTTAGAACTCATAATTCCTATATAATACCTTGTTCATCCTTTCCAAGCCCTTTTCCTTTCCATCCCATCTTTTGAAGTAGCCTGAACCCGACATTAGATGAAGTGAGCTGTGTGTCTAGAGATGCTTGCTCGACATTATCCAAATCTACATTCTCTGTAATTCTATGATCGATTGGTAGACGAAAATCCTCAGCAAGATCCTCAAGAACAGTAGCTTCATATGCCTAAGGAAACAAGAAAATAATTTCACTGAAACAACATTGATATTACTATGTCGACATGATTATGAGACTAAATGATAATGATATTACTCATTTAAAACCAAGGGTACATTTTGGGTGGTTTTGCGGTATTTAAGTTTATTTGCTCCAAAACATGAATAAATGAAAAATATTATTATATGTACTATACTTCATAAAAAATAGTATCAAGCAGTTTTGTATTGTCTAAAATGATTGACACTCTTTGTATAAGCACAGGGTTGTGCTTTGATCGCAACAGTTAACAAAGAGTTTTCAATAACGAGTTTGTTAACAAAGTGGCAGTTGTATGATGCACTGTATTATAGAATGTACAATGACACAAAGTCATTTTTAATGTATTATTACATCAATATATTTACTTGGTTAATTTTCACCATGCTCTAATCCTTGGACATACAGGCTGAGTCATATATCATGAAACTACAACAGAGAGAAAAAAAAAAGAACAAAAAGAAAAACTGGAACACAAATGGAAAAAAGAAAAAAGCTAGAAATACTATGCATAACAACGTTGTTAGAAGCTTAAATAAATAAATAAATAAAAAGATGACAAATTTTCTAAAAACTAAATTTACACAAACACGCTCCTTGACTACAAACTTGAAATGAATGAGACACAATAAAGTTTTGCTAGAGAGAAGTTGACAAGTACTGTACCTCGTCGCTTCTCTGTTGCCTTTTATAGTGCATCTCCTGTTTACCACTATACCATCTATTATCCATATTCTCAAGGCCGAATCCTAACAGAAATCAGAAAGAACCAACAAATTAAACTAAAAATGCAACTCATAAAAAAATATTACCAACATCCATATCCTAAAAACAACAACAACAAAAATTTCCCCTTCCTCCGAACTGATGGACCCAACATTTTCCAGCAGCACATCTTACAGAGCTTCACTTGACCCAAAATAATCACATCAAATAATTCTCCGAAAAAGAAAAATCATCGTTCAAGCTGCTTGTGCTAGCAATAATTCTCAAACACAAAATTAATAATTACAAGAAATTAAACACAAAAAAACTGATTAAATCCAAGTGAATCATCGATCAAGCTGCTTGTGCTAGCAATAATTCTCAAACACAAAATTAATAATTACAAGAAATTAAACACAAAAAAACTGATTAAATCCAAGTGAATCATCGTTCAAGCTGCTTGTGCTAGCAATAATTCTCAAACACAAAATTAATAATTACAAGAAATTAAACACAAAAAAACTGATTAAATCCAAGTGAATCGCTTATTTGTCCATTTCTTGCTCAAGCAAGGAGAGTTCACCGACCTACGGTTCTGTATATGTGAAGATCATGGAAAAGATGCATAAACATACATAACAAGCACCTATACATCACACAGGGTTACATATTAATAGATCAGGAAAGATTATTACCTTAATGACGACGCTTTTCAATTCGAGCGAAAATCGAGAATTTGGGTTTATATTTTTCAAATTTAGGTCTTTACTTTGGGGCTTCGGACAGAGAAGATGAAAAGGTATATTGGGTCTTCACCGCCGGCTACTTATTCCATGCCACGTAGGCAAAGTATATGGGCTTTACAATGGAGATTGTTAGTCGGTTGGGCTGGACTTCTGCCAAGTGTAATCTCTGCGGCCCAGTTTCCCGATTTCTGACTTAAAATTTCGTATTCGAAGCCAATGAATGGCATTTTAATGTCAGTTACGTACGTGGTTTTCATTAATTGAATCGGGGGTAGGGTAACACAAATACAAGTGGTGACTGATTAGTAAATTAAAAATGACCTTCATGAGCAGTAGTATTTTCGTTTGAAGAAATTCTTCTTAAATTATTCTAATGTTATTTTTAATATTATATTATGCATAATACCATATTGATTTAACTTCATGAGCAGTAGTATTTTCGTTTGAAGGAATTCTTCTTAAATTATTCTAATGTTATTTTAATATTATATTATGCATAATACCATATTGATTTAACTAAGTATATCAAGGTATATGATAGCTCCACTTCACCTTGGGTTAGGTTCACCTCGAGTACTTTTGTGGTCATCTTGTGATCTGGATCGAAGAACATATCAGGCACACACTACCAAAAAAATCGACATTGCCGACGGTCATATCCATTGGCAATTCCTCGATAAATCACTTGCCGAGAGATTACCAACGGATCTAGGTCGTCAGCGAAACCTTTGTCGATAATTTAACTTATCAACGGATTTCTCACCACGTCGGCAACTTGCCGACGGCTTTCCAACGGAAGTTGCTAGCAGTAAATTGTCGTCAGGAATCTCTATCTTTTTTTTTTTTGGATTTGCTGACGAACATTTTGCCCGTCGGCATTATTTATTATTTTTTCTATTAGTTTTATTAATTTGAATAATAAATCCTTTTTTTTTATTGTTCAGCCACCTATTTACCAAATATTAAAAAAATGCAAATACAAAATAAATTAAATAAATATGAATATGAATTAGAATCAAATGAATTCTACAATAATAATCCAAATCTCATAATCGAATAAACTAATCAGTATGAGGGGAAGGGAGAGGAGGAGGAGGAGGCCGTGCTGCCAGCGCGGCCATCGCAGCGTTAATACGCTCCTAACCTGTCGCTGGAGTCGCTGCTCGAAATCCATCTGGGCCTGCGTCCGTGCCTCGCGCATCCTATGCAACTCCTCAAGAGACTGCGCTTGTGCATTGCACAACCTCTGCAACTCCTTCTGATGCCTCGTCTCAACCTACTCAAATTGCGTCTGCACCTGCTCCAGATGAGGACCGACCTGCTGGGATGACGTAAAGTTGGAGCATGTATCAGACTCCTTGGTGATGCATCCCATGCCAAATCAACATAGAGGTAGACGTCGTTCGGGTCAACAAACGTGTCAGACTCCTGTGATGCAGCACGCCTGCTCTCCAATGTAGTCAGAACCTCCGTCTGATAGATAAAACAAAATCGTTAATTATTTTCATGCATAATAATGACAAAAATAAAGATAATATATAAATTATTTTAAGTTTAGATATTAAATAAACTTACAGCTATCCGATGAGATCTGGGTCCGTAAACGAGTCGTCGCTTTTTTGATGTAGACTCAGTAGAAGCTCGTACGTAGTGATTCCGTACCCGTCTCCTCACACTTTAATAATTTATTTATTATTTTATCACACACACACACACACACACACACATATATATATAACTTACGATGTTATCTCGTATGCGATTCGCCCCTCGAAACCCATCTCTATGCTTAGATATTCCAATACCAGAAGCCTCTGGCTCACTCATCCTGGTCCTGCTAGCCCTCTGTAATCTTTCAACCTCATCTGGCATCGTCCACGCCTCCTGCCAACAGTATGGAAAACATTCAGCAAATGTTATCAGTAGCTCTGCAGATATCAATCGAAAGTCCTGATGGTTTTCAAATTCAGGAGCTACTAATCACTTGATATATGACTTCAACAACTTGAGCATGGCAAATGAATATCAAAGATTAGAGAAGGTTCACATGGGTAATGGATTAGGTTTGTACATTTTACATACTAGTAATTCAATAGTTAAAGGTCCACTTATCAATGATCACACTTTCAGCCTTAAAAACTTACTTCATGTAACTGATATCACCAAAAATCTAATCAGTGTAACTCAATTTGCTAAAGACAATAAGGTTTTCTTTGAATCTCATCCTTGTCTGTGTTTGGTGAAGGATTAGGACACAAGAATGGTTCTACTCAAGGGGACTGTTAAGAATGGCCTTTACAAATTTAACCTTAGCCATGTTCAAGAATCAAACAAGTTGCATCCTACTACACATCCTACCAGCACTTTCATGCAAATTCCTATTTCAATAAATTTTACTCAGCTTAATAACAGACTTGATCTGAGTTTGTGGCATTGCAGACTTGGGCATGCCTCATTAGAAATTGTTAGAAAATCTCTTTTGAGTTGTAATATTCCTTTCAATGATAGTAAATCTAGTTTCATTTGTGTATCTTGTCTTAAGGCTAAAGTGATTCGAACTTTTCCGTACTTACTTTTATAAAAAAAAAATTCAAACGTTTAAAACTCGCCCGCAAGAGAATGGAGACACTTGTAGGTTGGTAAGTTGACTCGTGTCGATCTCAAGGAACTGACAATTGAAATTTCCAATGTTTATTTAATCACAAAATAACGGGTTCTTGAATTTATAAGCTAAGAATTGGAAAGCAATAACGATTATTGAAAACTAATAAATCTAATTATCATGAACTAATTAACCAACTAGAGTTTAAAAACTAATTTAACTAAGCATTTATGAACTACGGTTTAGAAATCGAAGAACAAATAAAGATTAAAGCACCAAACTTATCTCTAAGATTTGAATAGCATGAACTAAATTTCTAATAAAGTTACTAAGCTTAATCAATAAATTCACCAATCATGAACGATAACATCACCAAACATAAACAAAATTACTCCTACAATTATCAAGCATGAGTAAATAAATGAAATTAAAAACGAAAGATTAAATCTATATTAACTAAGAAATCCAAGGTACCAAACACCAATGACTCAAAATTCCAAACAAAATGATAATTATTTAAAAGCATAAATTAACTAAGAATTAATCTAGAAAGCAATTAAAAGGAGTTTAGAAAACTTATTATTATCTAAGAAGCGATAAATCTCCAGCGAATCTGGAGAAAGAAAGCGGATCTTGATTGAAGAACGAATCACGAATGAGAAACTTGAGTTTTGGAACTTGAAATCTTCAATCTTCAATTTTGATCTTGTATCTACATAATGGGTGGTGGAAACAAGCTCTCTCTGTGTCTCCTAACCCTAGGAATGTGTATAAGTGTGTCCAAGACGAGTTATAGATGGGTATATATAGTTTTCCCAAATCTTGGAGCATAAGTTAGGGTTAAAAACCCAATTCTGGGCCGCTAACGGTGACACTAGCGGTTACGGTAACCGCTAACCCTCTCTGTTGTTCTGACACTGAGTAACCAAGTGTCAATCAGCTTACCCAGTGTCGAGGCCCATTTTCACTAAAACTCCACTCGTAAGCCCATTCTCGACTATGTCCAGACCAAAAAACTTAATAATACCTGAAATAAATATAAAATTAATTAATTATAATTAAAATATGATAAAATAAGTTGGAGATAAAAAAATGCAAAAATATGCTCAATCTATCCAACTTACACCAAAATCAATGACAAAACTAACAAAAATGCTAACAAAAATCAAGACAGATTCATGTTATTCAACTAAAGTCATCAATTACCTTACAACTCTTCTGATTCTATTCATTATGATGTTCTAGACCTTATTCATACTGATTTGTGGGGACCTTCTCCTGTAAGATCCAACAATGGCTATAGTTATTATGTGAGTTTTACAGACCACAAGACTAGATATACTTGGTTATATTTGCTCAATCTTAATTCTAACAGTCATAATGCTTTTGTTCATTTCAAAAACTTTGTAGAAAACCAGTACAATAGGGAAATCAAAGCCATTCAATCAGATGGTGGTACAAAATTCAAAACTATCAAGATTCTTTTCTGAAAATGGCATCACCCACAGAATCTCTTGCCCTTAAACTCCACAATAACATGGCCTGCCTGAAAGAAAACACAGGCACATTCTTAAAACAACCATTTCACTATTAGCTCACGCTAATGTTCCATAATCTTACTAGGATGATGTAGTTGTCTCAACAGTTTTTCTCATCAACAAGATGCCATCCAAGCTGTTAAGTTTTAAAACTCCCATAGAGGTACTCACTGGTTTGAAACCATATTATAATACACTAAAAATCTTTGGATGCTTATATTTTCCTCATTTGAGACCTATGAATAAGCACAAGCTTAATTTCAGAAGCAGTCCTGCTGTTTTTCTTGGATATAGCACTCAATTCAAATGATATAAGGTCTTATTACCAAATAAGAAAGTTATTGAAACTAGAAATGTTGTATTTGATGAATCCAAATTCCCCTTTCAAACCAAACAACGCCCTCTCCCTTTCACCAACAATACTGATCACATGACTCCTTTAATCACTCTTGATAAATTCATCAATGCATCTCCTCCTCACAGTAACACATTCACTCCTCAAATCACCATACCCCTATAACTCAACCGCACTCTTCACCAACCTCATCATCTTCTCACCATAGTTCTCATTCCTCTAACCATCAACCAATAGAAATCCCTCCTGACACTGAAATCCCTGGAAGACATATAACTATTAATTTATCAATATGTACAGATGTGCTTCCTAAATCTAATAATCATATTGTAGTTGATCAAGGTTTTGCAGTCACAAGAATGATTAAGGGCATCACATGGTGACAAGATCAAAGGTTGGAATCTCAAAGCCAAAGACTTATGCATCTGCCTTGACTGAGAGCATTGAACCAAGATCATACCAGGAAGCTCTTAGTATACCCAAATGGAATGAGGCAATGAACAGAGAGTACAATGCACTACAAAAGAACAAGACCTGGAGCACTCACCCTATTCCTGAATTACCTCCAGATAAGAAGCTTGTTAGCTAGCTGCAAGTGGATCTTCAAAACCAAGAGGAACCCTGATGCCTCTATTGCCAAGGCATAAGGCAAGGTTAGTAGCAAGGGCCTTCTTACAACTAGAAGGATTAGATTATACTGAGACATTCAGCCCAGACATCAAGCCAACTACTATTAAAATAGTTTTATCCATAGCCATAACCAACAAATGGATTGTTAGACAGGTTGCCATTGATAATACCTTCTTAAATGGAGATCTTGATGCAGACATCTACATAGAACAAATCCCTAGGTATGATCAACCTGAAAATCCATTGGTGTGCAGGTTACACAAGTCACTGTATGGTCTGAAACAAGCATCCAAGACATTGTCTTCTAAGTTAAGCAAAGCTCTCAAGTATATAGGATTTGCCATGTCTAGATCTGACAACTCTTTGTTCTTTAGGAACAATGAATCCTCCTGCACAATGATCTTTGACATATGTAGATGATTTGATAATCACTGGATCAAGTAATGAAGAAATTCAAAAGGTGATCACTCAGATTCAAAGTCATTTTTCCCTTAAGGATCTGGGGAGGCTGAGTTACTTTCTTGGGATACAGGTACATTATGTCAATGGAGAAATGATACTTAATCAAGAACATTACATCAAGGATATACTTAGGAAAACTGGGATGAGTGAAGCAAAGGGATTGTCTTCTCCAATGGTAGCACAACCTATCATCTCCAAGCATCAAGGACAGCCCATTCTCAATGCTACCTTGTACATGCAAACTATAGGTGCTCTCCAATATGACACCATTACAAGACCAGACATTTCATACAGTTTTTTTAAAATTAATTATTAGTGGATTATAATATTTCATTCATTTAAATTTTTCTAAACAATCACTAACAATAAAATTAGCCCGACTTTGATGATTAAAGTGATGTCACATCATAATGTCATACAAAGTAAGTAAACAAAGTAATATTCTGAGGTTGTGAACTTGAATCTTAATAATATTTACCTTTTCTTATATTAAAAAATACACAATTAAATATTATAAAATAAATATTATTTATATTAAATAAAAGTAGTGTAGCACAGATAATTAGCACATGCTCATTGATACTTAAGGTCATAGGTTTCAAATCCATACAAAAATATTTTTATTTTTATAATTTAAACTCATTGAATAAAAAGTGTTACCAAAAAATAGTTACACTCATAAAAGAAATGTATTATAAAACATATTAAGTAATATTTTTAAAATGTTACCATAAATGTTACGGTCGGTGATTAAATGTAACACTTATAAAATTTATCATTAATTAGAAAAAAAAAAAAAGAATTACTTTTGACTATAAGCAACGTCAATTTCAACATTGGTTAAAGTATTATCTATTATCTATAATAATATTTTAAGGTTATTAAGTAATATTTTTTAGGTATTACCTAATTTTATTTATGTTTGGCAAACACTTATATTAGACCAAATTGACGGGTTATGACCCGTTAGACCATCTGACCCGATATTATAATGTATTAGTTTTTGTACTATGATGTATTGGTTTTTGTACTCGAAAGTATGAATTATTCATAAACTCTAACCCGTGATATGATGTATAGATTTTTGTATTGTAATGTATTAGTACTATGATGTATTATTTTTTTTTAATATAATGTATTAGTATTAAACTAACAAATGATCCATTAATTCAACCTGGCAAGAGTGTTGCCTTTATATTTTAGTTCACGAGCGGATCAAACTTTTCTGATAGGGCTCCATTACGGAGCCTTATATAACACATGTCATTCACCTCACCGTGCATTTATAAAAAAAGAAAAAAAAATAAAAAGAAAAAAATAATTAACGGCTCAGATGAATGTCCTATCATTTATAAGATTTCATAATGGAACCCTATCTGGTTCTATAGAAAAACCGCGAGCGGATCATCACGAGCTAGTTTGCCATCAAAACAGAAGAAAGCTTCATAAAGTAAGATCAAAATAAGTTCAAAGCTATACGTTATTGAGAGATTGGCTAAGACTAAAATGGTAATCATTTTTAGCATTAATAAATACCAGCCCACTAAATCATATACTACCAAACAAAGTTTGAAAATCTTACAAAGATAAGAATATGGAAAGAATTATTAGTGTCTCCCTTTTAAAATATTTTTCCCCTTGTAAGAAATACAATTATTATCGAGTGATACGAACCAAAATTAGGCGAAAATACCATCGTATTCAGGCCTAACTTTTTGTTCAAAAGAAATTCCATCAAACAATAAAAATATTTATACATGAAACCATCAACATTCAAAGTCAGATGGCCGCGTGAACCTTGAACAAACTAACAATATGCTGATGTGATGGTTTAATTTAAACACATTAATCAAATAGTTAATAGTTAATGGAATAGTTAAATATTTAACTGGTGTGACAGCAAACAAGCTATACCTAATTTAGACTAAACAAAAACTGAACATGTATAAAGCAAATGGGAATATTGAGTTTCCGTAGTTCCGAGTACAATTCACTTAGACAAAGACAACAATCTCTGGCCGTTATATTAAGGATTTTCTCATTTTAAGAATCTCAAAAGCGAGACAGCTTGCAAGCAATGTTGGAAGCTCAATGAAACCGAGTCTTTAAAAAGCATTTATTTTTAATTTATTATTTTTTTGTGCGCTTAATTTGTATATATATTTAAAAAAAAAAGAAAAAAAAAACTCATCCGAAGCCAATGTATATATTGAATTCAATAATCCAGGAAAAAAGTCCTAAAAGCTCCTGTTGACCCTTTTGCTGTAGTACATCTTTGTGTTAATTGCTTTTAATAAATTCTTTGTGTGGATGATTTAATTTGTCCTAGTGAAGTTATAAACAATTTAAAATGAGACGAAAAGAAATTTGTTTTCCATAAGCGTCCATCTGAGACTCTCAATAATTTAGTATATTGATTTTTATTTAACACTAAAACTTTGTATACCGTATCAAAGTAAATATAAAGATGGGATGGGGAAAGTAGATGGTTTTATGAGTAAATGGAAGGATAACTTTTAGATTGCCAGAATAAGCATAGCAAGGTATCGGAGTGATTTTTGAAAATTACCGCTAAAATTTTGAACCAACTCAAAGTAATTACAAAAGACTGGACGGGATAAAGTAACACCCTTTTCATTCTATCCACATGGATACAAGTGGATAAACTGGAATTAATTCTAATTTCTACACAAGGAAAAAAGTAAAAGGTTCTATGGACAAAATAATTTTATTTGGCCACTGTACACTGCTAACATGAGGAAACAAAGTAATCAGAAATGTTGAATAGTGGCCAAGCCGCTAAATCATAATTTAATTATGTTAAAATTATAAGTATTTTAGATGAGAAGGAATGATTTGAAAATCAATGCTTAATAATTCTAATGTCAATTTGGCTAAATATTTATTCAATATAGGAAACGGAACAAACATTAACCTAATCATCTCCTATTATCTGTGTGTACGATCTTTAAATTTCATTGCAGAAAATACTTTCTCTACACTTGCGTTAGAAATTGACAGAGTTAATGTCAAAGTAACAGGCATATAAAACAAATGGTAGACAATTCTTTTTTAGTATAATTTTTTAGCAAATTCAACAACCCATCAACTTTTGAAAAACTATAGTTTGTACGCATATCAATGTGAATATCAATTTGCTGATCAAGGAAAGCAAGATTGTATGCAGGAAAATCATTCACATATAATCGAGCAAAGCTAGATTTTCCTAATAAGCAAAGAATGAGTCCCTTTATTTAAGATATATCCTACATAAAGAAGTAATTCATTAGTTATTTCAGAAAAATGAATATATTTAGGGCTGAGCATTCGGTCGATTCAGCCGAAAACCGAACCGAAATAACTGAAACTGAATTGTGCCTAAAATTTCAAATCGAACCGAAACGAATTTAGGTCTAAAATCGAAAAAACCGAAAACCAAAATATTTTTAAAGTTACAAAAACCGAACTAAACCGAAACCGAATTAATTAAAATAACAATAAGTAATATAATAAAAATACATTTTTTGATTTTTTAATTATATTTCGGTTAAAATCGAACCGAGATTTATTTGTAAAACCGAACCGAAATAACCGAACTGAATTTACATAAAACTGAACCGAAGCGCGATTTTCGGTTCGGTCGGTTATTTCGATTTTTTTCTCCCCCATACTCTATACTTTATTTATCTAAAACAATTTAAAAGGAAAAATAAACAAAGTTAGTATGTTATTGAGTTTCTCTAACTAACATCTTTTCATACTTTGCAAAACTACTAATATTAAAATGGAGGAGAGGGGGCAAAATTTATAATTAAGATGGGCAAAATCACAATAAGATAACTACTAATATTTTATTACATATTTTAAAAGGGAGCCTAAGCCCTTTGTGGTTTCGTCCCTACTTGCATGCGATTTCGGTCGAGCAAATTCTATATAAATATTTTTATCTCATAAATTTTAGTTTTCTTGCAATTCTTGTTCAATAAACTTTGCTTTTGTACATTTTTGGTGACAAAAGGTTATTCAATATCTCATCTTTTGGAACTCAAATTGCCCAAACTATAACTTATAAAATCAAAATTATTCAAAATAAAAAATTGAAGAGACAAAAATTAATGCTACATTAGATACAGAACTAAATAAGTAACCCTTTATAATTACGAGACTGAAACTGTTACACAAAACACTTGCAATACAAAATATACCACCTCATATCATATGTACATGACCGAAACTGCAATTAAGCCAAATAATATTTTGAATGCAAGATTTGATGTACTATGAATGGGCTTTGCTTGAAGAATCTTCAATCATGGAAACAAAGCAAAAGTTGCAGAGATACGTTTATTATTGGCCCTTATGAAAAGTGAAGGTCCAAGTAACATTATTTATACCAGTTTTATATAATTGAATTAGCTTAATTATTAATTCAATTATATCATACTCACTTGTCATCGCCTTTTTACGAAGGGTTTCAAAGTAAAAGATGCATGAAAATGCTCCGTGTAATTTACCTAACAAAAATAATTTAGAAGCCACTGCCAAATACACCATAATAAAAAATTATGTATGACGAAATTTCAGTTTCATTACTCTAAGTTTGCAAAGTATTAAAATTAGTATTTTAAATTTAATTTCGCTTTCACTTTTTATACCCTAAAATTATGTACGACGAAATTTCAGTTTCATTACTTCAAGTTTGAGTTTGCAAAGTATCAAAATTAGTATCCCAAATTTAATTTCGATCTCACTTTTCATACCCTAAGATTATGTATGACGAAATTTCAGTTTCATTACTCCAAGTTTGCAAAGTATCAAAATTAGTATCCCAAGTTTAATTTCGGCCTCACTTTTCATACCCGACGTTAATTTTTCCGTTACAGTTAACGGAAAAATCAAATTTGGAGGGAAATATTTATTTTAATTAAAAAATTATAAAAAAAATATATTTGAAAATTAAAAATAAAAAAATAAAAAATATATATATATTAAATCTGGAAATTTATAATTTTATATTTAATAAAACAAAATACAATAATTGAATTAATTCAAAAAATGATAAATTACAAATTATTGTTTGAGATCAGACCTCAAACGATAACTTGTATTTAATAAAATAATATACAATAATTAAATTAATTCAAAAAAATGATAAAATATAAATTATTGTTTGTGGTCAAGTAACATAATTATTATTTTATTTTATTTTTTATGTGTTTAATAATTATAAAAAATGATAAGCAAACTATTCTAAACATTAAAAATAAATAAATAACTTATAAATAACTAAATAATTAAAAAACTTTACGAAATACTTTTATTAAAAGAATAACATTTATTTTGTATTTTAAATATATCCTTTCCGAATTTAATTAATTATTGTACTTTATTTTTGAAATTATAAAATATAAGTTAAATAAATTTTGTTTGGATTATATTTTGTCTATTTTTTCCAGTTTTTAATTTTTATTTTTTTTAAATTTAATTAATTATTTTATTTTATTTTATCTACTCAATTACAAATTTATATTTTTTCTTTTTTTCTTTCCTATTTTATTGAATTTTTAAATATTTTTTATATTTTTTAATATTCCTTTTTAAATAAATTAATTATTGTATTTTATTTTATTAAATACAAAATTACAAAATTATAAATTTCAAATTTTTTATTTATATGTTTTTTCATTTTTGAATTTTAAAATATTATTTTAAATAAATTAATTATTTCCCTCCAAATTTGATGTTTGCGTTAACCTTAACGGAAAAGTTAACGGCGAATATCAAAAGTGAGACCGAAACTAAACTTGAGATACTAATTTTGATACTTTGCAAACTTGGGTACTGAAACTGAAATTTTGCCATACTTTGGGTTCCAAAAGTGATATTTACCCTTAAAATAATTATTCATTTTATTATTTATTCAATCCTAAATATAAAATTATAAAGTTATCTCATAATAATAATAATAATAATAATAATAATAATAATAAAAATAACCACCAACCCTGGTTATCAAATGATTGAACAACCGGGAGCTAGCTACCACTGCCCGGCTACTACCGTCGCCGCCGATTTGTCCGATGACCTCCCATCGAAAATTGCCTTGCGAAATATTTGGGTTTTTTTGCCCAAGAACTTTTGTTTTAGCACTAAAGTTTTCAAACATAAATTAAGAAATGTTTTCAAACATAAAATAAAAAATTTGTTTACCTTTTTGAGTTTAAATTAAAAAATTTCTTGTTTGGGGGATATAAAGTAAGAAATATCTTCTTACATTTTCGTACATAAAGTAAGAGATTTCATTAAAGTAAGAAATTTTCGATAATCATGTCAAAAGGTAAGATTTATATTGATTGAAAATCGATTTCTATTTGAAGTTTTTACTATTACCAAGTAAGAAATTATCTATTCTTGTATTAAGTAAGAAATACATTCAATAATTTGTTAACAACTCAATTTTTTTGGCAAAAAAGAAAAGGAAATTATATTTAATAAATAAGAAATACATAATATTTCCACATCAAGTAAGAAATTATTGCAATTAGGTAAGATATTTTTTGCCATCAAATAAAAAATATTCACACATATAGTAAGAAATGTTTGGAAAAATAAATAAAAATCTCAACGAAGAATTTTCGGTTTGACAGCCAGCGGTAGTTTCAGCAGGAGCAGCCACCCTACTACCAATTATTATTATTATTATTATTATTATTATTATTATTATTATTATTATTATTATTATTATTATTATTATTATTATTATTATTATTATTTATTTTTAAATTATTTATATATGTGAGAGTATTGTGGTATTTATTTATTTTTATTGATTTTTTATTAATTGAATTCTTATTAATAATAAAAAATTATATTAATTTTTAAATTTATCTTATAATTTTGTAAGACACACTTTGTATTTTTATATTTATCACTGACTTTATTTAATTTCCTATTTATTAAACATATTAATTTGATTCAAGGAAGAGAATGAAGGATAAAATAGGATTTTATCCTCAATTTAATGTTAAAATCAAAGAAAAATGATACGAAAATATAGAATAACAGCACGTCAAAAAAATAAACCGATGAAGCTCTTTTGGGCCTTTTTTGATGGATTGGCTAACTTAGCAGATGTGATTTGACGATAGTCAATGTCACGTATCTTTTTTGGAATATGGTCAATATAATGAATCAAAATGAGTTTCTTCCCAATTTTTTTTTCTTTCAATTTAATGTTTAAAATTACAAAAAAAAAAAGAAAAAGAAAGTATTCAATTACGCCACATCAGGAAAAAAGTCCGATCAGAACAATTTTGTACCTTTTTGATAATTTTACCAATTTAATGTAAGTATGTTGATACTAGACAATATTATAGTCCTATTTAAAAAGTGGACAATATAATAGAATAAAAACAATATTTTCCATATTTTTATGTGTTTAGCTGAAATTTTAATCACCATCCATTTCCCAGAAAATGGGGTCAATTATTGTACTGTATAATTATTTGGGCCAAAAAAGAAAAATAAAATAAAATAAAATAATAGAAACTCCCCCATTAAAGCCTGTTTTGGTCAAATCTGGAAGCAGCGGTCCACAATGCATGTTCTTTTGCCTTAGTTTTAACTAGCAAACCAACATTATGTAACTTCACCTCATGTAATCACAACCATCAATCAGATCAATGGCCCTTGATTTCTCTAGATTCACCACCCTTGGATACACCTCCAACACCTACTATAAAATCCCACAGAACTTCACAGCACAACTTGCAAAACAAGAATTAAATACACACACATAACAGTATCTAGCACTACTCTTAAGGTTGTCTGTCTTTCTGTTCCTTGTAACAAAAAAAAAAAAAAATTATAAATGGCAGGCAACAACAAGCAGAAAAAATCTTCTTCCTTCTCTCTATTCAGTTTATTCAAGGGCCGGGGGAGCTCCCGGGCTCGGGCCAGAGAGGAAACAAGGGATGAATATGTGAAGGCTTACAAAGTTTATCCAAGCGACGAAGATAGAGGCCGGTGGGTGGCCGAGCCCGGGATTGATAAGAAAGCCTCTGCTTATATTTCTTTAACTACCGATAGATGGGAAAAACTCGGGTAGCTAAATAGCTATTCGCTCATCATGGAAATGAAAACTTTGTGTACTTTGTGTAGATTTTGTGATCATGTGTCAATTTGTAATTTGTTTCATTGAATGTATTGTATTTTTGCTTTTCTAGCTATCTAGGAGGTGGTGAATTGCAAATAACTGAATGAATAAGATGATATATAGAAGATTTATTTGACAATATTTTGTGTGTATTTTTTTTCTTCTACTGTGAACTCAGCCCATTTGAGCATGTATGGTTTGGTTGTAATGTAGATTTTGTATCAAAATGGCTTGCAAAGTTTTTCTTCTTGTTGTTTTTGTTTATTTTATTATTATTGATTTTTTTTGGGAAGAACAAGAAATGGCTTGCAAAGTTGGAAGATCGTAAATAAATCTTTTATTTTAATTTGTAACAGCAATATAAAAATCAAATTAACTTTCAAGCAATTTAAACGATTTTCAAGCTAATTAATTACAAGTATCCTAATATACGTGTTTTCCAGTGTTTTTATACATTTGATATCATGTCTTGGAGTTATATACTCTTGGGAAAATCGGAAGTTTGATGGATATGTTTTGATATACATCTTTCTTTTTTTCTTATCCCTTTTTTTATTTTTTTTATTTAATTTTTATATCAACGATAATTTTATAAATCGAATGTTCGAATCAAACTTACAACGGTGGGTTTACGGACATCGGACCCAACTTCCTTCAGGAGAAAGAACCAAAATTGCCGACAAGAAAAGAGAGTGCCAAAAACCTAAACAATCAGAAAAGAGGAGTAAAGCCACACCTTGCAGCGGTTGAAATAATAATTATAATAAACTAAATTAATCGTATGGATTTGAAGAGTTTAGGTTCTAGAATTGTACTTGATATAATACATGAATTAGTTTGAGTCCTTTTATTTGTCCTAATTAATTAGATGAAGTTGAAGGGTTTATTTTGCTATGTATAAATACCCTAAGTTTTAGAGTCATTTGTAAGAAACAAGTAAGTTTATTAATTTAAGTAAAAGTGTTTTCTTCACTTATATATTTTGTGTGTGAGTTTGGGTATTTATATGCTCTTCATTTTCTAACAAATTAGTATCAAGAGTCGTTCGTGTTTGAGACACGAAAGCTTGAAGAAGAATGATGAAAGGAACACCATTGATAGTTCCGTAACTCACCAAAGAAAATTATGATAATTGGTGCATTAGGATAAAAGTCTTGTTAGGAGCCTATGAAGTATGGGGCTCCATGGAGAAAGGTGATGGTACAACATATGACTCCAAGAATTAAGATTAAAAAGCGCTCACACTCATTCATCATAGTTTGGATGAGAAGATGTTTGAAAAAGTTCCTACAACAACTACTTCCATGCAAGCATGAGAAATTCTTCAAGTTTCATTTAAATGCGTAAACAAAGTGAAGAAGGTGCGTCTTCAAACACTTAGGGGTGAATTCGAAACCTTAAATATGAAGGATTCCGAATCAATCTCAGATTATATATCAAGAGTTTTGGCGATTAAAATCAAATGAAAAGATATGGAAAAGACATGAACGATGAACGGATTGTTGGAAAATTTTTGAGATCTTTAGATCCAAAATCCAATTATGTGGTTGTTGCCATTGAAGAGTCCAAAGACTTGGACACCATGACCATTGATAAACATGCGGGTTTATTACAAGCCCATGAAGAATGATTGAAGAAGCCGACTCAAGAATCGATGGAACATGTTTTGAAAGAAAAATTATCGTTAAAAGAGAAGGAGGCGAACCAAGGCACTTCTTGAAGAGTTCGTAGAGGTGGTGGCCAAGGGCAATTTCAAGATCGTAGAAGGCGGACGCAGATATAATACTTATGCAACCAACGATAATAGTTATGCATCTAGTGTTAATAACTATGCAGTCCAGAATCAAGGAAGAGGTCATGGACGAGCCAGAGGTCCGAGAGGTGGAGGATACAGGCCAAGTGAACAACGGTATGACAAATCAAATGTTAAATGTTATACATGTCATCATTTTGGTAATTATTCGTGGGAATTTAAGAATGATGTCGAAGAGAGAAACTATCTTATGGAGAGCAACAATAAAGAATATGTGGATCCCACTTTGCTTCTTGCTTGCAAATATAATCAAGATGAGAAGGGAATCAATGGTATCTTGATTCCAATGCAAATAGCCATATTTGTGGAAAGAGAGACCTATTCGTGGAACTTGATGAATCAATCGACAGTGACATAATTTTTGGAGATTTTCCCAAAGCTCAAGTCAAAGGGAGAGGTACGATTTTGATTCGTTCAAAAGATGTAAGCGATCAATTCATTTCAAATATCTTTTTTGTTTCATCCATGAAGAGTAATATTTTGAGTTGGGGACAGCTCTTGGAGAAAAATTATGATATTCATTTGAATAATAAAAGCTTGACAATGAAAGATGAAAATGGTCGATTGTTGGCCAAAGCTCCCATGACGAGAAATAGAATATTTTTGTGAAATATTCAAAGTAATGTTCGTATGTGCTTTAAATCATGGTTTAAAGACGAGTCATGGTTATGGCATTTGAGGTTTCGACATTTGAATTTTGATGGCCTCAAAATGATGAGCAAAGAAAGAATGCTGAAGGGATTGCCTTTCATAAATCATCTCGATCAACTTTGTGCAAGAAAGAGTTTTCCGAAGGAGTCTTTGTCAAGAGCTCAACATCCACTGAAGTTGATTCACTCAAATGTTTGTGGAAATATCAAACCTCATTCACTTGGAAAAAATAACTATTTTTTTGTTGTTGTTTATTGATGACTATTCTCGGAAGATTTGGGTGTATTATTTGAAGGATAAATCGGAGGTGTTTAAATATTTTAAAAATAATTTAAGGCGACAGTGGAGAAACAAAGTGGCTATCAAATCAAAACTCTTCGGTCTGATAGAGGTGGCGAATTCAAATCATATAAATTCAAATATCAAATATTTTTGTGAGAAAAATGGCATTCATCGTCCCATGATGACTCCATATTCACCATAACAAAATGGAGTAGCCGATCGGAAGAATCAGACTATCCTTAATATGGTGTGGAGTATGTTGAAAAGCAAAAATATGACGAAGGAGTATTGGGCAGAAGTCGTTTCTTGTGCGGTTTTCTTGACGAACTGAAGCCATACGAAAGGTGTTCATGGCAAAACTCCTCAAGAATCTTCGAGTGGATACAAGCCAATTATCCACACCTGAGATTTTCTGGAAGCACATCCTACACACATGTTCCAGATAAAAAAAACGAATGAAGCTTGATGATAAAAGTACAAAATATATTTTCATCGGCTATGATCCAAATTTGAAAGGCTATAAGTTGTTCAATACGAACAATGGGAGAATTTTGATAACTTGAGTCATAGAGTTCGATGAAGAAGTTGTGTGGGAATGGAAAGATCAAGAGCAAAATGATCTATGTAGTCATTTTTTGATGATGAGGAAGAAGTCCTAGAGGAACCGAACACACCACCACCGACGCCACCTCCACAAAATACTTATGTTGATGACTCAAGTTCAAGTGAAGGCCCTCGAAGATTTAGAAGCATACTTGACTTGAATGATGCAATCGAAGAAGTAATGAATTTGAGTAAATTTACTCAATTCTGTTTATTTGCTGAAATTGAGGCTGTTGAGTATGATGATGCCACTTGTGATGAGAAATGGCAAATTTCCATGAATGAAGAAATTAAAGCGATCGAGAAGAATGATACTTGAGAGGTTGCATCACTTCCAAGAGGTAGAATCTTGGTTGGTGTGAAGTGGGTGTATAAAATAAAAAGAAATGTGAAAGGTAGAGTTGAAAAATAGAAGGCGAGATTGGTAGCTAAAGGGTACAAGCAAAAGGTGGGGATTGACTACGATGAGGCTTTTACGCCCGTAGCTCGTCTTGAAACTATTGGGTTGATCATTTCAATCGTGTCTCAATATTATTGAAAATTCATCAATTGGATGTAAAATCCATTTTCTTGAATGGAGTTTTCGAGAAGGAAGTTTATGTCGATCAACCACCGGACTATGTCATTGAAGGGCATGAAAATAAAGTGATGAAGTTGAAGAAGGCTCTCTATGGTTTGTAGCAAGCCCTTCGTGCTTGGAATGCTCGAATTGATAACTATTTTCAAGAAAATGGTTTTATAAAATGTCCACATGAACATGCACTTTATGTAAAAAAAGAACAAAAATGGTGATATGTTGCTTATATGTTTGTATGTGGATGATCTGTTTTTTTACAGGGAATAATCCGAAGATGTTTGATGAGTTCAAGAGAGAAATGGCGAAGGAGTTTGAGATGACATACATTGGGTTGATGTTCTATTATCTTGCGATTGAGGTGAAGCAAAAAGATAATTGGATATTCATTTATCAAGAAATTTATGCGAGAGAAATTCTCAAGAAATTTGAGATTGAGAGTTTCAAACCGGTGAGCACCCTAGTGGAATATGGAGTTAAATTGTCTTCACATGATTCTGGTCAGAAAATTAATCCAAGATTCTTTAAAAGTCTTGTTAGAAGTTTGAGATATTTAATGTGTACGAGACCAGATATTCTTTTTGGTGTTGGACTTGTGAGTCGACACATGGAAGCTCCTACTAGATCACATCTGAAAGTGTCTAAGAGAATACTTCGTTACATTAAAGGTACAATTGATCATAGGCTATATTATGATTCATCGCACAATTTTGAGCTTGTTGGCTATTGTGATAGTGATTGGCCCGGTGATGTTGATACTCAAAGAAGTATGACTGAATTTGTTTTCTTTATGGGAAATTCCACATTTACTTGGAATTCTAATAAACAACCTATCGTGACACTTTCTACTTGTGAGGCTGAGTATGTTGAAGCAACTTCATGTGTTTGTACACTAGTTAGTTGAGAAGTTTGTTGATGGAACTAAATATTCTACAAGAACCTTTTCTTCTGAATTTTTTTTCCTAAATTTGCTATAAGAGGATCCGACATAGACTTATATTGATAATAAACTGATTATTGCATTGGCTAGGAATCCAGTGTTTCATGATAGGAGTAAGAACATTGATACGAGGTATCATTTTATTCATGAATGCATATCAAAGAGAGAAGTGAGCTCAAGTACGTGAAGTTACAAGATCAAATTGCGGGTATCTTCACAAAGGCTTTGAAGTTCCACATTTTCAATAAATTACGTTTTTCTATTGGAGTCATGAATCTAGTTTAAGAGGGGGTGTTGAAATAATAATTATAATAAATAAGTTCATTGTGTGGATTTTAAGAGTCTAGGTCCTAGAATTGTCTATTCATGTACTTGATTATGATACATGAATTAGCTTGAGTCCTTTTGTTTGTCCTAATTAATTAGATGAAGTTGAAGGGTTTATTCTGTTGTGTATAAATACCCCAAGTCTTAGAGTCATTTGTAAGAAACAAGTTCAAGTTTATTCATAAGTAAAAGTGTTTCCACCACTTATAGATTGTATTTGTGAGTTTGAGTGTTTATATGCTCTCCATTTTCTAACAGCAACTAGCTACAAAAAGAAAAAAAAAAAAAAAAGGCAAGAGAAAGTAGAAAAGTACAGTAAAACTTAATATACTCAGCGGTTGGTATTTCTAAAGAGAAATCAGGTAGACAACAAATTCAACATCACCATCCAACTGATAGATCAAAAAGCTTTCATTAAGCGAGCACTGGTGAGATAAGATCTCTCCCTAGTCCAGTCTCCAAAAGTAGTCGAACCAAACTTTAAATATGGTGATCTTATCAACTTATTTACATTCACGAATTCATTTCATTCTGCCAGAACCATTTCCATATCTGTTTTCTCCGGGATCCAATTCTTGTCAAACATCTACATGTTTGTTGTTTCCCAAAGCCACCACAAGATCTAAGAACTCAATTGAATTGTTCTTCAATGCATTTGTCTCTCTTAAGACTACAAATTTGACCCACCAACTTTTATAGCATTTTTGATCAATTTCTTGTTTACTCCACTAGACGAGTTATTATACCGTGGACCTTGGTGCACCTTGCAAGGTGCACCCATTAATATCATCGCATATAACTGGTACATATCATCACATCTAACAGCTACATATCTTCACATATAACGTGTATATATATAATCACATATAAATGATATATATCATCACAAATAACTGAAATACTAATTCTAAAATCTGAAACCCCAAAATGAGAAAAAAACTAGAATAGGAAAATAACCCTAAAAATAAAATATTAATCCCTAAATTGAAAAACTAAACCCTAAAACGGAAAAGTAAACCCTAAAACCTTATATTTCTATCATATATCGTCACATATAACTGACATATATCATCACATATAGCTGACATTTATCATCACATATAACTGGTACTATGATAGATTTCTGTCAAGACCCTAAAATGGAAAAATAAACGCTTAAAATAGAAAAATAAACCCTAAAATGGAAAAGTAAACAATAAACTTAATTTTTTTTGTTACATATTACCATATATAACTAACACATATCATCACGTATAATGAAAATATATCATCAGATATAATTGGACGATAATAGATTCTTGCAGGGCGCACTTAGCAAGGTGCACCCGAGTCCATATAATAAATTGCCCCACTAGACAGGTGCAACTTTCCACATAGTGACAACTCTTATGCGATCAAAGAAAAGGTGCTCCAAGATTTCAGTTTCCTCCCCCAAAAATGACAGGTGCAATCACCACTCTACGTGAATCTGCTACAACATTAGACTTGCGAGGGTGATAATTGATGATGCAATCATAATATTTTACAAGCTCTAACCATATTCGTTGTCACATATTAAGATCCTTTTGAGTGAAGAAATATTTTAGACTTTTATGATCAGTGTAAATTTTACATCGTTCTCCATATAAAAAGTGTCTCCACAGCGTAAAAACCACCACTGCAAAATCTAAATTATGTGTGGGGTAATTCTTCTCATATTACTTTAGCTGCCCAGATGCATAAGCTATTACTCTACCATTTTGCATCAACACGCAGCCTAAACCATTCTTTGAAGCATCACTATAGACTACAAAACCTCCAATACCCGAGGGAATTCTTAGAACAAGGGTCGAAATTAACCTCTTTTTCAACTCTTAAAAACTCTTATCACAAGTCTCTGACCACTTAAAAGCCACACATTTTCAAGTTAGTTGTGTTAATGGTGAGGCAATCTTAAAAAATCCCTTAACAAGTCTGCGATAGTACCTTACTAAGCCAAGAAAACTACATATTTCAAACGGATTTGTAGGGAGTGACTAATTTTTAATTACTTGGATCTACTAAAATTCCATCTCCAGATATCACATGCCCTAAAATACAACTTTATCTAACAAATATTCACATTTCTTAAACTCAGCATATAAATTTTTTACATTCAACAATTCTAACACTTTTATGATATGTGCATCATGTTATTCTTTAGTTTTCGAAAAGATCAAGATATCATCAATAAACGCAATAACAAAACCCTAGATGATTTTAAAAAGGAAAACTCAAAAAGAAAAAAAAAATCTAGGTTTAACAAAAAAAGCCTTAAGTAAGGAAGTTTCAAACTAATTAAGGAATAATAGCAAACATTGAACCAACATTACCATAGTTCATGAAGGTCCTAGATCCTAACAAGATCTCACCTTCCAACGTAATCCTCTCGTGTATAACACCACACGAGAATTCAACATCACCTTATCTTCTAAAAGAAAGAGAAATTTGTATCCTCATCTCGTGTGTACTAACAAAAGATCAACAAGAACACAACTCATACCAAGTGATGCATGTCCTAGGAGTCTTATGACTAAAATATGTAAGGAGAGATTCATAATATAATAAAATAAAAACAAACAGTTCAGTTGTTGGAGATGCGGTCCTAAATGCGAATGGCATCCGTCTGCAAGGTCAATATATTGTAAATTCTTAAATAGAAAAATGAATTAACATTTTAAGTTGCTAAGCGGGTTTGGTATATTGAGTGTGGGAGTAGATAGTATCTCCTCTTTATTGAGCAACAAAATTAACATTTGATTTGATCACATTGATCATAGATTTATACGTGTGAGCTTCTTTATTAGATCGAATTGATCATTAAATTAGCACAAGTTTTCACCCCTTTTAAGATGACAAGATATGTTTGTTTATTCTTCAAGCAGAAACGCGGATTACTTCAATAAACAACCCATATCTTGGTTTTCGAGAACATCCATCCCTTTCAACAACACATGTTTAGAACAGTAGCTTCAGCAACTCAGACACTATGCAAAGTATGTCTAATAAATTTAAAAAAATAAAGGCAAATCATGTAATATATAATGCCATGGTAGATGTGAGGGGAAATGTCGTGGCATGCTGACGCACATTCATATAGAGCACATATTTATATATCTTCTCAAAGAGAAAAATATCTCATAGTTTAATGCCTTGGTAAAAATGTCTACAAGCTAATTTTCAGTGATGACATACTCCATTCGAGTAGTGCCATTCTCAACCAGATCTCGTATAAAGTGATGTTGAATATCGATGTGTTTTGTACGAGAATGCTGAACTTCATTCTTAGAAATGTCAATAGCACTGGAGTTATCAAAAAAGAAATTAGTATGAGTGTCACTATGTAAACCATAGTCCTCAATAATTTGATTCATCCATAACAATTGGAACAACAACTTTCTACAACTACATATTCAGACTCAACTGTAGATAAAGAAACACAGTTTTGCTTTCAACAAAACAAAGAAACCAAGTTATTTCTAAGATAAAAACAAGCACCAGTTGTATTTTTCTTATTAGTGACATCACCTGCCAAGCCAGAGTCACTAAAACCAACAAGAACTACATTGGTGTCTTATGTATACCAAACCCCTAATTTAGTTATACCACGAATGATATGTTTAATGACTTTTGAATGAGTGATCTTAGGATTAGCTTGGTAACAAGCGCATATACAAACACTATACATAATATCAGGATGACTAGCAGTCAAATAAATCAAACTTCCTATGATGGTTTTATACAAAGTGATATGTACACCTTTAGCCTTATCATCCTTAGACAACTTTAGGCTGGAACCCATGAAAATTCTCATATGAGATGCATGCTCTACATTAAAGCATTTAAAAAGCTACATGCATGATTTCTTTGTGAAATGAAAGTAATATCATGGATCAGCTATTTTTGTAATCTCAAGAAGTAATTTAATACAACAACTATTTTTATTTCAAACGTGAATGCCATAAGGTTTTCAAAAAATTCAAAAAAAAAAAATCAAAGAATGACCTAAAAACAAAATCATCTACGTAACTTTGAGTAAATTTATTAAGCTCTTATTGCCTTGATTTAAGCCAAAAATCATCTTTAAAAGTTTCATTAACTCTCTTAGGTTCATAAAAAAAACACATGACAATTTCTTCTCACCGTGGGATACTGAGTATACATACGTGCCAACCTTACCACGTCTGCTTCAGCGGCTTCAAATCTCGTCATGGATGTCTGTGCAAATGCATTCGCATCTGTAGTGACATCAGACTCAGTTAAGCATGTAGGGGTGGTATTATTTTGAACAACATTCTTACATTAAGAACGAAAATCCTCATCAGAATTGGCTTTAGCTTTAGCAGATTCTGATGTTGTTGTGAATGTCGGAAATTTGCAGTCGCATCTCCAATCACATCCACAGTCACGTATTCATAAAACGTATCCGTATCATTGGTAAAGTCTTGAATAACATTGGGAATTATCACAGAAGTAAGAGGTACTTCCAAAAAATCTAAAGTGTCGCCTTCTCTACTCTATTTTATCAAATCTGAAAGATCATCAAAGACAACATTCATAGTTCTCAAAATAGTTCTTGTGCGTAAGTTAAACACCTAGTACTCATAACTAATCAAGGAGTGTCCGATACATTCTTTTCAGCAACTACCACAAGGTACAAAACATTCATGAGAAACTTTATTTCTTTCTCAAAAGGATATAAATGAGTTCTCACAAATCATATGATGATCTAATCAGATTTTGGTGACTCTCAAATTGTGTATTTTAAAAATCTTATCACAACCAATTTCAACCGTTTGAGAGTTTGCAATTTTTCATCAAAAAAACATAATCCATGCGCGTCGTATAAAGTCACCTACAAAAATAATAAGGTATTTAATACCACTTAGACTTCCACACTCAATAGGACTAAAAAGTTCATATGGACTAAGGCAAGAGAATGAGAGACAAAAATATCACTCTTCTTAAGATGAGGTTCACATATTATTTACCTTTTAGACAAGGAACACAACCATTGCAAAAATCAGTATTTAGTTTGGGTAAACCATAGCAACTTCATACTTAACCAATTTTTCAGTCAATTTCAAATTCACATGGCCAAGATTTTTGTGCCATAAATCAAGAACATCAACATTGGCATCACAACAAGTTTGGCTACTATGAAATTGATAACAATTATTAGTCATTCTTGAACCTGCAAGAATGCAAATTTTAGAACAATGAAAGTCTTAACCAAAGTTCTTACCAAACTTCACATACAAGCTATCATCACAAACTTGGCTTATACTAATGAGATTAAAACACAAGCCCTTCAACATGATGAAAATTAAAGAACTTGGGCAACCTATAACCATTAAGAGTGATTTTACCAATAATCATACCACGAAAATCATTACCATAAGATACCTGAATTGTTCAACAACTCATAATTAGTCAAAAACTCTAAAATACCCATCAAATGTTAGGAACAACTACTATCAATAGCCAAGAACCTGGAAATTTGAATCCCAAAAAGGTACAAACAATATTACAACAAAACTCTGGTTTTTTAAACTAAACAAATTAAACATGATCGGAAATGTGACTGAGAGTCGATGAAGTCTCTGGTGACATCTGTTTTTTCAAAGTATATTTGACAAAATCAGAATTTAGTATTTGATAAAAAAGATCTAGACAATCCACTATCGTTTAAAGAGATAACCAGAAAACTTTAGAGACCTGGAGTAGATGCTATTAATAATGTGACTGGAGATGTAACGACATTCCAGATCACATCTCGACCAACATCAAAAGGAGTGACGAATTTTCACTACATAGTTGTAAAAAATAGGTTTTACTCAACATTAGAGTCATACTCATATTCGTCAAATTCATAGTCACTTAACATGATACTAATAAGGATATTTTTGACTACAGTGTCAGTACATTTATCAACAAAGTGACCAAAACAAAATCATGCGCGCCACCTAATCGACTGAAGATTTTTCAAATCAGACTTTTCCATCAAGGTCCCTGAGTTTTCTTGAGTTCTCAAAGATGTGGATATTTGAGAAAATTTATACAAGGAATGTTACGTGGTTTTAAGAAAAATAGGAGAGCGATAAAAAAATCTATTAGGGATAGTAGGATGAAAATCTTACCCACTCGACTGTGAATCCATAAGTTTTCAAAACAAGATCAACACTGACTGAAATTAAGTGCCGGCTCTGACGCCATTTGAAAGAATTGCAGAACTCGATTCACAGTTTTAGTTAAAATAAAAATATGTGTTGTAAAGAGTATAAATTAAATAGCAGCGGAAATTAAAAGACACGCGTATAAACTTTTGAATACAAGAAAAATTTATTCTTATAGCCGATCCAATAGGTTAAAACTTTCGCTATTAAGACTTGCATTTCAATGATTACAAAAGCCGTAATCTACTAATTAAAGATAAATTAAACAACTTCTTAAGATTAAATATGAAATAAATCAGTATATCTCTTCCAAAAACTAAGATTGACGATCAAAAGATTTGATCTTAATGAAAATATTAAAAACTATGGAAGAAAACAATTTTGGGTGCAGGATGTTATGTCGGATGCTGGCGGCATTCATAGTCGCATCCATTTTAAGGCAAAGACTGTAGCAAGAATGAGATTTCCTCTCAATCAAATTTTCTTCGATTAATCTCTCTGAAAGCGTAATTCAATTGTGAGCAGTACCTTAGCTTTATATTGACATACCTTGCTTGTATAAGAGACATACAACATAAGGAAAAAAGATATATACAAAATAAAGTAATTAAACATCATTGGTTAGGAAATAAGGTCAAACCTCTAGATTCCTAATAATATTTACTACCCTTAAAATTGAAATCTACTCTAAGGAAAGAATTATACATGTATATATATATATATATATATATATATTATCTTGTATTCATAAATTTTACACACACACACACACACACACACACACACACACACACACACACACACATATATATATATATATATATATATATATATATATATATATATATATATATATATATATATACAAATTATAAATAACAGAAAGAGAATTACAACCTCATCTAAGACTAAATAATATATATGATAACTATCAAATATTATAAATATCAAATCTTTCTTAAACAATTAAATCTTGGAGAGAAAGTTAAAATAGTAAATAAGAAAAAATAAAATAATTAATTATTACATCACGTATATGAAAAATAAGTGTCTCAACACCAATATGATACAGTGGTGTGACCAATACAATGTAGCTCTACAAATAATACCTTAGTGAATAATAAGGTAAAGCGCCTTCATCATCATTCTCTTTTTTGTCCATGTGCTGCTCTAAATCACCATTGGCGTTCAATCTCCATTGGTAGATGTGAAGATTCTCAAAATTTCATAATAAAAATAAGTTGGGTAAGAAATATGTAGATTAGTTCAAATTAATAAATACTAATTGGATTTTCAACAACTTGGTCAAAATAGAATTGAAAAGGTTCAAAGAATTGTGGAAGAAGGTATTTACCAAATGGTGTGTTCTTTACAATGGTGATGATTTCGCACAACGTAGATAATTGTGGTGGTGCGATGTAACGATAGCGAGAGAGAAAAGAACGTGTGACTTGTCCCGAGATGAGAAATAAGGTATCATGGTGGCGAAGATGGAGGCGGAGGCTCCCTGGTGGTGCAATGGAGAGCGAGAAAATGTGTTTTGGCGTTAACAAAGATTGAGACTGTGGCGAGATTTTCCAAGCGGCTTCTATGATGTGAAAACAAAGAGGGGGGTGGTGGTGGTGGTTACAATTTATTTTAATGTAAATGTTTTCTTAAATATCACAATTGGGTCTGGATTTGAGTTTAACCCGGCCTAACATATTAAACTCATTAATCTGGCCTAGTAAGAGTGTTGCCCTTTTCAGAATAATATAGATAGAATAGAAAGATAGATACGTAGATATAGATAAATAATTGACGTGTACAGTTGCAACAAAAATAAAATAATATATTTTACGTTGACATCTTTTTTCCCAACAAGTCTTATTGTGCAAAATGCATTCAAACAATTATATACTTACATACATACATACATACATACATATATACATACATATATATTATTATTTATTCTACTTATAATTATATAGAGTAGAAGAGGACTCTCCAGCTTTTCATGCTCTTGTCCGAAAAATGATCAACATTGATAATGAAATACATGTGATTTGTTATAAAAATATCATATATGAAGTATTCTCATAACCTTTCATTTCCACATAGTACAAACTGGAGGGTCTAGTGTAAGTAGTGTGCATTCTTAGGAAAATTCCCTGAGAAATAGACCCAAAAATCGTGTTTTATACAATCATCAAATTATTATTCATCAACTCAAATAGAATATCATATTAGTTGTTGATGGAAAATAAAATAAACGAGCATCAAATTTAAAAGCAAACGAAGAAAAATAAACCATAGCAGTAATCTAGAGGGTGAGAAACTATCTTAAGAGTGTTGATGGTGAGTACATAATGTGTTTTTCAAAAATTAAGGGACAAACACACACACACACACACATATTCAAATCTCTTTACTCTCAAGTATGGGTTGTGCCATGATAATGAATATAATAAAAGGCTGCCCACAAACTTCTGGACCTAATTGTGTAGACATTTCTTAACCATAAAATAAATAAATTGTGCTCTGCCTAAAAAAAGAAGTAAAATGTCCAATATTTAGAACCATCAAGATTCTTAATTCTCTCCAGTATTTTAAAGACCATTTCCCTGTGCAAACTGATAACGCTTATGGTTTATTTTTAAGATATTTTCGGTTATATTTCGACCATGAAAACTGTCATGTAGACCAAATTATATTCATAACCCAATAATTGGATTTAGAAAGTTTTTTTTGGAACATTATAAATATATATTTTTGGTTCTTCAATTTGGGATAACTACGAACCATATACACAATCAAACTTAACGAAAACAATAAATATTCAAAACCACCAATTAGATCATATTAACAACTCTAAAAATATACATATCCAAAATATACTGATCGCATCTAATGTGTCCTAAAAAGTCGAACACCTCAAGTAAGGTATCGTACGACATCAACTCCTTTCATAGCTTCTTCGAAAATTGCCCAATCTGATTGGCAGCTTAGATAGAGTTAATCTGACCTTCAAAACAAGGCACTAGGGTGTTCCTGGTGCAAACACTCCAACGCACAAGTAAGAATGTGATAACCACTCAATATATGCGTGAAAAGTATCAAAAGAGAATGTAAGTGTTAGAAGAAGGGCCCGAGTACCTATTTATAATGGATAACAACTTGATCAACAAGAATTCCATTCGCTCGAAGGAAACTAGATATTTTCATACTATAAGGAGAGATCCTTTCTCAAGGACTCTTTCCTGAATTATCGACACAAACCCTATCAGCCACTGGGCCTCAAAGTCCAATAGTTTATGCATTGGGATGACCCATCATCAAGCTGAGCTCACCTACTCATCAGGTCGAGCTGCTTATTCATTAGTTTGGTCCTCTAGCAATCTCTGTGCTAGATGAATTAGTTCAACTTCTCTAGAATATTTCATCTGATCAGGTCGGACACCAATACACTCCAAGAAGAAATGTTATCTCTGTAAGGTTTCCAATCGGCTCAAGCTGATTTGATTAAGCAAACATAATTGACCACATCAAGAGTCCTACTACTTTACTCGACTAAGGGACAACAACGAGTATAGTAGACTAAAAAGAGATATTACCAAGCTATACACATGTCATAACATCTCGATCGGCACAACAGAGTTATTATCATCCACACAGGAATCTCAAAGTCTCAAGGCGCTCCTTAGCAAACCCTAGACACTCAAAGAAGGAACACTCTCCTCCACTTATTTACTATATAAATATTATGATCCTTTCAGCAAGTCGACACTTTTCACATTGACTCATCAAAAACAAGGTTTTCCAAATAATAATTTAAGAACTATGAAGTTCTGAATGGTCATGAAGTTGTGGTAGCTAATGGTGTGAGAGCTAAAGTGCTTGGAAAAGAGAATGTTCATTTGGACTTCACTTCTGGCAAGAAATTAGTTCACACTAACGTGCTTCATGTTCCTGATGTTGTAAAGAACCTTGTGTCTGTTGATATTCTTAATAAAAAGGCTTTGATGGCTACAATAGAATCAAATAGCATAGTTTTGACTAAGAATGGTGCATTTGTTGGAAAGGGATATTCTTGTAATTGTTTATTAAAGTTAAGTATCAATAAAGTGAATGATGTTTCATTTTATTTTATTAACTCTTTTTATTCTTTTTGGCATGGTAGATTACCACATGTTAGTCATAAAGTTATAAATTACATGTCTAAAAATGGCTTTAGATCTTGTAATGACTTTGAAAATAAGAAGTGTGAAACATGTGTTCAAGCAAAAATTACAAGGCTACCTTTTCTTAAAGTTGAAAAAAACACACAATTGCTTGATCTTGTGCATTCTGACGGGTGTGAACTTAATGGTTTTCTAAATAGAGGTGGAAATAAACAAATTATCACTTTTATTGATGATTGTTCTAAATTTGTGAATGTTTATTTAATGAAAAGTAAGGGTGAAGTATTTGGTATGTTTAAAGCATATAAATCTCTAATGGAAAATCAATTAAGTGAAAATATTAAAATATTAAGGAATGATAGTGGTGGTGAATACTTGCTAGTGAATTTTTAAAATTTTGTGAAGATGATGGTATTATACACCAAACTAGTGCTCCTTATACACCACAAAAAATGGTTTGGCTGAAAGAAAGAAAAAAGAACATTACAAGAGATGGTGAATTCCATACTCTTAAGTTCGGGTTTGCCAAGTAATTTGCGGAGTGAAGCGTTGTTAGCGGCTTGTCATGTGTATAATCGGATTCTTCATTAATGACTAAAGTGTCTCCATACGGAAAGGAAGAAAACCAAACTTGTCTTGATATCTTATTATACAGTTCTAGATAATAAAAGAACTAAACTAGGACCTAGAGCACTTAAAAATGTGTTTGTTGGATACGCTGAGAATTTTAGAGCTTACATATTGCTAGATCTTGATTCTAAAGTAATAGTTGAATCAAAAGTTTTTGGATTCTTTGAGGATAAAATTATTAAGAATTCAATGATGAATACAAATATATCGCAAGTGCCTATTCATCATAAAATGCAATTAAAAGAAAAAAAAATTAACACTCCCATGGAACCATGGAGAAGTCTAAGACAAAAGAAAGAGAAACACTTTTCTTAAGATCTTATACCCTCTCAAGCTATAGTATTCCTTCTAGAAGGAAATAGAAACAATGAACTTAATAAAACACCAATTTTATTCAGTGTAGAGGGTGATCCTAAAACTTTTAGCGAGGCTATGAAATCTAGATGTTGCATTTTGGCAAGAAGCAGCAAATGATGAAATGGACTAAATATTGTCTAATAATACTTGGGTTCTGGTTGATTCACCTAATGGCTCAAAACCAATAGGCTGTAAATGAGTATCTCGTACGAAATGTGCCACAAATTGAACTATTATAACTTATAAAGTAAGGTTAGTATCTAAAGGATTTAATCAAAAAGAAGGAATCAATTACTTGACATTTATGCGCCAGTTCCTAGAATTACATCAATTAGATTGCTTTTAGCTTAAGCTTCTATATTTCATTTACATGTACATCAAATGGATGTAAAAACAGCCTTTCTTAATGGTAATTTAGATGAGGAGGTGTACATGGAACAACTATAAGGTCTTGTCCTACCTAGCAATGAACATAAAGTATGTAAGCTTATCAAGTCTTTTTACGATCTAAAACAAGCTCCTAAAAATGGCATGAAAAAATTGAATTTGTTTTACTCTCTAATGGATTTGGGTAAAATAATGCTTATTAGTGCATTTATCATAAATCAAATAAAGAGTAAATTGTGATTATTTGCCTTTATGTGGATGACATGCTTATTATTAGTACTACTTTAAAAGGTGTAAATGACACTAAGAAGTATCTTTCTTCTAAGTTCAAAATGAAGGATCTTGGTGAATTTGATACTATCTTATGCATTAAAGTTAGAAAGCATAGTGGGGGGTTTTACTCTTTCTCAAAAATATTATGTTGAGAAAATTATAAGAAGTATCAACGTTTGAATGTACAAGAAGTTACTACTCCTTTTGATTCTAATTTTAAGTTATATGAAAATACTGGAAAACCAATAGCTCAACTTGACTATGCTAGTTTAATCGGAAGTTTAATATATGCAATAAGTTTCAAAAGACCATACATTTCATATTCGATTCATAGACTAGCTAGATACACTAAAAATACTAGTGTGGATAATTGGAAATCAGTGATTAGAGTTCTTGCATATCTTAAAAGAACTAAAGACTTAGGTCTCTATTATAGTAATTTTCCAAATATACTAAATGGCTATTCTGATGCTAGTTGGATTACTAGCATAAGTAATTAAAAACCTACTAGTAGTTATTTATGCTTGGTAGTGGTGTAGTGTCTTGGGTTTCAAAGAAACAGACAATAATCACACATTCCACCATAGAAGCTGAATTTGTTGCTTTATCTTCAGCTTGTAAGGAGGCGAAGTGGCTTAGAGATTTGTTGCTTGATATAGATTTTTGGCCTCGCCCAATGCCTCCAATAACTTTATATTAATAGTGAGGCCACTATGTCTAGAGCATTGGATAAAATATATAATGATAAATCTAGACATATAATCCTAACACATGCATTTGTTAGAGAAATGATGAAAAATGATGTTATCACTAGTGTTTGTAAGAACTTATAATAACTTAGCGGATCCATTAACTAAACCTATAGCGCGAGACTTAGTGAAATCGACAACATTAGGAATGGAATTAAACCGTAATCTTTAATTACAAGTGATGATAACCCAACCTTCTTTTAGTACTATCACTGTATTGAAAAGTTTAAATGGTAAAAACAATTACTTAGTGATTGTGAGCACCTAAATATATGTATAACATTGGCGTGTATTTTGTTAATCTTAAGTGTGTAGGTTGAGTATTAACTCTTAACAAATTTATTTCATAGTGTTTTATTTATGTTTTAATTTAAGTAAAACCTGAAGTAATTTTCACCTATATGATCATAGAAGTGGTGTCGGTTCTATCAAAAATTTTGGGTAATCTTTTGTACATGATCATGAAATAGGATGAACATATGGCTAATAGAGCTAAGAAAAACAATATATTTGTGAATAAAAGGATCCAATTGATGGTTAATGTGTGAAATATTTTTAATCTAGTTTGGGTATTGGTTTAAGCAACTAGACACCAATTACTTAATTTAGATTTGTGAATTATTATTACTAAAAGAAAGTTTAAAACTTATGTTATTTCTCTCTATGCATGATATTTGATGTTGCTGGTTTGAGATTATTGTATTACAAACTAATCGAGGGAATGTTAAATTTAGTTTGTAATAATAATAATAATAATAATAATAATAATAATAGGTCTTATAGATATAAATAAGAAATAAAATTCTTGTGTAAATATACTGCTGCTAACAAATATTGTGAAAAGGTTAAACTACTCATAGGTGACCATTCATATATATCCTGGTGACTGATCAATGCATAGATAATATGAATTGCAACTAAATATGTGAAGAATCATGAATCATTTGGAGAGATGTGTGTCAAATTGAAGAGTTGGTGTCCATTCATGTATTCACGAAAATGACGATTAATTTGGAGAGATGTGTCTCAAATTGGAAGAGTTGGTCCATTCATGTATTCACGGCAAACAGGCAAACACGGTATGTAGACTATAAATAAGTAATCCGGCCAAGATTGTAACAATCCAAAATTTTGCTATTTCGTTGTTATTATTTTGACTATTGTATCTTAAAAAATAATATTTCGTATAACCGATTAGCAAAATAATGAGATAAATATCACTTTAAGGAAAGTGGTTCACACATTCAACTTTTGTTTGTTTTCTGTGACTAATATATTTGTATTCAATTTTTCTAGTCATTTCATTTGGTTCATCCTATTCGTCCATATATTTCATATACAATTTTCTACAACACTTTAATAATAAAAATACATTCATAAATTACCCAAGTGTTTGAACAAATTAAATCCTCAAATGAGCAAGATCAATACAATTTATACGTATAGTCTGAATCGAGTTCTACTGGACCAGTCATTATTACTCATTTATATACTTGTCTCAAACCCGCACCAAATTAGATGGGTCTGACTCAAATCCAGTTAGATTGCAGAAAATGCATCGGTTGTGAATTGAGACTAGAAAGGCATTAATGGACAACATGAGATGAGTAAAGTCTTACTACGTGCCAAAATTTCAGCTCAGACATGGCCGCTACAATAATTGTACATTTTGTTCCAGGTTATACTTTTTAGCAAGTGGGATGGATCAAAGATACTCCCAAGAAGGAATATTGTAGTCGCTTTATTTTGGAATCCTCAGAATTCTTGGGGGTGGGTATTGTAGTGCAGTCATTTGTTTCCCAACATTATATTTGGGCTTCTTGGGTGTCCATCCTTATCTTGCTTTTCTTTTAACATTATTACCAATAATGTCAAGATGTCCAAGTATTATGGGACAAGCTCATGAATTTCATTTTTGGCTATTTGAAATAGGTGTTGTAAAATAATTATTTATTATAATTTCATATTGCTTGTAAATATATATTAAATAAAATAAAGTATAAAAATCACTTGAAATAAAATAAAATTAAATAAGATATATATAAAGTAGAAAGTTTGGCCTGAGAGTCACGCCACTTGATGCTGATTGTGATGGCCTCCCTCCGTGCAAGTTTTGAAGGCACGTCACCACCCCAAGATAAAACCCAATAAGATTACAGTCGGTGTCTTCTATTGTGAGCACGTTCACAAGAAAATTAAGGAACAAGACTTTATTACGTTGCCCGAAATATTATAAAAGAATGCAAGAGTTTGCTTGTATGTTTTGTATGCTTATGACTGTGTTTTTTGCTAGACCCCTAAATACTCTTATTTATAGTGTTATAATGTCATTTGAAAATTAAGAGTTAAATGCAAAATAAATTATGCGAGTATTGCAAAATTAAATTGTAGGATACAAATTCATAATAATGCAAATGCCATTTTGTAGTTTTTAAACTTCAAAAATCATAACAATCCCCCACAAGGTTTAAATTATATATAAAAGCAATTATATTTGGCCTTAATAGGTGCAGGAGCCTTTCGGGCTTGAGCGTACACTTAGTGTTGATGATTTCTATTTGAAGGAAGTATAATGGACTACACCTTGAATTAGGACCCTAATCAAACTTTCATACACCACACACATAGCATTGATATCAGTCTTTGTTCAAGCGGGTTAGCGCTATTAATGGCCATGCGCTCTAATCTTGATTCTCATGAGAGTCTCTAGGTTCGCCCAAACCCGTAGCCACGGTCTCATGACAACTCTCACTTGGGTGAAATCTTCTAGGGTATGTGTGATCTATACCCAGCGGAATTCCCGCCTCGATTTTATTAAGAATCATAATCCAACCTAATATTACACAATATAGTATTATCACCATATGGATGGGAAAGTTATCATTTTTATAAAGTAGTGCTAAATAAGTCACGCAATACAGGTTGTTTCTACCCATTGAACCTTCTTCATGAGTTTTTCAATCACAAAGCCTGGGTTACTCGTGGAGGTGACTTCGTTGTGGGCATAAGCCCATCCCCCCTCGATGATTCAAAAACACCTTTATTATGTAGACCTTTGGTCAAATTATCTGCCAAGATTTTCTAAGATTTCACAAAATCAAGAGATATCACATTTCTCTTCAATAAATATTTTATATTTTTATTTCTTGCATGTAAGTGTACTCATTTTTTTTTATTTGAATGTGTTTGTTCACAAGATCAATCACAACTTTGCAATCACAATAAATAGAAATAACAGGTAATGGTTTTGAAATAAGTGGAATGTCAAGTATAAATCTCGTAACCATATAGCAGTTGTACAAGTAGTGTCTAAATCTATTAATTCAGTTTCCATTGTACTTCTAGATATAACAGTTTGTTTTTTTAGATCCCCATGTTATTGCTGCTCCACCTAACATTAAAAAAAAAAAAACACTAGTTGACTTAATTTCAAAATTATCAGTGATCCAATTAGCATCACTATATCCCTCAAGTACATTTGAAAAACCTTTGTAATATAAGGAGAAGTTTAAAGTTCCTCTAAGATACTTAAGTATTCTTTCTAAAGCACTCCAATGATCCTTACTAGGATTATGTGTGTATCTAAGTATCCCTACTGCATAAGAAATATCTGGTCTAGTTCTATTTGTGAAATATAATAAAGATCCTATAACTTGAGGTTACTTTAATTGAGATACGGGTTCTCCTTAAATTTTGTGTAAATGTACATTTAGATCATAAAGAGTAGACACTAGTTTACAATCATAATAATTGAATTTAATCAAGAATTTCTCAATAGAATCAGTTTGGTTTAATAATATGCTTTCTTTTAGCATTTTAACTTTCATACCCAATATTATATGTACTTCTCCTAAATCCTTCATCTCAACGTTACCCGACAAATAAGTTTTCACATTTTCAATTAAACTCAAACTTGAACCAAAAATTAATATGTCATCAACATATAAACACAATATCACATATTCACCATTTTCTTTCTTGTAGTATATGCACTTATCATGTACGTTTGATTTAAACCCAAAACTATTTATAATAATATTAAATCATGCCACTGTTTTGGAGTTTGTTTTAAACCATATAAGGATTTGATTAATTTATATATTTTATGCTCTTGTCCTTTCACCTTAAACTTTGAGGTTGTTCCATAATTTTTTTTTCATCTAAATCCTCATTTAAGAATGCGGTCTTGACATCCATTTGATGTGTCATTAACTTATGAATTGAAGATATAAAGCCAATAAGACTCTAATACTTGAAATCCTAACAACTGGAGAATAAGTATCAAAATAATATGTTCCTTCTCATTGATTAAATCTTTTAGCCACTAGTCTTGCTTTATATTTATCTATTGTACCATCGGCTAGTTTTTTCTTAAAAACCCATTTGCACCTGCAGGTAAATCCGATAAATTCCAAGTATTATCTTGAATTATATTCATCTTTAATAGCTTCTTTCCAAAATGGTGCATCCATATAAGATACTGCTTCACCATAAGTTTGTGGATCTCCTTCAACTAAGAATGTAATAAAATCATATCCAAAACTCTTTCTAACCGTGATTCTTTTAATTTTCCTTAATTCCACTATAATGTTTCTTCTTTATTTTCTAAATTTACCTAAAAGATTCAAGTCTAGACTTACTAGACTTATGAGGAATTCTAATTTTAAAGGGATTGTTGTAATAGGTTTCGTTGGGATTATGAATTCTGGTATTTAAAATTTAGAGTATTCAAAATTCTATAAATAATAAAAATTTTTATTTATTATAAAATTAAGTATCATTTATTTTTTTCGTAGATATCATCACATCAAATACTAATTAATAAATGAACCTTTATTCGGAGGTCTATTCATCAATTTCCGATGATTTGAAACGAGTACACAGCCCAATGCATATGAGCAACATTAATTACTTTTATGCTATTCCCCTAATTAACTAAATTTTAATTACTTGCATTATGTTTGCATTTCACTGCGAAAGAATATTCCCAAGGCTCCTGTTGAGCTATACGAACTTATCCAATCGACTAAGAAATATCTACTCCAGTGCGGTACATGCACGATAATTATTCATATATTCTCAGTATAGGTACGGTAAAATTGTACAAACTCGGTAAAAAGAAAAAAAAAAAGCAAGCCAAGATCAGATATCCGAATCTCTAATTTCGGTTAAACTGAAATTTGCATTACTTAAAATCTTCAACAATTCTTCTTCAGTTTAAATTAAATTTCACATTACAATTTAGTGTGGCGGAAAACTGAACTCTAAATCAGAAATCTTGGCAGGTTTAAGTTGCAATTTATTTACGTTTTCATTTTAAAAAGAAGAGAAAATATTGATGAAGTTTTTAATAATATCAATGGATAATACGAAATAAATATATAATGATTAAAGTAAATTTAATATAAAATAGTAAAATAATGATGAGTAATTATAGTTACGTGATTAAGAGAATATTGAGATTTATGGGAATAGGTGCATTAAAAATTAGTGAGAGAAACATTTTCATTTAGAAAATGAGTTGAAGTAAGTTATTGGAAAAAAATGAAAGTGATTGAATGATTTAATTTTAAAAAGAAAAATCCCAAAGTATCTTGAAAAAAAAAATTCCAAAGTAAAATTGCAAACTAAAACACAGGTAGTTGCCGCCTCAAATCACTTGAATCACTTGGGTTGAGCACCAAACTTCTATATTTTCGAATAGTATTGAAAACCAAACTGAACCATATTGAAACAGGAAATATCTCCATTTCTCCTTAACCAGTTTTCTAACTGAACCGTCTTGAAAATTTTTTACAGACCAAACTGAACCATATTGAAACCGGAAATATCTCCATTTTCCCTTAACCAGGAAAATTCTTTATGGGATAAAACTGAAAAAAAATTTAACCACAATAACTTTTTTGTACGAAACCGATAACCAATACTAAAATCGATTTATAATTCCATTAAACTAGCTATAAATTTAATTATATTCCATAATTAATAAGTCAAATATTATTTCTTATTAGTTATGTATCTTAAAATTCACAAGAATTTTATACAATTTAATTTACGATTAGAATTTAGTTGTTAAATGACGATTATCCAAAAATCGAAAAGAATCGTATCGAAACCGAATAAAACATTGATTTTGGCTTTTATATGAACCAAATCGTAACCAAACAAATTATAGTACAATTGTTGAGATTTCAAATGGAACAGTGGTCACCCTTGCTGATCACCATTCAATTATTCTCAACAATTTAAGGTATATATAGATACATAGACGGTGGTCATACTGTGTGCCCGGGTAGTAGCTTAAGCAACCAGCTCTATACCATCCACAGAAAGCAAATAATTGACCCCATGATATATTGCCCCCCACATTGCTTAAGCTGATAAGCATAAATCAAGTTGAAAAAGGGGGAATTTAACATTGAGACCCCATTCTAGTATTAGGTTGAATTTGAGAATTCTCACTTTTGTTCCACAGCACTTAACCTTCAATTTTCTTACCAAAGTTAACATTAGATACATGATTCACTCACACATAGTGCACTATACTAGGGGGAAAAAAGAACTCTAGCTTCAACAGCCTTTAAATGATACTCCTTATTAACTTTTTCTGTACTTTTGGGCAGCTGTTTTCTAAATTGAAGGATGACCATCTAAATTATTAGCACAGGGTTCTTTTTATTATTTTTATTATCCAGTAAAGCTTTGTGCTGTCTTGGAAACCAGGAGGGGCTTTAAGCCCACCAAATTCCCACTTTATTTATGTTCCACTGTGCATTATAATTAGGGTGATCTTTTGGGGTTTTATTTTGGAAGATATACACTGTCACATGTTTAGTTTGGGAAAGCATTAAAAAAGTTGAAGTGAACAACTGCAAATCATTGGAAATAATAATTTAGCAAATTAAAGCTTAAATATCACTAGTTCACTACAAGACAAAACAGAAGAAAGTGTATGCGAGAAGATGCCAAGTTCCAAAATCACGATTTGCTCCCAAAAAAAAAAGTTCCAAAAGGACAATATATATTCATACAACTCAATATTTAGATTTAACTATAAAAGAAAGTAAAGGATTTATATATGGAAAAAGATTTAGAGTTAATTTTTCTGTATATTCAATCAATCATTTTTCCAATGATTACAACAGAAAACGTTATAGTTATTTATAGATATATATATGATAAATGTAGCCCTATAGTATATGGTTAGAAATGTTACAGTATATTCTGCAACGTTTACCTAGAATATGTGGTCACTATTGCTATAGTAAAATCTGACATCTGTATTAAGTCGGATGTACTAGATTAGAGCTGACATCATCAGCTGACAAAGTGTAGGTTGACCCTCTTATTTCCAGCTTTTTGTGCGACCTCTCGTACGACCTGAATGGTCGACAATCTTTCGATCTGGCGTTGCACACATCTTCAGGTCGCCAAGCTCTATATGACCATGCGACCTGAATATATCAGGTCGCTCTCTATTATCCCCCTCAATTTAAGGGCGGCGAGAGGAAGAACAAATAGTTTATTCCGAAGCCGAAGGAAGATTTGATGAGATAGTGGCTTGGTGAAGACATCGACAGTCTGATCAACGGAAGGAACAAATCGAACCTGCAGCAAGTGCTTCGCAATGAGGTCTCGAACAAAATGAAAAATCAATTAAAAGTGCTTGGTACGAGCATGGAGAATAGGATTGGAGGCAACAATAATAGCACTTTGATTGTCAACCCAAATTCTAGGAGCAGCAGGAAGTGTGACATGAAACTCGTGAAGCATGAATTGGGCCCATATTATTTCGGTAGTAGCATGAGCTAGACTGCGATATTCAGCGGTGATGGACCTGGAAACAGAGATCAGCTTTTTAGAGCACCAATAGATAATATTTCGTCCTAGAAAGATACAAAACCCACTAACAGATTTCCTATCATTGAGGTCGCCTGCCCAGTATGAATCTGAAAAAACCTGACAGAGTAAAGTATGAGTTTTACTATAGGTGATTCCATAAGGAATTGTACACGCAAGGTATCGCAGAATTCTCTTGACAGCTCGCCAGTGTGTGATGAGAGGACAGTGCATATATTGGCACACTTTGTTGACACTGTAAGAAATATCAGGCCTAGTGATGGTAATATACTGAAGAGTTCCTACAATACTCCTGTAAAAAGATGGATCAATAGTTGGTTCCCTTTGATATTTGGATATAACAGGAGAGACAACCATAGGTGTAGGGGTGGCTTTAGCTCCGGCCATACTAGCTCTTTCCAGGAGGTCCATAATTTACTTGCCCTAATTCAGATGTAGACCCTGGGCTGTGTGCAAGACCTCAATACCAAGGAAATGATACAGGTCACCTAGATTCTTTAATGAAAACACTGAATCAATGTGAGTAATGAGCTTTGTAATTCCAGCGTTGTTGCTGCCCGTGACGAGGATGTCATCAACATACACCAACACCCAGATGCAGCTGGAGGAAGTGTTGGAGTAAAAAAGAGAACTATCAGCCTTAGAAGTAGTGAAGCCAAATCAAATAAGAACAGCTCGCAATTTTTCAAACCAGGCTCAGGGAGCCTGTTTAAGCCCATAAATTGCTTTAGACAATCTGCAAACCTAAAGGTTATTACTATCTTGCTCAAAACCAGGTGGTTGAGCCATGAAGATTTCTCAATCCAGCTCGTCATTCAAGAAGTCATTATTAACATTCAATTGCGTGACAGACCAATTACAGTTGACAACTATAGAGAGGACAACTCGAATAGTGGTAACTTTCACAACAGGGCTGAAATCTTCAGAAAAATCAAGTCCAAGCACCTGATTTTACCCTTTGGCTACTAATCTGGCCTTATATCGAGCTATGGTTCCATCAGCATGAGTTTTGAGTTTTAACACCCACTTGCAACCAATCAAAGACTTGCCTGGAGGTAGCTTAGAGAGAGACCATGTCTGATTTTCAATGAGGGCCGCACACTCTTCACATATAGCAGCTTTCCATCTGGGATGTGTTAAAACTTCAACATAGGAAGAGGGCTCCTTGAAATCAAGGAGCTGCGTGTTGAGCATCTTAGGCTTATAAATTCCTACTTTAGCTCTTGTTATCATGTGGTGTTTACCTGCAAAAGGGTTAGTACCTGGTCCAGAAAAAAAGGGGAAGTATGTGGAGAACTCATAATTGATAATTCAACAGTAAGAGGAATAGTAGAGGGATTGGATTGACTGGAGGATAGTGAGATTGGCTGATGAGTAGGACTGGAGTGATAGGACATAAGAGGTTTTGGTGAGGTAGCGGAGGATTGCGATGAGGTCGCGGATGATAGTGGAGTGGTCGCTGCCTGGGGAACTGGTAGAAGAGGAGGTGGTCCAAGTATAGATTGTTGATTGGGAGGTTGCAGTGAGCTCGCTGGAGATTGTGGTGAGGTCGGATATGGTTGTGGTGAGGTCTCTGATGGTGGAGTATCTGGGGGAACTATTATAAGAGGAGGTAGACCAAGTATAGATGGTTGCATAGTGGAACAGGAGTGAGGTCCAAAATTCTTGGAAAAAGGAAACTTGAGCTCGTCAAAGATCACATGTCTGGTGATTATGAACTTTCTATCTGGTATTAAGACTTTGAATCATCGATGCGACTGCAAGTTTGCGTCTACAGGTCGTCGATCGGCGGAGTTAGGATCGACGTTACTGCAGCTATGCGACTTAACGTCGACCGACACGGGCATCTCCCAGCGTCAACGCGGCGCTGGCTGCGGCCGTCGGCAGCACGTCATGCGTTTCGTCTTCTTCGTATTGAAGATGAAATTAGGAATTAAGCAAAATTAAATTATTACTTATAAAATATAGTAGAAAAATATTAAACACGAAATGAAAAACATCAAAAAGAACAAAAACAAGAAAAAGATAAACCTAAAACACGTAAAAGCAAACAAAATACAATGCAAAAATACACGAAAACCACATACAAAAATGTACAAATTAATAGTGTTCACTGTAACCAAGAAAAGTACTGGGTTGCAACCTGAACTGGAGTTTGTGTTTATTAAATGGCCTAAGGTGGGGGTAATAGACACATCCAAAAGGTTTAAGATGAGTGTAGTTGGGATTTTGACTTTGTAAGAGGTGATGAGGACTTTTATACTGAGTGGTTTTGGAGGGTAGCCTATTGATGAGGTAGACATCAGTGGTAAAAGCGTCATCCCAACATTTGATGGGTAAATGAGAGTGAGAGAGGAGAGAGAGTCCTATTTCAACAATGTGTCTATGTTTTCTTTCTACAAGACCATTTTGTTCAGGGGTGTAGGAGCAAGAGATTTTGTGAGTATCCTAGAGGAGTGAAATAATTTTGTGAGATCTAAGAATTCTCCCCCTTCGTCACTTTGTACCGACTTTATTTTAGATTGAAACTGAGTAAGAATGAGGTTCTGTAAGTGAGTGAAGGCATTGACTACATCAGATTTGTGTTTTAGCAAATAGATCCAAGTATATATAGTATAATGATCAACAAAGGAAACATAGTACGAGAATCCAGTAGTGGATTTTATAGGATCAGATCCCCAAACATCTGTATGTATGAGATCAAAGGGCCTTGTATATTTAGTTTCTAAGAGAAAAAAAGGTTGTTTATGGCTTTTACCCTGAAGACAAGCACAACAAGTGGAAAAAGTGTTTTTATTATTTGAAAAGGAGAGATTAAAGTTTTTAAGAACACTATGTAGTACATTATTGGCAGGATGAACTAGATTAAGATGCCATAACTGCAAATATGCTTCCTTATTGTTATTGCCGAGCTCGGTGATGAAGGTACTAGGGTCTTGACTTTTGAGAGAAACAAACGCATGGTAGGAATTAATAGTAGGGTTGTTGGCGAGCTGTATATCAAATCTGTAAAGTCCATTCCTAAGAGAGCCTATGAGAATGGTTTGATGGGTAACCTGATCCTTAACACAGCAAGAAGTATGATGAAATTCAAAGTAAATTGAGTTATCTTGAGCAAATTAAGAAACACTACTAATGAGAGTTTTAGTTATGTGCGGAACATGGATTTTTATGAGTAAAAATGATTTGTTGCTGGATTTGAACTGAGAATTACCAATATGAGAAATACACAAACCTGATCCATTTTCAACTGTAACCTTGTTGTTCCCTTGGAATTCTAAAGCGGTGTTGAGATTGGCGAGGTCATTGCTGACATGATTAGAGGCTCCTGTGTCTGCATACCAGCTCGCATCACTGCCAGAATCAGACATCAATGACAGGGCGGAGGGATCAGTGGACTGGGTGACTGGATAGGCTGAGCAGGAGCTCGAAGAAGTATTTGAACTATTCTGAGCATTATTAGACGGTGCAGTATAAGCAGCATCAAATCTATAATAACACTTGTCAACAGAGTGGTTAGAGTAACCACAAATTTGATAAGGCGGTCTGTTTCCTGGTCTAAAATCTCTTCCACCTCTTCCTCTATTGTTGTTATTCCTTCCTCTGCCACTTCTTCCAAGGTGGCGACCTCGTCCACTGTTGGGACCTGCAGCAGTACAAGTTTTTCTTCTCTGACCAGAGAACTAAGCAGTAAAATTGATAGTAGGGCTTGATAAGAAATTAAATGATCATGCCACGTCAGCATTTGGGCACGAACGTGATAAAAATGGACCTTATTTGATGAATTTACTAACTTAAAAGACGTGATTTGATGTTGGCCAACATCATATACCTTTTGTGAAAAATGGTCAACATAATAGATCAAGAATGAAATTTTTTCGTACAATTTAATAAATTTTAGGTATCCATTAACAGACAAATATAACAGATTACCTGTACATAAAAAAAAATCCCAACATGAAATCGGTATCAATCTTTAGATTTAACACTGTAAGACATCTTTATGCATACCATAATAGTTTTTATTATTAATATACTATCCTAAGCAGTCCCTTGACTCTATAACATGTCGATTTGTTTAAGGTGCAACTACATGTGTCAATAGAGGTGAAATAAGAAATTTAAAGTAGTGAAACATAAATTCGGTAAATTCGGTATCATTCTATAAATTTAACTCTAAGATATATTTATGCATGCAATAATCACTATTATATCATAAGCAATTACTTCGAGAAAAATAGTTAAACTTCAATTGGTGGACCATCAGACTGTCTCCAATATATTTTTAGTGCGCAAAAGCAAGAATTCTGCATGTTCTGTTTTATAATTAGTTATGTGTTTCTTTATCATGACTTTTCCTCTATTTCAAAGAAAAAGGAAAAAGGTTGAGGTTGGAGAACCAATTGAATATTAGATTTCAGGATCACATGATTATTGCAAATCTGCAATCCACTACAGTGAAAAGCACCAGATCATACATAATTAAATACTAATGTTCCAATGGCTTCTTTTATATCAATGCATCACTCCATATTAAATTAGTGACACTTTTACTATTCTTTTTCTTGTTTAATTGGTTGTTGTAACCAGCTAACGGGTTACTTAATTTTGAAGTGCCTTTGGACAGGGTGTATGATAAAATGCTAACATACTTTATAAAAGTTACATAATTGTCCTTGATATTTCATTGTAAAATTCCTTGATATTTGATTTCATGTTGATCCTCAAACCTTTTCAAGTCGAGTAATATTTCAAAATTTATATTTTCACCTCAGTTTCACCTTTTTATTTCTCCAATAACTTCAATCTATGTTTTATTTATATCATTGCACATTCTTAAAAAAATACTATTCTCTCTGAGAAGATATTTTCACTATTTTTTCATATTTTCAATATAAAAATATATACCATTACGTCATTGTACCTAGTATTTCTGCAACGAAAACACCAACAAATTTGCTTTCGTATGAATTCTATCAAAGTGATGTGCTAGCAAATATAATGATATAGAATGATTACGTGACACCAAGTATAAGAAAATTTCTGCAAAGCACGACATTCATAATTCCAGCTATTTCTCATTCATAAAATTGGAAATACATTACCTTCTGGATGGAATTGCCACGAGATAGGAATTTTTTGGCTAAAATATAAAATTCGACTATTAACTTTCTGGTATTGACAAAAATGATCCTCTAAATTAAGGGATGGTAAATTTAGTACACGAATTAAATTTTTGTCGCATAACAGTCGGTCAAAATCTAAGGAGTTGCAAATTTAGCCCACCAATTAAATTTTTTGTCGTATATTTAATCCAAAATTTTGATGCAAATTTAGTCCACCAAATTAAAATTGGACTAAAAGTACGATAAATATTTAATTTTTGGACTAAATTGACCATCCTTATATTTAGTGAACTATTTTTACCAAATTTAAAAAGTTAATGAACGAATTCTATAATTAATCCGAGTTTTTTCTTAGCAAGAATTATTGCCTTAGCATAATGACTAGGAGAATTTGAAAGACATTATAAAATTAAGAATTTCAAAGTTTAGTCAAAGGTTAGCTCAAGACCCCAATACTCATCGTACTTATCGTTACAGAACGTGACTCAGAAAGCCGAGCCATAATAAATGGGAAGCAATACTACTCAATTCCAACATATTATTTTTAAATAAGTTTAATTATGTTTTATTATTATTTGTCTTTCTAGAATTAATTATTAACTATGACTCTTTATTCTTTTATATATATATATATACTTTTTTTTTGTTGTTGTTGAATAAGTTATTTAGTAGGTTAAGTATCTTTTTTGTTATAAAAAAGTATTTCTTTCATTATTATCTTTTTTCTAAAATATCAAGAGATTGATTTAATTTGCTTTTAATGTTTTAGAAATCTTCTAAAAAGTGAAGATATGTATTATGTATAAGATAGAAGTCTTGAGACTTCATTTTGACACTTTTAAGGAGAGAAAGATATACGAACGAGAGAATAAAAAATCTTGATCGTCCTTTGCTGCAAGCTGTTTTTCAAGATCTTTGTGAGGATTTTTATATGTTTTATGGAAGATCTCACGTTGATTCAAAATGTTCTACTCACGAAGGTGTCTTCATATATTACTTGATAATTTATCATTTTAGTTTCTAAAGTGTAAAAACTAACATGTTTTCTAGTAATATTCTTTCTGGCCTAAGGTCTCATCCTATGAGTTTTTAACTCATAGAAAAATTATATTTTTTATTGTTTACATTACCGGTGCATACTTTACTGAATGTTAATACTTGTGTTACTAACACCGGACAAACATTCTATCTCTGATCTTTTTACTAAGTTTCCGTGGGCTACAAAATCTCAATTGGCATCAAGAGCAATCACTTGACGGTACTAAGTTATGATCCTTTTTATCTTTATTATTGGTGAATTATGGATACTTTGCAGAATCCCGACTACCAACCACCAACCCTTTTAAGGATCCAACTACGTGATCTGGAAAGTGAGGATGCGTGTGATTCGTATTTGTGTGTGTTTTTCGTGTATTTTTGTGTCTTATTTTGTGTGTTTTAGTCGGGTTTGAGTCATGTTTTATTTCCTTTTTTATTCTTTTGCGTTTTCATAACTTTTGTCATCGTTTTATTATTTTTTGCGTTTTTACTCATATTTTTGTATATTTTTGTCTTATGTTGATCTTCTTGGTTTTAGGAATCAAGTTAGCCCAAGCACGTTCCCGAGGATCAAAACGGACTCGATTTGACAAAAGGACGATTCGAGCCCACAAACCGTAGCCATCGATCGATGCTCAATCAACAACCAATCAACGCGCTGCCTTCGGCCTGCTTCGACCGCATAGAATCGACCGACTGGCCGAGGGTTACCCAGTGTCGTCCATCGATGGGGTATCGACGCACCATCAACACACGACCATTTTTCCAACATCAGCATGCATTGATCAACACTTTATATACGATAGAGACACCGTCAATTAACAACGATCGACGGTCGATCGACAAAAGGCCATTTTTTGCCATTATGTTAAAATTACCATTTTGCCCCTAATTTCACCTATGTAAACCCACAAACCCAGCTGCGTTGAGGTGGTCTTCGAACCTCTTAGTGTTTGAAAGTACAAGAGTGTAGCTTATCCTCTTTTTATCCTTTTGTTCCTTCAAGCATAAATTATCCTTAGATTCATAACTAGTTTAGTGAGTAGAGATTTAGTTAGTAGTTAGTTAGCTTAGTTTGTAGTGTGGTGAAGTTTTATATACTTGGTGCAATCTTCCTTCTATTGGCTTTCAAGATTTGAAGAAATCTTCTAATTATGTAATTTGTAATTGTTGTTCTCTTGCATTTTCGTGTTAATTTCTTTGAATGTCTGATGCTCTTTACATGTTTATGTATGGATTGTAGTACGAATGCTTAAGTTTATGTTGTGTTGTTCATGAAGATTTTATTTCCCTCCATTGTTATTTTCTTTGTTGTTTTCAAGTTTGTTTCCCTTTTTAGCATAGTGTAGAAAGTTCGTAGTGAAGATAGATGAGTTTTTCCAAAGTAGTCATTTTCTTGCACTTGGTGGATAATGTAATCTAGGTTCTTGTTAGAGTATATTTAAGCCTTGTAGTAGCACTTATTATTTCCTAGTTTTAGTAATAATATTATTTTCCCTCCATGCCTTGTTTTATTTAATTTATGCTTGATTTATGAGTTCATGATTTTACAAGCTTGATTATGGATTTCCTTATTGATTTAATTATTTTGATGCTTGATTTTAAATTATGTTATTGCATTTCTTAATATTTTTAGTTTAGAACTTGAGGGTCTAGGTTCTACATGAGTTTAGAATCATCAATCGATGATTATCGGGTGATTAATCAAGAATTGAAATTGACAACCCCGATTTACAGATTAAGCATTTGGTAAATCGTCAATTGATCATGGAAATGAGTTTAGAACTTTAGAGCCTCATTTTATTAATCCTTTCCAAGTCTTTGATTTGATTTATCACCATTTAAATCATTGTCTTGGCTTTTTAAAACTCAAAACCCAAAATTTGATCGCGTGTTTAGCATAACTTTTCTTCTATTTTCTCTTTCAAGATTTGAACACAAAAATTGCTTCCAATTAGTCTTCCTCGAGTGATTCGACTTGAGTCTCCTCACCGTACTACTACTGACCCCATTCTCTTATGGGCAACACTTAAGTGTTTTAAAACATAGTGTGTCGGAGATCACTTCATCATGTAAAAACCAAAACCATAGACAAAAGACCATAGTGGTTGAAGTGATCTCAGACGCACTATATTTAACAAATGTTATGAAAATTGTCCGCAAGAGAACAGGGTCGATAATAGTGCGGTGAGGTGACTCGAGTCAAATCTCACGAGGAATGGCAATCGAAAATAAGATGTTCATTTTCACACAATTACCTAAACAAATGATCCATTTTAGTTGGTTTTGGGTTTATCATGCTAAGGAATTTCAAGCTACACTTGAAACTTAGAAAATGATTTGAAAACATAATGCAAGACATAATCATGAAAATTCCCAAATAATACTAATCTTGAAAGTTGGGAGTTGAAAACATAAAGGTAGGGAAATTCATAAATTCATGACTCAATCACAAATAAAATTAATAAAAGCATAGAGGGAAAAGAACTTTTAAAGTACCACAAGAAAGTCAAATAAACTACAGCAAGGCTTGAACAATTACTAACAAGAATCTAGACTACATTAACAACTAAATGAATGAAATTGAGTAACTCAGAAAACTCCATTTGCCTTTCACCACCTACCTTCCTATATATTCCAAATAGGGAAAAGAACTTGAAACAACAACAAGAACTTAACAATGAAAAAGAAGGAAGATTTAACTAACAACACATAAAAACTAAAAACAATTACACAAGAGAGTCAATGGTTACAACATTCATACATTCTACAAACAAGAGTAATAGAAAGATGAATCAAAACAATAATATTCAAATCTTCAAAGCCAAGGAGTTACAAAACAATCACAAATAAGCTTCTCCACACAAATTAGCTACTACTTCATAAGCTAAAACCATAAAAAGCAAGAAAACAAGAGAGTGTTTAAAGGTTTATACTTGAGTAACATGAGAGGGAAAGATGATAAGGTTTTTGTGAGAAAAATGTATAATTCTGGAAATGTAGTCCGAAGGTCCACCCCTTCAGCTGAGAAGTGTAAAAATACATATAGGAATGATTAATAGGGGTAAAATGGTAATTTTAATAAAATGGCAAAAAAATGTCCTTTCGTTGAACGACAGTTGACTGCCAATTGATCGACAGTGTCCCTGCCATCAATCAGTTGTCGATCGATGGTGGGAAAATGTCGAGTGTTGATGGCTCGTCGATGGTGCGTGTCGATCGATGGTTGTGGGGTGTCCTCAGTAGACTGAATGACGCATGCTGTCGATGAAGGTCCGAAAGGGCTCGTCGATGATGCATCCCTCGATGATTATGTTTTGTGGGTCTGAGTCATGTTTTTGTTGACTCAAGATGGTAATGATTATAGGGTCCACTCGACTGTCTAAAAATAAAGAATAACCAAACTAACATAAGTATATACAAAAATACGAGAAAAATATGAAAAACAATAAAAAGTCGACATAAGCTACCAAAATTCATAACGATGAAAAACAGACAAAACATGACTCAAGCAACTACAACGCACAAAACAAGACACAAAAATATACAAAAAGCGCACACACAAATATGTACAAGTCAACTCCCCCAGACTTCAATTTTTGCTTGTCCTCAAGCAAAATCAAGTCTAGATATAGACAAGAAAAATCAAACCCCCGATGAACATAAAATTAATGCACACAAATGAATAGAGAAATAATGCATTTAGTCACTCAAAGCCAAAAGTGAAGGATGTCTACAGAATTCTTAGAAAAGATTTAGACCCTAATTCGGATGACTAATACAATGAGTTTTCCTTCATGCGAGTGTCTCGTCCATGCACCGACCAAGTTGTATCTATTCTCAAAACCACTAAATCAACATCCTACTAGCCCTGTCATCTACACACCTCTTTACAATATTTTCCAAGTAATAAAAAATAAATATAAAAATGCAAAAAATGTTTTCACGACTTATTATATACGTATAAATTATTTAAGGACTTCTCTTCTTGTACTTTTTTTTTGAGTTTCTTCTTTTATTCTTTTTCTCTTTTTTTTAAGTACACAATTGACGAGGTACTTAAATGAACATATAATTACAACACAATCCATAATCGATGTCTTTTTTACTCTCAAAATCATTTCTAAATGCAACTTATGATTTTCTCGATTTCGTGCGAGAAGTGGGGTTTGACATCTCCAAAAATAAAAGAAAATTACAAATAAACATATAGCAATAGAGAACAATATTAGTAGAAAGTATCATTTTTATTTTTTGAAAGTTGCACAGATAGCACGACGCTTATGCACTTACAATAGATTCCTACACTTCATGCCCCAAAATTATAATAGTTTCGAATAAGAGTCTAAACACCATATTAAAAATAACAAAACTGTGTCACTTCGCCAAGGTTTCAAGCAATGTCAACACATCATGACTTAATTATCATCACACAGAGACACACACTCACACTTAATCCTAAGCATTATCCACATTGCGCACAAATATGATAAAAAGGTAAAAGTGAAGGGAAAGAGATGCGCCCCTATAATTGTGCTTGAGGTGAGGAATTGAACGTGAAGTGATGACCAATGAGTGGTCAAGGTGAGAGAAACCTAAAAAAAGGGGTACATGGGGAAATGACACGAGCAACAAAATAAGACTCGAAAATATAAGAAAGACATCAATATGAACAAAAAAAAATTATTTTTGTAATTTTTTCTTAAAATTTTCAAAATTTTAAAACAAAATGATACTATGCGGTATGGTCGTCATCGACATCCATCTCTAAATTAGATTTAGCCACATGAGAAGAGGATGAGTGGCTCAAACAATCTTTGAGTCGGGAGAGGTGAGCATTAAGATTCCGAAAGCTTCGATGATTTCTTGATGATTGCTATTAATCTTCTCATCGATAAGTTAAAGCTTCTCGAACATGCTCGTTTGAAAATCCTATTTATCGAAAAAGTGGTTGCACCTTGATGCGATCCCGAACGGTGCTTGGGCCATCTTCGGGCACACTTACATCGGAATGAGGAGCCAAAGATCCACCTCATGCGGGGGCTTGAGCTCGGTGTAGAGCCATCGTGGAACGTTTGGCCATCGGGAGGTAATCCCAACTGCCGTGAAATCCAACTCAACCAAATTACACCCAAAGTGACGGGCGAGGCCAGTTATAAATAGTGCAAACAAAAGGAGATGAGTCTTATTACTGGTCCTCTTGTCTAAGATGTTTTGGGTCTCGTTGAAGATGAGAAGAAATAGGTGTAGTCATTGATCGTTGATGAGGCACCACAAAGCGTACACCTTAAGTTTCATATTGTTGGTAGCCTATTTCTTGAAAGTAAAATATGGTCAAGGAGTTTATAAGTGACATAGATGGCATCATATTTTATCCTCGTAACTAAAAACTAGTCAAAAGGGCCTCCCGTTACCTCATGCCAAAAAGTCGCCTCATCATACACTCCATTTTGGGACATCGGGGTAATGTCATTGCTATCGAGCCTAAATACATCTTGGAACACGCTTTCATTCTTGAGAATTTTGATGCCCCTGAGTTGGTATGTGAACGTCCATTAAGTGAATATGTCTAAGGTGGTGAAAAACCTCGAGCACGAGTTCACCATATCCGGGGAGCTCCATTTGGGCAGACGTGGTGCAACCGAGTGCTTCGATATATCTCAAAATCACTTCATAATGTGATGAACCCTCTTGGTCTTATTCCTCCTCATTCGCCAAATCAATATCTTTAGGCTCCGAAAATCCCTGAATTTTAATCAAAATATAAATATTGCCATCTTCTTTCGAATAAATGGGAAATATGGATTTGTATTTGGTATAAGTGTCCTTCTGATTTCCTGTTCGAGCATAGTAAGTCAACGTCAAATGAAAAGGGAATCAAGGAATTAGGTCTTAAGCTTTCGATGGTATGTGCAAAAAGGGTTTTGGGAATCGACAGGGACGTGCATGTACCCTCAAAAGAAAAACAAATTTGGAAGGAGACGCACTTTGGGGAATTTTGTCAAAACGTGGCGTGCGAAAACTCAAAAGATAGTGTTTAGATAAAATATGAACAAAAGAAACACCAATACATCCAAATAATTTAATCAAGAGGTAGAACGAATAAGGCTAAAGTGAAGTACCTTGGTTTTCAAACGAATATGATGATAATTCCATAAAAAATTGCTCAGGCCATTTTGTTGTTGAAAAATGGAGAAAATTGCTCACCGGAAGTTGGGAGTTGTTGGAGGTGGACAGCGGTCAGAAGAGCAACCAAAAAACTCTTGAAGGTGGCCGGAGTTATTGGGTGAAATAGAGAGCAAGAGATAACGTGTGTGTGCGTGTTGTTGTGTTTGTACAAAAAATACTTCTATTTTATATACAATGAAGCACCAGTAGCAGCTGGTCGGGTCGGGTTGTCCTCTTTGCTGGGTAGATAAGGGTAGGGTCAGGCTTGTTCTTGGTACACCCGTCGACTGGGCATTGATCGATGGTCTATCGACAAGGAGAGCATAAATTGTTTTGTCGATTGACTGGCTTTCAATAGGCAACCGACATGAGCATAAATTCTTGTCGATCGGGCGTTAATTGACGGGATATCGACAAGGAGAACAGAGAGTCTTACATCGATCGATGGGCTTTTGACAGGCATGCAAATTCTTGACAATAGGGCATTGATGGGCATTTCCATAAATGGGGAGTACAGGCTATTCCCTTTGATCAATCGACAGGGAGTCAACAGAACCTCATTTTTGCTTCTTTGACTGCCGTTTCTCGAGAGAAATGTCTAATTCTTCAAATATGGCTTTGGGTATGCATAAACATCCTTCTAATCTTGACAAAATACTCCCTACAACACCAACAAAAGAATAACAAATGATATATCAAAAGAGAAACTAATAGTTAAAAGATGAAAATACAATATTCAAAATATTTCGCAATAAGGATACAAAACTCTTGGGTTGCCTCCCAAAGAGATCTTGTTTAATGTCTCTAGCTTGAAGAACTCATGAAATCTAGGATTTGTCAATGGTAGTATCATCAATGACGATGATTTCTCCATCTTGAGTTTGCAATGATCCATGGAAATAAGGTTTGATGCGGTGTCCGTCCATGGAAAAATGATCTTGTGACTGCGGATTGTACAACTTAACAATCCCAAAAGGCATCACGTCTTCGACAACATGCGGACCACTCCACTTTGATTTAATCTTTCTGGTAAATAACTTGATATGGGAGTTGAAAAGGAGGACTTGCATGCCGACTTTCAATTCCCTTAGAACCATCTTCTTGTCTTGAAGGAGCTTGACTTTCTCTTTGTAAATCTAAGAACTATCGTATATATGCCTCGTTTCTAATCTTATCAAGTTCTAAGGTTTGGAGTCTCCATTCGTCTTAAGCTTGTTTCAAATCTTAATTGACGGCTCTAGTGGCCCAATAAGCATGATGTTCCATCTCAACTGGGTGGTGACATGATTTCACATAAACTAGTCAGTAAGGACTCATCCCGAGAATAATTTTATGAGACATCTTATAGGCCCAAAGCATGACAATCAACTTCTTTGACCAATCTTTTCTATTTGGTTGCATGGTCTTCTCAAGGATCCCCTCTATTTGCATATTTCTTTGTCTCTATTCTTCACTCCATATCGTCCAATCAACCGTTCAAAAATCTTATTGTAAAATTTATTCCACCATCTCTTATAATCACACAGGGGATGCCGAATCGACTCAAGTTATTCTCTTATAGGAACTTGAGCATAACCTCCACAGCACACTTCTTTGTGGGGGATAGCTTCGATCCACTTAGATACGTAATCCACTCTGACTAGAATGTACTCATGGTCGAGCAACTTAGGGAAGGGTCCCATAAAGTCAATTCCCCAAACGTCAAAGATTTAAATACAAGGTTATTAGTCAAGGGCATCTCATTTCTCTTGCCGATACTCCTGGTGCATTAGAAATGATCACAAGACTTAAAATACTCATGGGAATCTCTAAAAAGTGTTGGCCAATAGAAACTCGATTGGAGAATATTGAACGCGGTCTTTTGGCCTCCGAGTGCCCACCACATTGGCGTTTGTGGCAAAAAGATAATACGTCTCATTTCTCCTCTTTCAGAATTCACCTCCTAATCATCCTATCCTTTCCAATCTTGAACAAGTGGTGGTCGTCCTTATAGTATCCCCTACAATTGGTGAAAAATATATTCCGTTCTTGGAAGCATAGATTTGGATATAAAACAACACAAGTAAGATAATTCAATATCGGCATACCAAGGAGTGGAGGAAACACTAAACAAGTTCACGTGAGGAAGACTCTTACCAATAGCAACATGCCCCTTATCACTAATAACAAGCCGGGAGAGGTGATCGGCAACAACATTTCCACATCCTTTCTATCTTGAACTTTTAAGTCAAAATCATGAAGCATTAAAATCCATCTAATAAAATGTAATTTAGCTTGAGACTTATTAGAAAGATAGCGTAAATCCGCATGATCACTATGCACAATCACTCTTGAACCAATAATATAAGCAAGAGATTTTTCAAGTGAAAATATGATTGCTAAAAGATTCTTTTCGGTGGTGGTGTAATTTTTTTGGGAATCATTTAACATAAGAATAGCATAATAGACCACCCTAAGAAGGTTATCTACTCATTTTCCCAAGACCTCCCCTACCGCATCATTCGATGCATCACAAATTATCTCAAAAGGTAGGGACCAATATGGGGCAACAACCACCGGAGCCGTAGTCAAACTACTTTTAATGAATTAAAATCTATCAAGCAAGACTCATCAAAATCGAAGGTTTCATCATTTCTGAGTAGATGACATAGCAGGCGACTAGTTTTCAAAGACTCTTTAATAAAATGCCTATAGAAACTTGCATGCCCTAAAAGGCTTCTTATTTCTTTCACATTCACAGGGGGAGTTTTTCGATAACACCAATTTTTTCTTTGTCTACCTCAGTCCCCCGAGATGACACAAGATGACCCCAAGACTATACCACTTTACACCATGAAATGACTCTTTTCTCAACTCAATGTCAAATTACTAACAATTCAATGTTCAAGAACCTTAACTAGATTATTAAACAACAAGTGAAGGATGATCCAAATACCAAGATATCATCCATGAAGACTTTGAGAAAATTGTTGATCATGTCCGTGAAGATGGAGAGCATGGAACATTTGAAGGTTTCCAATGCATTGCAAAGGCCAAAAGGCATCCCCCGGAAGGCGAACGTCCTAAATGGGTATGTGAAGGTCATTTTATTTTGATCCTCCAAAGCGACTACTTGATAGTAGCTGGAAAGGCCATCAAGTAAGCAATAGTTTGGTGGCCGGCTAACTTTTCAGGCAATTTGTCGATGAACGGGAATGGGAATTTTGTCTTTCCTTATGGCGGCATTAAGTTTCATATAATCCATGCACATGGGGCAACCAGTATTTAGTCGAGTGGGAACGATCTCACCCTTGTCATTTTCGACGATCATAATGCCACTCTTCTTTGGAACCACATGAACGGGGCTCACCCACTCAGTATCGAGCATTGGAAAAATGATTTCATTGTCAATCAACTTGAAGATCTCCTTATTCACGACTTCCATAAAATTAGGGTCCAAACATCTTTGGCCCTCTCTAGTTAGCTTCGCTCTTTCTTACAAGAATATAAGATGCATGCACGTGGCAGGGATAATTCCCAGATGTCCGCTAAAATTCAAATTATGGCTTCTTAGAATTTCTTAAGCACTTCTATCAATGCTTTATATTCATCATCCGCCAACTCGGAAAAGATGATGATGGGCTTCTTTTCACCCTCTTTGATGAATACGTACTGTAGATGACTCGGTATGGGATGAAGCTCCATTTTGGGTTCAATCTCGGGTTTCATGCCACCTAGCTTACAAAGGTCAATCCCCACCTCGAAATTGGGCTATAGCCAATCGTTGTCCTTAACGAGCAAAGGAACATTGTCAATATCAAGAAATTCATAGGTGGTCTATTTGTCTTCAATTATTTCTTACAATAATGGAGTGATGGGTTTGATGAAAGGAGCATGCGGCATTTATGGTAAAAGAAGGAGTTACTTGGAAATCATGGATGGAAAAGGTGACCGTTTCATCCAAAACGGACAGGGTCATATGTTTGTTCTTAATATCGATCAATGTGTTAGAGGTGGCCATTAATAGGCATCCTAAAAGTATGGTGTGCTCTCAGCAATCATCTTGAACGTCTCTCACATCCAAGACAACAAAGTCGATTGGCCCAATGAGGCCACCATCTTGTACAAGAATGTCCTGTACAATCCCCTTTGGATATCAAATGGAATGGTCCACCAATTGGAGGTGTATAAGGTCACCTAAATCAAATAGCTCAGATATAAAATGGCATTAGATTGATACCCACCCTAAGTTCAAGCATACCCCGAGTATCTTTTTCATTTCTAAGGGTTATTTTTATACAAAAACTCTCGGAGTCACTCTCCTTTGGGGGAAGGGTTTTTTGAAAGATTACGCTCCTCGCATTTAAAAAACATATCTCTTCATTATCACCAAAACAACTTTTTTTGAAGCAAGATCTTTAAAAATATTTACATGTGCGGAAACGTTTCTTATGACATCGAGTAAAGGAAAATTAATGTTCACTTTTAAGAGCATGTTGTAAAGGTCCAGAAACTGCTTATATTGCTTTTCGGGATGAAGATGGCTTGGGAATGGAATAGGCAGCTGATATGGGTTGGGTGCCTTGTGAAGAGCACTGGGTGAGTCGGCTTCCTAATCAACATTTTCCACCGGTGGTGTTCTTTTGGAGCTACACTCTTGTCTCGAGTGGGAGGCGATGTGGGTTCATCCTCAATCGACGAGAGTGCCTTGTACACGACTCGGCCACTGCTAAAATGGTGATAGCTTAAGCTTAAGACAGTTGACTTGGCAAATTTCCCAGCTCGTTCTTCTGCACTTAAGTAGCAAGTTGGCCAGTCATAGTTTTAATTCTATCCATCCACTATTCGGAATGTTGCATGAGTTATGTGAGCGTTCGCAATATTTCATCAAAAGATGGTGAAGTGAGAGCTTGAGATGGTGTGGCCGCTTGAAAAGAAGCTTCAGCAGCATCTTGTGCTGGTTGAAAAGGTAGGTGGTTTTGGAATGAACCTTGGCCTTTTGTTGTTGTGGGTAAGATTTTTGAGGAGCAAAAGCTACTTTGTTGTTGAGGGCTTAAGAGTAGTTGCAGTCATCAGGGTTGTTTGACCATGAGAAATTCGGGTAATTCTTCCAGCCTGGGTTATATATTTGTGAATATGGGTCATTATTGCAAGGAAAATGGTTTTGACACCCTTGACGGACTTGGTTCAATTAGTAGCCGGGTTTAGCTTGATTTGATTGATATCCTTGAACCGCTTGAACCTTTACATGAGCTCATCAGGTGGCTCAAATGTGGATTTAAAATGTTGGCTCCATGCCCATGCACTCCACAAATTCCACACGTCTCAGTAGGTGGTGGTGGTTGAGGAACACTTTGAGAGAGAAGTGTATTTTGGGTTTGCAAGGAGGTCACTTGCCTCGTTAACATGGCGATTCTCTTCATATATTTATGAGAGGTATGAGAGGTCTTCACCTCATGAATGGCTATCTTCTTCAAAAGACCACTCTTTTGTTATGAATTATAGCTTATGGACTCGAAGATATTGTAAAACTCTTGAGCCGTTCGGGACCCAACATCTTCACCGGCGGCATTGTCAACCATGTATTGGAAAGTGAGAATAAGTTTGTCATAGAATAATTGGTTGACTAGCTCGAGCGGATAATGATGATGTGTTCATTGAGTAAGAAGTCCCTTGAAACACTCCCAAGACTCGTGAAAAGGTTCTCCCTTCATTTGACTAAATGAGGCAATCTTCACCCCAATTTGAGTCACCGTTTGATTAGAATAGTACTTGCTCATAATGCGATCATAGAACATGTTCTAATTAGTGAGAGAGTCGGGCTTCAAATACATGAGCCATGTCTTGGCTCGATCCTTCAAGGTGTAGGGAAAGCATCGCAACTTGAGTTGATCCTCATTAAGTCTTTGAAAGGGGAATATCTTAATGATGAGTTAGAAATCCCAAATGTAGTTAAGAGGGTCTTCATTCGGTAGCACATGAAAGGAAGGCAATCAATTGAACTAAATCGCCTTGAGCTCGTAATCTTGAGCCGTGGGGCCCCAATGGATGTAAGACATGGAAGGGCTGATCACAGGCTGAGTAAACTCTCGCATACAAGTCGGTCGGGGTTCTTGAAGATGGTAGTTACCGTTTTGAAGCATGTAAGGTCTCAGGGCTTCTTGATGAGCTTGTGGGAAGTATGGTAATTGCGGCTCATGAGGGGCTTGATGATAATGCTAGTGAAGTGCTCGTGGAGCATGATTGTAAGGCAGAGTATCGTGAGGAACTTGGTTGTGATTAGCATAAATCACTTAAGCATTACGAGGAACTTCTAACTTTGGATTGCTAGGGTTGGCATATGGCATGTGTGCATTGGGATGGTTCTGATTCATTAAAGGTAGCGGAGTATCGTGATGGTCTTACTTGTTTTGATCATCGAGAAAGTTTGGATTTTCTTGGGGTTGAGCCATCGGTCGCTCTTCTAGTGGTTCTATTAGAGGAATGTCATCTTTAATCCTCCAGGTGTGACTCTCGTACGGTTAAATGGATTGATGTCTTCAATCAAAGGAGCAAGATTTCCACTAACTACTCGCCTCCCTTGCATACACTCAATAAATAAGTCAAATGTATCGAGCTAAAGAGAACTAAATTAAACTAACTACTACACATGAACAGACATCTTAAAGCCTTTGACATTCCCTATAAGTGGCGCAAAATTTTGAATTGATCTCAAACGCACTATTTTAACAAATATTTTGAAAATCAGGCGCAAGAAATCGGGGTCTATCGTAGTGCGATGAGGTGACTCAAGTCGAATCTCATGAGAAATGAAAATCAATAATAAGATGTTCATTTTCACATAATTATACTAAACACACAACAAATTTTAGTTTGTTTTGGATTTATCATGCTAAGGAATTTCAAACTACACTTGAAGCTTAGAAAAAGATTTGAAAATATAAAGCAAGACATAATCATGAAAATTCCTAAATAATACTAATCATAAAAGTTAGAAGTTGAAAACATAAAGGTAGTGAAATTCTTAAATCCATGACTCAAGCATAAATAAAATTAAGCAAAGTATGGAGGGAAAAGAACATTCAAAATACCACAAGAAAAATAAACTATAGCAAGGCTTGAACAATTCCTAAGAAGAATCTAGACTATATTAAAAACTAAATGCATGAAACTAACTTAGAAAAACTCATTTGTCTCTCACTACCTACTTTCCTATATATTCCAAATAGAGAAAAGAGCTAAAAATAATAACAAGAGCTTAACAATGGAGAAGAAAGGGAAATTTCACTAACAACACATGAAAAAAGAAATCACACAAGATATTTAATGGTTTCAACATTCATATATTCTAAAAAAAAAGAAGAATAGAAGGATGAATCAAAAAGTTGCCCTAGTGAATAATAGTCTTCAAGTCTCCAAAGCCATGGAGTTATAAAACAACCACAATGTAATAAGATTCCCCACACAAATTAGCTACTACTTTATAAGCTAATATCATAAAAGCAAGAAAACAAGATAGGGCTTAGAGGTTTATGCTTGAAGAACATGAGAGGTAAAGAGGATAAGTTTTGTGAGAAAAATGTTTAAGTCTAAACCTAGTCCAAAGGTCCCCCCTCAGCTGAGAAGTGTAAAAATACATATAGGAATGATTAACGCGAAGAAAAATGGTAATTTTTATAAAAATGGCCAAAAAAAGGCCTTCTGTTGATCGACCATTGATTGGTCATTGATCGATGGTGTCTCTACCGTTAATCATGTGTCGGTTGACGGTGGTGTTCGATGGTGGGAAAATGTCGTGCGTCGATGGTGCGTGTCGATCGTTGGTTGCGAGGTGTCCTTGGCAAATCAATCGACTCATTCTGTTGATGCAGGCGGGAAGGGTAAGTCGATGGTGCATCCCTTGATGACTGTGTTTCATGGGTCCGGGTCGTGTTTTTGTCGACTCAAGATGGTCATGATTCTCAAGAATGCGCTAGCTAGGTTCCGATCAACTGTCTAAAATCCAAGAATAACCAAACTAACATAAATATCTAAAAAAATATGAGAAAAATATGAAAAATAATAAAAAGTCGACACAAGCTACGAAAATGCAAAATAAAGAATAAAGAGACAAAACATGACTCAAACCCAACTATAACACACAAAATAAGAGACAAAAACATACAAAAAGCACACACAAATATGTACATATCAACTCCACCATGCTCTGATTTTTGCTTCCCTCAAGCAAAATCGAGCCTGGAGATAGACAAGAAAAATTAAACACCCCAATGGTTGCGATGAGTCCTCGACAGATCGGACGACTCATGTTGTCGATGCGGACGAGAAGAGCGCATTGATGGTGTGTTGATCGAATATTGTGTCTTGTGGGTCCGGATCTTGTTTTCATCGAGTCGATCGTGATTCTCGAGAACATGCTAAGGTCTGCTCGATTGTCCAAGAATTAAGAAAGAGAAAACAATCATAAATATCTGCAAAAATACGGGAAAAATATGAATAATAATAAAAAAGAAGTCGACACAAGCTATGAAAATGCATAACAAAGAAAAACAAGAAAGACACGACTCAAACCCATCTACAACACAGAAAATTAGACACGAGAATATATAAAAAAATACACACAAATGTGTACAAATCAGTGGTCTATATTCATTGTTTGGGAACCACCCAGCCGTGATGATTATGTAGTGATGATATCCCAAAGGAGGAGATCGATTGGACGATAGATGAAATTTCTCTTGCAAATGAAACACCAAGGCGCTAAATGCTCTTTAGAACTCCTTTAACGCCAACCTATTCAGAATCACTAAAAGTGTCCCATTAGCAAAAGAAGATTGGATGCTTTACAACTCTAATGTGAATGCTCGAAGATTGTTCAACATAATAAACTAAGAATGATTTCAACTAAGTTTGAATACTTGATAATGGAAGAGAGCAAGAGCATTATTAATTATAGTGTAAAACTACTTAATATTGCCAATAGGTTTTAGTCTTTAGGCAATTGTGCTTTGAATGAAAGACTTTTAAGCAAGCTTCTTCGGTCTGTCACCGAAAATTCCAACATGAAGATAAATACTATTGAGGAAGCCAAGGACACTTCAAATGGTCATTGATGAGCTTGTTGGCTCACTTCAAACCATTGAGATGGAATACTGATTGAAGCAACCTAATGGAAAGAATTTGCCTTAGTTATTGCCCCTACATATGAAGTTGAAGATCTTGATCTTGGTGATTTAACTCATTGAGTTGAGACTACAAAATTAGACAATGATGCAATAACACACATCGCTAGAAGATTTAGGGACTTTCTCAAGAGGAAGAACAACCTAATCAAGCCAACGAACTAGAGCCCCATCTCTGAACTATTTACTCCCAAAAACTCTTAGACACTCTAAATAAAGGTCAAATAATTTTCAAAATAAGAATGGGAATCCCACTAGGTCCGAATTTGAAGATTGCAATTAGTACTATAAATTTTTGGGAAATGTTCAATGCCATAAATGTAGTGGCTTCAGACATTAAAAATACGTGTGTGCTAAAATTATGCGCAAAAGAGCCAAAAAACATGATTATTCTGAGTTATGGTGAAGATGATGAAATCACTGACAAAGAATCTAAGGAGTCAATTATTAATGTTGCCAGTATCATTTGTCTTAACTCCTGTAGATACTTATGATTTTGGTAATCATATTGTAGACTTTGCCACGACTTATGAAGAACTATATGTAAATTGGACAAATCTTGTTCGGAAAGGAAAAACACTTGCAAAAGAGAATGGAAGATTGGTTCGGACCGACACTAAACAATGGTTTGTGATTCTTCACCTAGAGATGTTATTCACCAAATGAGAAAAATAATTAGAAAAGACAAGAACTGAACTCTCAACATCTCTCTCACTGTGAAGAGGCTGAATTCAGGAATAAACAAACTCGAGGAAATGTGATTTATTGGGACTTCTTCTAAAATTGGTGTTGAATTCAAGGCCTGTACGTATCTAAAACAAGGTGAAAACTTTGTTCTTCAGTAGAGTGTGTTTCTATGAAATTCTATAAATGAAGAAAGAGGCGATGTATATGCCATCACTGCTCATAACTTGGTTACATCAGACCTTCTATAATAGACTAAAGATGGAGAGGAACTTGTTTTGTTCCTATGTCTCTGAATCAGAATCGATGCCAGACAACACCAACACCAACACGACGAGTAACATTCATCATCACAAATCTAAGATGGTGTGCGTATGAAAGACTTGTTTCAAGTGCAATATGATTTATACCTCTCTTTTGTGTAACATTACAGTATCATTGTATTTTCATAGCGGGTGTTCCCAACACATAACTAGGATTGTTGACTACTTATCTGATTTGTACATCTCTCGTTGCTTGGAACTTCTACATTGGTGGTAAGAAATATTCATTTGTTATTGTTCATGATTATTCATGCTTTGCTTGGATCGAATTCCTTCGTGAAAATATTAAACTTTTGGGTGCTTTACAAATTTGTACAAATGCATTAGCATTCAGTATGGTATGAATATTGGAAAGGAGTTTGAGAATTATTCACTGTCAAATTTTTGTAGTAAATACAGTATTTATCATGAGTTTTCCTCTTTCATTACACCACAACTAAATTATGTAGTTGAACGTAAAAATAGATATTTGCAGGAGATGGCCCGAACGATGTTAGTTTCTAAGAATCTTTCAAAAAGATATAGGGTTGAAGCATTAAATACTACTTCTCAAATTTCAAAAAAAAAGTTTATTTTAGGATTAGTACTCATATTACACCTTGTGAGATACTTATGGGGAAGAAACCAAACCTAAAATATTTTCATGTGATTGGGCGTATGCGGTTATATTTTAATGAGAGTTCTTGCCTCAGTAAGTTCGATTCAAAGAGTGATCAGTTTGTATATGTAGGTTATTCTAGTAATAGTCATGCGTATTAGGTGTTTATTCTTAGAACACGCATCGTGATTGAGTCTGTGAAGTTTGATGATTTGTGTGATATAACACGTAATTCTAAGGAGTACAATGTACATGATCTTGTACGGAGTCCTCAGCCATGTTGATGTGTCTAGTGAAACTGGAGGAACAGATCATCAAGGTCTTGTTTGTCCTAGGGTTCGAAATATCGAATACTCGTTTGTTTTAAAACTCAATAATCAAATACTCAATCAACACTTTCATAAACCTAATAGCCATTCACATACTATCCTATGAGCATAAACAATAAAAATACTACTAAATACAATATTATAATACAACATCATTCACTTTTTAAACATGATTTATCGTTAAATACAATATAATTATACATTATCTTCCACTTTTCGAACATGGTTTGGCATCTACAGTAAATAGTAAAGAATTCTGAATGATATAACAAATAAGAAGTCTTACTATTCACATAAATTTGAATACTAGTATTCAGAATCCTAGCGAATGCTAGTAAAAACAAGGACTTCTGATAATCCAACACAAGCAATAGCACCGAAACCAACATTATAATCTTTGGATGAACCTATTGTAAAATCCTCTGAATCATATTCTGTCCAGGATGAATATCCACCTGAAGTATTCTCATATCCTCTTGACAAGGATATTCACTCAACAATTTAAAAGAACAATCCTACTTCATATGTTATATGGGCTCTATTTGAGAGAAGCACGCGCAGGAAGAAAATCATTTTCAAGGAGATTGTAAAATTAGTTTGTTTAAGTTCCTTATGTAGTTAAAAACTCTTTCTTTGTATAAACTAAAGAACCTACAAGTGTACAAGATGCCCTTAAGAATGAGTTTTGGATTGATACAATGTAAGAGGAATTTGAACAGTTTGCTAAGAATGATGGTTAGTACTTAGTTCTCCATCTTATTTCTAGTAATGATATTGGAACTAGATGGATTTTCAAAAATAAAATTGATAAGTTGGGAAACACACTAGTGCAAAAATAGCACTCTAGAATACCTTTATTCACTAATCTAGAATGGTTCTTACGACATTCTAGATCGAGCTATTTTAAAAATTCAGACTTTCTAAAAGACTTGTTTCACCTATTCTAGACCGCCTGGTGTTCTAATCCGTTCTTCGCTTAGTATGAATGGCAGACTACCTTCTGACTTTCCCTCTGAGATAGCGATAGCCCAGATCTGTAGGCAAGATAGGTTGGATTTCAAAAGCTCTTTTCTCTTACGATTGAGCATCTAACTTCCTTTCTCCAGTCAAGTAAGCAAGTCAAAGGGGGGGAGTTCTTCTGGAAAAAAATGCCCGACATTCTAAAATGACTAGTACTCGTTCTAGAAAATACATTCAGCCATTCTAGAAAGTACTATACTGGATCTATTACCGATTGAACCATTCCAGAAAGAGAGTTACTAGAATGGGTTTTCAAAATCCGTTTATAAAGTACGATATTAAGAACAAGTTTTGAAATCTCATTTTATATTGTATGATTTCTAGAACGGGTTACCCTTATAGAAAGTATGATAACTAAAATAGGATTTCAAAACTCGTTCTAGATAGTACGATTTCTAAAATGTCTTTTCAAAACCAGTTCTACAAAGTATAATATTCAGAACAGGTTTTCTTAAATTTGTTTATGAGATTCTGATTTTTAGAACGGCTTTACAAAAACCCGTTGTAGAAAGTAGTAAAAAAATAAAGAAATGAAAGCACGTGACTAAATAACAACCGAATACACCCAAAGTTAAATAATAGTTACACTTGGTTCAACACTGATTCTTCAAGATGTCAACTCAACAACATTACAAGTTATAATATATTAAGAAGACAACTATCAACTCCGCCCGCCACCTACAAATTTAGAAACCTATTGTACTTCTCAAAAAGCCCAAACTCCAAACCCATTCGACAGAGCCCGAACTACAAATGTCATGATATGAAATTGAAAAAGAATGCGATAAATTCAATAAGAAAAATAAATGACATCGAAAGAATCAAATAACTTACAGGCGCATCCTCTTCCATAAGCTGGCAGCTGAACAAATACCAACATCAAAATCAGTAAAGCTCAAATATCATAAAATATCTCCTCTAACATGACTAATTATAGCTCAAATTTATAAAGAGGGTCAAGTTGTATTGAGTTTTCCTGGCAATCAATAATTCATATTCAAATTCAAGATGCAAACACCCATGTCAAAAAAAAAAAAACTAACAACACAAATAGTGAACTCAAATTACAAAACACTGATAAATGATGAAGAGATATATAAACAAGTTTGAACTCTACTTAAATTTGAGCTGGAAACACAATTTAAACAGAGAATTGCCTTGATAAGCCGGGTTTTGTGACATTGAAACTTTGGATATCACTTTGAGCCTTTGCATCACAAACCCAATAGTGTCCATCTATGAAAAACATGGAACTGAGTCAGTGAAATTCTTAGCTAAAGCATGGAAGATGGAGAATAAATTATGAGCAAAACAATATGAGAAGTTATTATGTAATTATTGAACACACACACACACACACAAGAACAAGCTGTGAACAAATCTTTAACACACAAGAGAAGTTATTTTTCTTTATTCTGATATTTAAATTTCAAAATGATGAGAAAACAAAGGGAAAATACATCGTGGCGTAGATTGACCAAAAAAGTTCATGAGAGATAAAATAGAAAATATAGCAAGTAATTAGAAATCCACGGTAGGAAAGTGGTAGACCTGATCAATAGGAACCATTTTAAGTATATTCTGAAATTGCTCATACATAATTCTCAGAGTAAAGTTGCCGAAAACTTCAGGAGAATCTAAACCGGTCACACATACCTATAAAACTTGAAAAACACAAATATTATCAATTTAAACAAGACCAACAATGAAAAATTAATGCGATTAAGGTTTGAGATGCCAGCATAAGAGATGGCTAAAAATGGTTCAATAGAAGATACTTCAAACTCATCTATCTAATTACTATGATTGGACTTTTATTGTTGCTATTCTGCAAATGGAAAGATCAAGATTCAAGACATTTTTCACGATCCATGAATAAAATAGAAATCAAATGTAACTAAAAGTCAGCCACAACTTGAAACATACTTCAAAAACTTAATGTCATCATCCCATGAAATACATGTGCAACTAACTACTAGACATGCCTGATTAAGTCTTAATTCCCATGATTACTTCTTTAATTAATAAGACTATAATCTTCACCAGATATACATTGGAAGACATTCCACACTTCCTTTCTAGAAATGAATAATGAAGAGAGCATTACCAATTAAGTAAAGGGTTCCTAGGCTATTTTCATAAAGAGTGTCCAGCTCTAATCTAGTTAGGTATATTATTTGATTTTCAATATATAATACAAAGCAGCTTTCAAAAAGAAAACCCGTTTCAATCATTGATTTCTCAGATCAAGTGCGTTACCTGGGCCATGTCATTGTAATTCTTACAAGCCCATAAGTATTACTGAAGTAATGTTTCCACCAGAGTCTTAATTTCTCTTGACCGCCCACATCCCACACCGTGAAGATCACATTTTTATATTGAACCTTCTCTACATTGAAACCTGCATGAAAGCTACAAATTTGATCGTCTTTTGAGTTTTGCCTCAAAAGAACCCACACCCAATGTTTATAAGAAATTATGTTGTACTACCAAGAAGAAATAATTAGAGTCCGGGCTACTCTATATATTACCCAGAAGAAATTATGCCATAATAATATTCAAAAGAGATACGAATACGATAAAAATAGTCTTCTCACATAATCTAACATAATAGTATTATGATTTTTAGTTTTTAATCTTCTAACGCTTGTTGAAGAGTTAACGTTCAACTAAGTTCACCAAGGAGTACATACACATGAACAGAATATCAACATTTTGCTAACAACTTGGAAGTTGCAATGACTAAAACTAAGAAAAATAATCAAAGCATACATATAAATGCATACAAAATCCATCAATGACACCAAAAATATCAAGAAAAGAGCACAAACCATTCCCAAAACTCTTAGAAGCACAATTAAAGGTATCAATATATCTCAGGTTTTTATGAATGTAATGGGCGCTATTGGACATTTTTATCTTATGAAATGGGAGATAATAAAAAACGGAGTCAAAGCTCAAGTGGTTACTTTTTTAATTTTGAAACTTCTCTGGTCTTTTTTGTAAATATCTCATGTTTTTGTGATTATCCCTGATAAAACATTTTAGGATTTTTTTACTGATGCCGACAGCTAATAGTAAATGTCAAATAAAAGCAGAATATATCTTAATTTTTTGCTTAAGAACTCAAATAAAATAATTATTGGCTCGGTGTCCTTTTTACTCACCTATCTAAATCCAATTACCTGTGAGCTGAGCTTTGTCGCCGGGCTTCAAGTCGCACAAGAAGTTGCTGCACATCCTATTTTTCGGAGGGTCTTCTTTTCCGGTTTTGGGGTCGTAATAGAAAGCACGCCGAACACACAAACTCGTTGTCTTGCTATCAAAAATGTCTCCATATCTACTCGATGCTATCGAATATAGCCTCACATTGTGTGGATTACCTGGCTTTTTTGAGCTTTACCGATTGTTCCAAATGAGTGAGATGCTGGAAAATGATATTACAAAATTTACTTGCCAAAAACACCTACAAAATAACGAAAATAGGAAATCAAACTAAAGTTAACCCTAAGGACCCGTTTGGTTGGTGAGACAGGATTGGACTAATTAGTCCAGTACCTCTGGATAGCACTATTTAGATTATTAAAGGGTCCGTGTTCGGTTGGCCTACTGGGTGGTGTTTCAACTATTCATATACATAGGCTTATCAAAGTTTGGTTAGTGTGATATCCTGGGATATCACCACAAATGACCAGATTGCCCTCGAATGGTTACGCCAACAGAGTGAAGCGTACCTTCGAAAAATAAAACCCATTCATTCCGCTTCGTCCACTATGCTGCAATCTGCCGGACCAACATCCAGTTCCCACGAATCAAGACGGCGGTGTTTGTTTGACATCTGCTCCCTCGTCGGAAAGGTTAGTCCGTTCCCTATATGTGTGTTTTTTTTCTTCATGAAATTGTGTTGTTGAGTTATCGATTGTTGTCGCTTCTCTTATCGAATCCCACTGGTGGGATGCAATCGACGAATTTGGTATTCGTCGAGTTCAATTTTGGTGGAGAATCAACCCGATATCGGTACATGAATTTAACCAATTTTGAAGAATATTAATGGGAAATGCAATTATTTGAATTGCGGGACGCAGTTGTTCGATTTGTTTACKCTYGGGTTTGATAATTTAMTAGGGTGAGTACGCTATTGTACACTGATTCTAAAATTAATGTTTTTTCGTGTTCTGTACAGTTTTAGTGGTTCATCAGGAGCTGTCCTTTTTCGTATTACGTCCGCCTTGTTAGAAGTTCTCGGGTCCGAATCACGGAATGGTGGACAGTCGGAGCTCTTCTTCGGTCCACTCGCACAGTGTGTCTTATTCATGTCGGACCTGCAACCTGGGTCTCCCAACTGTATGTGATTGTGGTCTGTCTGTTAGGGTTCTAATCTCGAGGACGAGGAAGAATCCTGATCGGCGATTTGTCTCGTGTCCGCGAAGGGGGGTAAATCCTCAAATCCGCTATCCACAATCAAAATCGTGCAATAATTTGTGTATTTGTACTTAGTAGTTAGATTGTTTCGAACGCTTCCGAGTGMATGTTAGTGATATTTATGTTTAGTGTGCAATTMTCGTTGCGTTTGCTTGTTCGATCGAWCGACTAACAAAASTATCCGATTTGTAGGACCACAAATGTAATTTTTTTCATTGGCTTGACCCACCCGTCGACGAGCATGCCGGAGAATCGACCGAGACATTACAGAAATGTTTTCAAAAGTGCAAGGCAGAGCTGGCTGCGTGCCYGACYCAGRTGCTACGCGCCTCACGTTGCAATATCCTCTCTTGGATCGTAACCACGATTGCGGTTGTATGTTGTTATGGGGTTTGGCAGGTTCAATGCCATTCTGGTATGTCTGGAGGAGGATTGCGTGCTATATTCTAGCCGGGTTGCCTATTGTGTGTTGTAMAAAACTAAACAYGTGCTATGTAGGAGATTGATACTTTTTTGTAATGGATTTATGGAGGGGTGGTTYGTGCTTTGTTAAGTAAAGCTATACTCGTGCAGTGACCGAAATTGATGTACTATCCTTTGTGATTGTATAAGAACAAATTTTGGGACAATATTTTGGGTTTCATGCGGGAATAGTTTTTATMTACAAACCTTTGTTTAAGTGGTGATGTATATTWTCAGTTTTATATTTATTTTRATTAATCTGCAATCTTTAATTTAATGTGAGACTGCGTTTGAGTTCGTCGTGTTGATCGGTKTGATCTTGTWYCACTTGCTTGTGTAATATARATATTACTTAGTTCGAGAAATATGGATGCAGTTATGGCTTTGTACCTTCTTGCACCTGGGATAGTGTGTGCATGGGTCTTTCAATTATGGAATATATTCCCTATCTACTCAAGACTGGAAGAGCCAGCCTTGACTGCATGAGTTTGGGCAGGGGAATATATTCCCTKAAATAYGAGGTTGTGGGCCCTATTACCTGACCAAAATATGAGTACTGCTAAGAAACATAAAWTTTGAACTTTTCTATAAAAAGGCTACAGCACATTTGTATGTACATGCATTACATCTTCACGTGAGTGAAAAACAATATTTTCTGCTTTTAAACACATTTGTGTGTATTTTTTGCCATTCCAGGATGGCAAACGGTTACCCAATTTACCCGGTTCACCAGTCCGAATACTTTTATACCGCTCGGTGGACCGAGGAAGTTGACAAGTTTTTCGTAAACTTGTTGGTTGACCAACGCAAGCTAGGGTTGTTCAGGCCCGGTAGTGTCAACTACACGTCCATACACTTCGTCAACCCCAAGTGAAGCAATGCAATGAAACCGGCATGATATGTGCACCGTACGAGGTGTGGCAAGAAATGTTCGAGGTATGCGTTAATACGTTTCCTCTTTCCGTGTTTAATTCATTAACTTGGTTGCATGTACGAATTAAATTGAACACCAAAATGTAATTTCGTTTTTTAGACAATGTGAACATGTTATTTCATTTACCATTTACAGAAAGAACCATTTTGCATTGCTTACCAAGAACAGGGGGACCCATGTTGGGATGACCTGCGAGTTGTGTTCGACGGATTGCACGTATCCCGCCCAAATCCGAACGCCGTCGTCATCGACATAAGCTCTGACATGGAAAGCTCTCGCGTTGCGGCTCTTCCCCCAAACCCGAGGATGGGTTCTAACKGAATGCCCACTCACGTTTCGCATTACTCTTCGTCCGGGGCCCGTTCCTTACGTCGTCTGTGTGACCAACTCGCCGGTAACTCTGGTTATTCGTCCGAGAGTTCGGTGAACCAGCCCAACGTATCACCCGAAAGCGAATCAAGCTCATGCGTTTCTGGTACGAGGTCACCCGCCCCCCTACCCCGCCCACCACGTCGTAACAAACCCTCACCATGCAAGAGATCGAATGTGTTTGGAAACTAGCTGATTTTACGTTTAGGGATGCGTGGATGTAGTAATTAATTTGTATCCGCTTTCAAGTTTCTAAAACTGCATTATTGATCTTCTTTGTCAGCTTTGTTGGTACAGTACCTGTGTAATGGTTTTTTTTGGTTATGTATTGTCTCCTTGCATGCCCTTGTGATTTAGGGTTTCTGCCATTTCAAAAAAATAACCCGTGCTAATTTATCTTTTAATCCAGGTGCTTATCTAGTTCGTTTGTTTTTATCCCACCTTTTTATTTTAATAAAATTATCCCTTCAATTTTCCACTGAGTTGTTATTACATGTTAATATTGTCGTAATGACGCGATCAACTATACTTCGATACAGACATACATAAACCCGTTATTTACAATACTTAATTTCTGATAACAATTACTTCTTTCCTTAGTCAAGAAGACGAAAAGCGTATGTAAAAACACAGAGGCGTAAACCGGGGGACAATCCTGCAATAAGAACCAGACTGGAAAATTTGGAAGGCCCGTTACATGACTTGTACGAATTAAATTAACCTAGAGGCTTATACATACAAAATGATAAAACCATCAACAGTGCATGACTGAACTACACAACACAAACAACCCACAGCATCACATACCAACATAAGTACTAAGATCCTAGAATAGATAATATTTAAACTGAACCCACGCGACTTTATTCAATCACGTCGGACTTGGCATCGTCGTCGCTCCCAGATTCGGGCTCCTGCGGATCTTCGTCGGATGACATTTCTTCAATTGCTTCATCAACCATGGCGGACATACGGTCGGCATCAGCATCATCCTCGTCGGATTCTGGGTTCTCCTCGTCTTCTGACTCATCGCTATCTTCGATGATTAGAGGATTCTCCGGGCTGAATCCAGGAAGCCGAGAGTCCCACCGCAACCATGCCCAGAGGGCTCGTGCACGCATGCTCCTAGTACGCACCATCCTCTTCCTAACTGTGTTGTTATTCACCGAAAACCTAGGAAAAAAACCAAATATGGGTCACCTAATTTTTTTTTTTGGATGCGGAAGACAGCCTTATGTAGGCACACGCATTGAATAGAGGGTTGTTGGTTCATTAATACAAACCTAACCCTACTTATGTGATTGACGTTTGTCCTGCAAATATTAATAACAAGCCAAATTAAATGAATAAGTGAACAAGAAAACAGAAAGTAATGATGGGGAGCTTAGACGGGGTGCGTGTAACGTCCAATACAGAATCTATTGTTCTTTTTTCAAACCATGTACAATTGAAGAGTCACCAGGCCCAATGTACTTTTTTGGCAACTTGATTGGGTTTAAGGGTATATATATATAGTATATATTTATATACGTATAGAAATATATATATATATATATATATATATATATATATATATATATATATATATATATTTATTTATTTATTTATATATATGTATATTTTTATTGTTTATGTAAATTTATGTTACCTTTTATATGTAACATATATATTATTTTCCACTGCAAATGGTTTACATATATTTATTTTTTGTTATCTGAAAGTACCTACTTTTGTTTCAGTGGCCGAAGAATTAAAATGCAATAACAATACCCATTTGTTGAACACATACGTACTAAATCCAGATCATATATCACAACTAAATAAAGAAGCTAGTAACAACCCGACCCATGAGAAATTTTAGCCTTCGTGTCACAGTTTCTTTTATCAACGATGGGCATATGAAACATTTACAAATTTTTTTGGGGAGAATGTAATTTTTATATGTCCGGTTAGTGTGATTTTGTATTACGTTATACACGAGCATTTAGTTCCTCTCCAAGTCCGGGAATTTGTGTAAATTACTTAAATTATTGGAAGCACAACTTATTAAAACGTTTAGGGATAACGATCTCCACTTTTGGTAAGACTTGAAACAGATTCACCTTGCAACGTGCAAAACAAATTGAATTGTATCAGAGTACACAAAAAGTATGGGTTTTACAATCCCAGAATTCACCACGAAAAAATGATGAAGCTTCCAAAAGGGAGAGAGGAACCACCTAAAGTCGTCCATCTAGCAACATATTCACCATAACCGCCTGGTTCTCGTCGTCGAGACTGAAAAAAAGATCGGCGTCCTCGCTGCTACTACAGAGCCTCTTTGACACGGCCAGCTTATCTTCAATAGTGAGAGAGGTGATCTTACTTAGCGCATTGAACACCGAATTCCGCTGTTTTTTGGCATCCTGCTGATAACCAATGCGTGCCGCGATATTCCCGAGCCGAGTGTCAGTTTTCTCACACAAACCTTCAAGCAGGGAGTACATTCGCTCCTGAAGTGTTTCTTGGTCGCCAGTGGTCTTGCATTTTACTTTCCGGGCAGAAGAACTGCTCTCGCATGGCCTACGACTACTAGCTCCTCCTTCGGTCATCGGACTACCGCGATCAGAGGCATCCGGGACATCGAGTTCTTGGTCGTCCATTTGCACCGAGTTAGCGGGAAGGTCGTTGACCGCGTCCGTAAATGATTGCGCGTATTCTCCGGTCGCTCGGTCCTTTCCGAAGATCTCACACCAATCGCTGTACAACGGCCACGATTTGTGCCGCATATTTTTCGCGCTTGCGTCCTCCTGCAACACATTTCGTATGGTTATCACACACTACGAAAATAACCATCGTACACAATGAGTTATTGTAGTGGAACCAGACAGAGAAGAAAATAACCTTGACGTACTGATTCCAGTGGGCATCATCCTTCACCCCCACGGTGTTGCTTGTTTCGTTCCATGAGAAACCAGAACGACTTAGCATCTGCATCAGCGACCCGTAGTGCTTCTTCCACACATGAATTTTCGAGCTTATGTGCGGCTCCGCCCTAATGTCTGTGCCCGGAAATACTTGGGCCAGTGATTGCTCAAGTACGTGAGTGTAGCCACTCCGAAATCCGTTTTCACATTTCCATCCCCGCACTACGAGATCCTTCAAAGCATTTGCAAGGGCCTTTTCCTCGGCCGGGGTCCACACACGTCTGGTGGACCTACCCGGGTTCGACTTTTCAACGCTTGCATACGAATCCATGGACACCTACAAGTGCATTTGGGCATAGGAATATTTAAATATAAATATGTACTGAAGAGGCCTGCCCCAGGTACTCAGGTGATACTGTGCAAAGGAAAACAATAGTAGAAGTGATTCATAAAATACCGGAATCAGTCAGTATTGACACTAGTCGAAAAGAAACATTTAAATGTAGCCATTCGAAGCAGTCTATATTTTGACAACAATTTGAAAAACAAAACTGCAACAGTGGCAAGGCAAAAACAGAAATTTGCATCAGCCTAAGATTACTACACCCATGCTCCTCTCCACTCATTGTACATATTCATAGCCAAATCATCCCTCCAGTTAGTCCACTCTTCGGTTGGCTGCACTTGGTCCACGAATTCATCATGCTGCTCCGGTACCCATTCATCGGCTGGTTCGAATTCATCTGAATCCAACGGGTCTCTTTCCATCGTCAAACGAATATAATTTTGTAGCAGACAGCAAGCCATAATGATACGGTTCTGAGTTTTTATAGAATAGAAAGCACAGCTTCACAGAATCGCCCACCTTTGTTTCAGCAAACCAAAAGTACGCTCAATCACATTTCGTGCTCTCGCGTGCCTCAGGTTGAATAACTCTTTGTAGTCTTGCGGACCAGTAACATCGTTCGACCACTCTTTCAAATGATAACGAACCCCTCGATACGGGGCCAGAAAACCTGGCCCGTTGGCATACCCACAATCACAAAGATAGTAGTTTCTGAAAAAAGCACTTGTAAGGGAATTTAATTAACACCTACGTATGTAGAAATTTTGTAGTAGCATAGCCGTACCTGTAGGGACCCTTAGCCCATTTGGCCTACAAATTGCATCACGCAACACCCGACTATCCGCTGCCAACCCCTCCCAACCACTCAATACGTAATTGAAGCTCATATCTCGATTACATACGCCTAGCACGTTCACGGCCAAGCCTCCTTTACGAGTTCTGTAGCGCGGTTGCATGGTCGGTGGGACTCGTACCGGAATATAAGTTCCATCTAACGCTCCTAAAAAGCCCTACCATTCAATAGATCATCCCAGAATGATTACCATTAGTTCAGATTACAAATTTCGAATATAACAAGAGCACACGAAAGCGATGAATCAGTTTATCTTTCAATGAATTTGTCTGCCAGTCTTACCTTGAACCATCTCCATGTGTCGTCTGTGCACAACTCGTCCACCGGCCTTAGTGGGGGTATAAAAATTTCATGCATTCTAAGWACCGCYTGGAGYACGCGGTTGAAATTAATGCTGATCGTGTYGCCAGACCGCAAGAAATCGAARMTTASCACGCGGTTCTTCTTATGATGTGCTAGCACCGACAAAAAGATCGCAACCATCTCACTAACCTGAACGTTCCGACTGCTAACTAAACCGCCTACATTTTCTAGTAGAGTGCACAGACGACCAAATGCATTCCTATCCATACGTAGATTGTCTATGCACGTCGTGTCGTCTTTGTCGAATAATCGGCGCATCAGGCTGATTTGTCCGGGGATCCTATCGGCCATTCTATAGCGCACTATCCCGCGCACGCGTCGACGTCGGGGTCGTCGAGCGTTGAGTGAGTTCAAATACAGATGTATTAAGAAAAATATTAATTTGACCAATTGTACTACTTCTTCGACAATAATCGCCACCTGCACATCCTCGTCTACAGTGTCCATACTAAGCAGCACAAATGAAGATCGAGGACGAGACGAGTCAGCCAGGTACTAGGATGTTGGGGACTGTATACAGTGTTTTCCCTCTCACATTAAATTTATGATTTTGAAAAGAGAATTTATACGGCATTGCTGACTCAAAAGGAAAATTCATAAAAAAATATCAAAAAACCAAAAAAAGAACACAGCAATATATCCAGACTACTGAACTCAAATATGAACCCTTATCTATCCCTAGCATAGGAGGAGACGTGCAAAAAAAAGCTAGAGAGTTCAAACCCAGATAACGACACACAACTGTATTATTCGAGAAGACATTCGCACACACATAAAGACATTGTGAAGATTCAGCAGACGATTCCGATTAACAGAACAAGCAAGTCAATTTTACGGTATTAACGAAACAAAAGAAACGGGTCATGTTACACAGGGACGTGATTCCTTACCTGGTCGAAAATTGATGTACTAGCGTCGTCTTCACCCGTCGAAGATTGAACCACCACCAATTAGTCAATCGTGTTGGGAGAGATTCGAAAGAGGGGGAGATTTTAGGGTTCGGGAATTGTTTTCGTCTATTAATCGCGTCTCCACTTGGGGATGTAATTACAGCATCCGAAAAGGACAATTTGGTCTTGTTTGACTACTGTTTGGGGGCGATTCAGTAATTGTACTTCAAGGATTAGGTGGGATAGATAAATCCCACCCCAACCCCCAAGATAAGTTATCACACGAAAATGGGTATTTGTCACGGGCCCGTGTTTTTGTTTGTTTTTGTCCAGGGCCGCGGTCCGTGACACCAAACGCAGGATAAGAGCGGATATCATGGCCTATCCCATCCCATCCCCCCAACCAAACGGGCCCGTATTTCAAAGGGGAAATCGTTAAAAAGACCACTACCGCTTTAAGCTCCAACAAAAGAAAATCCTTTTCCTCGCCTGATTATACCTATGCAAAAGTTTCTGACAAAAATACCCTTTAACCATCAACTAATGGTACTCAATCCTCATCTGTTTTTTTAATCCTTGATTAATTATGCAAGGGTAATTTTGACTTTTATCCTTAATTTGGACTAAATTTTAGTGAGAAAAATAAGTTTTACTATTTATCCCACGAAAGCAGTGTTCTAAAAGGCGGCAAAAGACGGTGTCTAGGCGCGGGAGAAACGCCTCGCCTAGTGCCTAGGCGTGGAAAAAGGCGGTCAACTTGTTTTGTTGACCGCCTAGGCGCGCCTAGGCGTGAAAGGCGCATGCCTTTTAGATGAGTAATTTTTTTTTAATTTAGCAAAATATTAAAAAATTTATAATGACACCAAAAAAAGGATCAAATAATTAATATTTCGCAAAAAGTTATTGTAAGAAGAAGGTGCAAGTCCCAAAAAAACTCCGACCCTTACTGCTCAACCTGAGAACGGACAGCTAATGCGTGATTCTTATTGAACAGGGTTCTATGGCCAGTCCGCGACCCCTTGATGCCGAAGGCGCCCTTGGAGTGATCTCGTAGTTCCTACGGGGTGGAGATGATGGGGCCGGTTCATGGATTTTCCTTTCTTTTCTTTTGTCGCCTTTCGCTCAAAGGGTTGAAGGGAGGCTGACGCCTGCCCAATGTCGGAAGGTCAAGCTCCAAAGGAGTTTAAAGCGATTCGACTAGAAACGTCTTATGAAGACTATTATACTTTTACAGTAAAACGTCATGTTTTTAATGTAAAATTCATACTTTTCCAAAAAAAATGTGAATAGTTGTTTTGAAAAGTATGATTTTATACATTAAAATTATAATTTATAATATGAAAAGTATGATTATCTTACATGACACCGTGATTAGTACGTTGATTTTGTATAATGATTAGTATTTTGTTAACTATATTGGAAAATATATATATAAATTTGTTAAACATATATTTTTTCTTACTTATTATAACAATATAATAAATAAAATAATAAAAATATTTGAAAATGTCTTTTCACGCTTACTTTTTCAAGGTTTGAGACTTGGCATTGTCGTCTTGCCACGCCACACGCCTTTTTGAACCTTGAACGAAAGCCATGTTTTGGAGTTTTTAACATGAAACCCCCTTTAAAAAGGGCGTACAAGTATAATAGTAAAAACAATTAGATTTTTGCCCAAACTAAAAGGTGACAACTAAATTTAGAAAACATATCCATAGCGTGTTCATCCTAATAAGGAAGGTTACCGCCATGACCGATCACTATGTCACACATCTCTCGAGGAGGTTTTGGGCCAACGAGCCTCTCGACTGAAACAATAGTTGTTGTGTACGGTTGATTATTCTTGAATAAGTTTAGAGGTGGCTTTTTCGCATCTTCTAAATTTACCGACTAAAATTTTGACTTTGGGTGAGCTGGCTTGTTGCACTGACATGCGAACCAAGAATCAATTTTTTCACTGTGGGCTTACGAGTTCTGAATCTATGGATAAGCCCGAGGCTCGTGATTTATTGTGCAGAGGCCCATTATTGTTGTTATGCAATACAACGGAACAACATTTTGCGAAATCTAACAATGTATTACCCACAAATAAAAATAGATAATAATAATAATTAAGGAGTAAGAACGGGAATAGACCAAAACAAGTGCTTTAATATGCAACATCTCGTTAAATTCACGAATGATCTTTGATAAATAAGGTCTACAGTTTAAATTGACTAAAAATATAAGGGATAAACTGGCATGAAAATTAAAATTAAGAGATTAAGAACATCGAAAAAAGGGTTATAATCAAGAAACTTAAACACGAATCTAGTAAGAGATGTATCACTATAGGGATGGCAACTGGACCTGCAAGAAAATCTAAAATCTTTCTCTAAAAAAAAAATCTCCAGCACCAAAAATAAAAATTTAAATTAATTAATTAGCAAAAGGAAAAATAAAACATATAGACTCAAAAAGCTTCCATTTAGTTATGAAAAACAACAAAAGCACCAATAAATTTAAATTTGCATTTTGTACCTTCATCATTTGAACCCCTTCTTCGAAAGTCAGTCGTAAGGTCTCACACAAGTACTACATCAATTCAACGTCAATAGTGAGTATCAAAATCATGATGATGATGGTCGCATCATCATCATCATCATCATCATAATAATAATAATAATAATAATAATAATAATAATAAGGATAGGAATTCCAGGAGGAGAATTTACGTTAAGAAATCACAGCAAAGAACTTGGTAATGAACCCCCAACTGCCAAAGGGCCAAAAATATAAAATCAAATATGACCTGCATAAACAAGAGAGAATTAGGTATATAATAACCAAGTTATGTAGGGTTACTAAATACATAAACTAAATCTCAAAACATGTTAATTTGAATCATACATGCCTTTTACTATGATTTACTGACATAAATGATATTAAAAAAGTACTTGTTTTATTAGTTTCCAAATTTTCCACATCCAACACTCTATCAATTTTTACAATTGTTACATTCAAGCTCATAAAATCCCCTAATTTGTAGTCCTGATTATGCAAATTCTCATACCAAAACACAACAGAAAAATATCAAAAATCTTCTAAATATAAATTCGCTTACTCTTTCGATGGTGGACTCAGTGGACTGTACGAATCGCACGAAGGTGTCATTTAGATATTCCAAAGCATAATTCTACGGCAGCTCATGCGTCATTGAGGGATCGACAAAGGGCACGTATGAGCCTTTTGCGGATACACTTAACTTTTCAGATTTTGAAGCCAGTGTTGATTCTGGAGAATACGACGATGAATAAAGGTTTAACGAAGCAAGTGAAGGTGAGAATTTAGGGCAAAATGGAAATGACGAAGAGAGACGGAGGAGGTGACGCTAGAGAGTATTTTTTATTTTTAAAATTAAAAATTATTAGTTTCTATAACGTATAATACAACACAAGTTCTAAATAATTACATATACAAGAACATATTTACAATATATGTTCTAAATAATATAATATATACTAGAACATATTTATAATATACGTTCTAAAAAGTGAGTATTTGGAACGAGTTTTACAATATACGTTCTAGATATGATTATACTCCAATTATTTAGAACGTATATTGTAAATTATGTTTACTGTACAACTTTTTTATTACAAAAATGTCATCGGACGACATTCTGAAGCATAGCTGCCTGAGGCTTACTAAAATGTCTGTTCTAGAAAAAAAAAAATTGTGTGTGCACTAGTAACATAATACAAAATAAAGCTCATTGATCTATTGAGGTTTTACACAAGTTGAAGGTGTCAATTTTGATGAAACGTTTACACCTATTTCTAGAATTGAGTTAATTAGGCTTTTACTTGTTACTGTTTGTCATTTCGATATTACACTTCACCAAATAGATATAAAAAGCGCATTTTTTGAATGGTGTTCTTAATGCAGAAGTTTTTGTTGAACAACATCGAGGATTTAAATATCCTCCCAAGTATCACTTTGCTTATAAACTTAAGGACATTTATGGTTTTAAGCAATCTTTAAGAGCTTGGTATAGGCTTACTCAATCTTTACATCAAATGAATCTTAAAAATTATGAAGTTGATAAAATCTTGTTTATATGAAAACCAAGCATGACATGCTGATTGCTCAAATTTATGTCTATGATATTGTGTTTGGTTCCACTAGTGATAAATTGCTTAGAGGTTTTGTGAATATCATGTCTACTACCTTTGAAATGAGTATGGAAGGTGAATTGTCATTTTTCTTAGGTTTGCGAATTAAGCAGTTTGTTGATAGTATTTTTATGTCACGAGCAAAATATGTTAAAAAACTTGTTCAATGATTTGGTATAAATAATGTTAAACACATGAAAAACACCTATGGGTTCGAAGTCACAAACTGTCTAGAGATGTTGTTACTAATGGTATTAATCACACATTGTATATGATTATGATAGGAAGCTTGTTGTATTTAACTACTAGTCAACCTGATATCAAACACCACTGCTCTGACTAAACTCCAAGCTCAGGTCTTGTATGAGATTGGTACATGAATGCGATTTAATTTCGGCTACTTTGATTTCGTCACTAAGTTTGCTCCTCACACTGCTTACAAGTGAGGGTTGCTCTTTCCTTCTCTTATTTATTCAATGCTGGCCAAGAAGGGCCTAACCCCATCTGATGGAGAGAAGTTTAGTGTCGAGATTAGGTTCTTTGGCATAAGTCATCAGCATTTTGTTGGTATCAACACGTATTTGACTTGCCCCTTGTATTTTCTGATGATGAATCTGAAGAAGAGACTCACAGTGATCCTTCTACTCTTATATTGGTGCTAGTGTTGATGGGAATGTTGCTAAAATTCATTCGTTTGTGGCTTCTATTGATGTTTCTTCTGTTACTATTTGTTCACACTTGCAAGGTCATCTTACCCTGATTGATCAACAAATTGTAAGTGCTCGGTCTCATTGCCTTGTGTGTCTTTTTTAAGGCCGCACTCCTTTCGCATTCTAGTCAACAAGAAATACGGTTACAGAGACAAGAACACGATAAGGCAAGATACGACATGAAATGACATGAAACACGACACAAAAATCCCAATTCTAAATTTATTTATATTTACACTTATGTTTTCATTTATGATCAAATAAGATAGAAAATAAAATACAAGATAGTGCGACACGAACATGGCACCTGATTTGCCACTTCTATTGTTGATACAAGTCGTAGAACTAGTGGTTGATATGTTGGGAAGTATTTTCCCTCATTGGATATTTTTCTTGTTATGTTTATTTAGTTTTTGGATGTTTGGATGATTAATCTTTTTGTATTGGTATTAATTATTATGTTAGGTATTTTTTGATTATAAAATTGGTGTTACTAGCATTGTTCCATCTGTGACTAACATCTTCAAGCAAGATTCTTATTCAGAGTGAGTCTGTTTACAAACTCAGAGGGAGTTGAGTGTGTGTGTGTGATGAAAAAGCCAAAAACGTGAGATTGTTGAGTGTTTTATTCCTATCGATTTTCTTTCTTGTTTTTAAATTAAGGGAAAATTCTCATTTACTACAATATCAAAAGTCAATTCCTATATAATCCAACGACACTTGATACTTAGCCTCTCTATCTCATGCTCGACCACAGATTGGAGTATTACCAGAGATCTCTAACCAATAGCACAAATTCAACAAAGCATAGAATTTTTTATTACCATTTAAGTGAAATGTATCCCATATAATGAAAAACATACCCTAGAATGACAAATTTGCCCTAATAGACCAAGAGTTATTATATACCAACCAATTAAATAAACTAAAACACACACACACACACACACACACACACACACACACACACACATATATATATATATATATATATATATATATATATGAGATTAGGTTCAAATGAGAACCATGTCCTTATATGTGAACCTGGGATCAATTATGGGCCTTAGATCTAATTAAATGGATGGATCAGATTTTTTGTGTATTTCCTTATTTGATTAAAAGCATTGAAATTGTATAATAAAAGCACTGTTGCTGGGATTATATATATATGTATGTATGTATATATATATATATATATATATATATATATATATATATATATATATATATATATATATGATTAGGTTCAAATGATAACCATGTTTCTATATATGAACCTAAGGCCAATTATGGGCCTTAGATCTAATAATATGGATGGATCAGATTTATTGTGTATTTTCTTATTTATTTAGAAGTATTAGGATTGTATAATAAAAGTACTACTTGTTTATATAACTAAAAATATTAATAAAGCACTGTAATTGTATAATAAAAGCATTGTTGGTATATAATAAAAGCACTAGTTCGCAGGTTCGCATGTAATGACATGGTTCCCACTTGAACCCACCCCTATATATATATAGGATTAGGTTCAAATGTAAACCATGTTCTTATATGTGAACCTAGGGTCAATTATGGGCCTTAAATCTAATTAAATGGATGGATTAGATTTTTTGTGTATTTTTTTATTTAATTAAAAATATTAGGATTGTATAATAAAAGCACTACTGGTGTATATAACTGAAAATATTAATAAAGCACTGTGATTATATAATAAAAGCACTGCTGGTATATAATAAAAGCACTAGTTCGCCGGTTCGCATATAATGACATGGTTACAGGAAAAAGAACTTTATAGAAATAGAATTTAAAGCTGATATGAAATTATTAAAAAAAGACTTTGATGCTGATCATAATACAGAAAGAAGAATATGGTATTTTAAAAACTTTGATAAGGATAAACATATTATTAAAGAGAAATACTACAAATTTCTAAATGATTATCAAACAAATATGATGTTTTTCACATGGTTTGAGATCTTTTATGCTCCTGAATATTCAATAAAATATCCTTTTCGAAAAAAGATTTTCATTAAAAAGAAAAGTAGAAAAGATTCTAAAACTGATAGAAACAAAGACATTGAATTATGTAAAAAAAGTATTCAAAACTACAAAGCTGAAACTACTGAAGATAACCAAACAGAAAATCTAATCTCTTAAGAACTAACAAGTTCATCTCCTGAAAAGATAGATGACCCTGTAGGGGTACCTGAAGTGATACATGAAGGTTTCAAAGAAGAAATATCTGAAGTAATACATGAAGGTATTAAAAGATTAGATAATAATATTACTTTCACTAATCTAGCACTTTCTTCAAATTATTCAGAAAAATTAAATACTTTACAAAAAGATTTTAGAATTGATAAAAAATCCTTGAGTGATGAATTTCATGCTAAGCATAATTTAGAAAAAAGAACTTGGTTCTTCAAAAACATTTCAAATAATAAACAAATTATTAAAGAAAATTTTTATAAGTTTTTAGAAGAAAATAAAATTCAAGTTTCATTTTTTGATTGGTTTGAAACGTATGCTTCTGAAAATTTTATAAAATATCCTTTTAAAAAATACGCAAATCCCATTACTTTTCGAAATAAAATACCTGAGTGGGAACCCATTAATGGATCTAAAAAGATTCAATCCAACCATCCACCTTTCCAAGGAATTAGAGTTAAGTCTTTCCAAGGAATCCAGGTAGATGCAATTCCTCTAAAAAATACTCATGATTGTGAGAAAACTCTAAGAGTGTTAATCGATCAAAATAATTATACTAATATTCATTTAAACTCTCTAGGAAAACAACTGGATAGAATAGAAAAATATTTTCAAAATCAAACAGTTGTATCAATTGATTCCTCTCCTTCAAACATGAAGTACCCTTATCAAGTGTCCAGTAAAAGTGTCAAAGACATACAGGATAATAGAACTGAATTTATAAAAACCTTGCAAGATCAAATTAGTAAGGTAGGATTTATGCCTAGCAGTTCTACTAACCTAATAGCCCCAGACACTCCCATCTCTGCGTCCAATAAACTAAATATATTAAGTCAAGATCCCAAGATAAAGTTCAAACAATTCCCAAAACCAACTAATAAAATGAAGAATATTTTTTGGAAGAAACAAAGCCAAKGTATGCCTTCCCCAGATTTAAGAATAGGTAAGTTATGTTTCCGATCTTGTTTTAATACCTTTCCTGTTTATGATTGGAATATTAATGGTAAATTAGAATATAAAGTCTTAAGTGTTTTACAACAAATAACAATGGCTGCGAATACTTATAAAACCAAAAGCGGAGTACAAGGTAGAGCCATAGCAGAAATCCTTGTTGCAGGGTTTTCCGGTCAAATAAAAGATTGGTGGAACTATTATCTCACAGATCAACAACATAAAGAAACACTTGATGCTATAAAAACTAATGAAGATAATATACAGCAAGATGCAATATACAGCAAGATGCAGTCTCCAGATTAATTACAACAATTTCTTGGTATTTTATAAGAAACCCTTCTCATTTAAAAAATAAGAATACRAAATTATTTTCAAATCCAAGATATAGGAAAATTGACAATTTTCAAATTTATAAAAATACTTTTTTCACTAGAGTCATGCTAGGGGAATATTCTAATCAACAGTTTTGGAAAGAAAAATTCTTAGCAGAATTATCTCTACTCTCAAGTGAAAAGATCAGAAATAGGATTATGAAAATATGTGGTAAACAAATAATACCTTATAAAATTACTTATGGTCAATTAGCTAGTACTATACAAAAGGAAGAAATAAAAATATGTCATGATTTAAAGCTTCAAAAACATCTCAAATGGAAGTTTAAAAAATCAAGATTTAAATTAAGAACTTTTTGTCAACTATTTAATATAAACCCTAATAAATCCCCTTCAAAGTCTAATAACCCTAACAAGCAAAATACATTCGACAAAATGAAACATTCTAAAGGAGAGTATTATAGAAAATCAAAACGGAAAAATTATAATACTTGGAGTAACAAAAAATATCATAAGAAAAGTCATATTACAGAGTATTACAAGCTTCGCGAGCTACAATCAGAAATTACACATGAAATTTCTAACTTATTTGCTGATTGTTCTGAGACTAATTGTAGATCTAACTCGCAACCAAGGCTTTCTTCTGACAGTGCTCCACTACAACATGATGAC
>BMAC01000158.1:2200329-2212841 GCA_014905375.1 Phtheirospermum japonicum
AAAATGGTGGGACAAATACATTCCTCCTAAAAGTGTCAAAGCCTACAATGTACAAATATGGATTATGAATAATCAAACTTCTAAAATAATACAAAAACCAGAATTTATAGAACAGAAATCACAAATTGCAGCCAGACTAGCAGAATCAAAAGACATGAATGAAGTACGAGCCGTCATGCGAAAGTTTCTTCCAGGACCTTCAAGGATTACACAAACTTCAGACGAACCAGCTATTAACTTGGATGATGATTATGACCCAAGTTTTGGAAATGACGGATATATGTAGTAAATTTTGTTTCGTAAAAAAAAAAAAAAAAAAAATTTCTACGGTACAAGACTAAAGAGAAGGAAGAACTAGCAAAAGGATCCACAATCTTGGTGAAGAAACCGGATATGAGATTGATGAAGACGACAATGAAGATGAAATTTTAGATTAATTTTCAAATTATTGTAATAACATTTAGAAAAATTTGTAATATTATTTTATACTGTAATAGCTTAGGAATTAAAAAAAAAAAAAAAAAAACGAAAATGACCAAAATACCACTCACAAAAAAGACCAAAATACCCTTTCCACTCCAATTCAAAAAATACCCAAAATACCCAATTCACCTCTATATAAACAAGCATGCCTTCATTTCTAAGAACAGGCTTTAAAGCTTGGAAGCTTTGGAGAACCAAATTCAAAACCATAAACTCCACTCTCCTCTCCTTTCTCCCAATTAACTTTCTCCACTATCCTCCACTTCTTATCCCCTTTCAACTCAAGTTCCACCATGCTTGAATAATTCAAGCCTTCATATCAAACACTCAAACACCATAAAAGATAGCTTAGATAATAGTTTAGTGGATGTTCTTCACAAAAACTCTTAAGAAGTGAAGATTATTTGTAATTCAAGTTCTACTTAATCAAAGGTTCGTGTTTCGTACCGTTATGCTGTTCAAATTCCGTCTTTAAATTTTGTTTATGGGATCATATACCCCATAATTATATATATATTGCTTGACCTCTGGCGGACTACCGTCGTTAACTAAGCCGATATATATATGATTAAAAGTATTTAAATTCCGCATTTAAATTCCGTCTTGTATGGTTGGTTTAACCGCCCCATACTATTTAAATTCCGCTCTTATAATTATTATGGTAGGCTTAAAAGCCCCATAACTATATAATTTTATATATATATATATATATATATATATATTATATATATATATATATATATATATATATATATATATATATATATATATATATATATATATATATATATATATACTAATATATGGTCGGTTCTACCACCTATATTAATTTAAATTCCGCACTTTAAATTCCTGCAATTTAATTTCTTGTTCGTATGGTTGGCTCTGCCCCATACCTTTAATTTTCGTAATTTATTTTATATGGTGGTTTAAAAATCCCATAACTTATTTATTTATTTCGTTTTTATATGGTGGCTCAAGCCCCATAATTTATCTAACACTAACCATCTTCTTTCTTATGCTTTTGTCTTCTATATTTGATATCTGCTTTATCAACTAGATCTATTAAGATCTCCTTCTCTGCTTCCTATTCCCCCTGCTGGTCCCGGGTCGCCCCCTGGTATCAACTAGAATTCCTATTCCGAGATCTTTCCTATATATATTAAAATCTATAAGACACTGATAATTCTATTGAAAAAAATCGTACATCTAACTTGTAGTATATGTAATATTATTTTATTATTAATTTTTGTTTCTTCTTTCTTTCTTTTTTTTCTGCGTAAGACACTAATTTGTTCGTATAGATATCTAATGTGTTTATCAATACATTATATTGGGATTAGATAAAGAAATTTAGAATAAATGTAATATTTATTTTTCTAGGTGTAATAATTTATTATTATTATTATATTTTATCTTTTTTTTGTTTCCCTTTGCTTTTTTTTAATCTTTTTTTCTTGGCGTAATAATAATTTTTCATGTATATCTTAATGTTATTTTAAATTCATTATATTAGGATTAGATAAAAAAATTTAAGTTTTTTTTCTTCTGTAATAATTTGATATAACTCATATTTTTCTTGAATAAATATTTAAAATTATAATAAAATTATTTCAGCTTTTATTATAAATAAGAATTAATTCAACTTATATAGATTCTTTCTAATCTTTTTTAATAAAATGTGAAATATATATTAAAAAAAGGAGAAAATCGTCAATGCAAACACAAATCACGATGTTCATTCCTTGACTAAAGGCGTTTGTTTGGCCCTCATTAAAACCTCTCGAGGTAAACCCACCCGTGTGGGAGAAACTACAAACTTGTCGTTGTGAACTATCCAAAAAGGCCCCAAAAATCGGCCTTGAAGAAAGGAACCTCACGTCAAATGGCTTTGTTTTCTCATTCTGGTGTTGTCGAGGCATAAGGCACACTTGGAATGGAACTGATGCAGGAGGTGAATCCGCTAATGTGTCAGGTGAGGTCATACCCCTTCCTTTTCCAAAAGTTTTTAAGAATACGCTTTTTTGATGCAGAAGTACGTTTAGAGGAAAGAGTACCCTCCCCACGCCAATAATAGAAGCAAAGGACCGAAGCGTTAGAAAACGTTAAAAGCCACAAGCCGGCTAATAATAAAATCAAGATAAAATAAGCAAGTCGTGATCTATCAAGCAGCACTATCAGGGTCCTCTGCCGAACCGAGATTAAACTGTCATGCGAGGGGCTGAAATCATTATCGTGATGAATGGAACACCATTTTACCCAAAATATCATTGTTCACCAGATCTAAGAGGAACGCCGGAGGCAACGTTAATTCGTGATGAGGTGAATCGGATTCGAAAGGCGCATCAGTAACGCGATTACCTTCTCGATAAACATGCAAAACCATGAACTCAATCGAGGTAGTGATGAAAAGAACCCGACGCCAACGAGCCAAGAAGTGCCAAGGGACATCAGGCAACGCTTCACAAAAAGGTCCACCACATAAGTGGAGTCGGGTTCCAGCCAAATCCGTCTCCAGCCTCTCTGATCAGCTTCCTCAACCGCAATAATCGCGACCTCCATCTCTGCCTCGATGGCAAAACCCTGACCAAGCGATCTCAAGAAACTGACTTTTACAAAGCTCCGACATGTGCAGAAAATGCCCGCCGAGACGCAGTCACCGAGGCAGCCCAGTGCACTGCCATCGGTATTCACCTTAATCCAGCTAGGTGAGGGGGGCAGCCAAGTCACAGGGGAGTGGGTGGGAGGAGGCACGGTCCTACCACGCACACCTAGTTTGCGCATTAAATCAGGTCAGAAATAGTGTTAGCCACCGTGCCGTGATCAAGAGCGGAAGACTCCAAATTGAATATATCTCATTTAGATATTAGAGATGTTATTGTTTTCTATTTTGACAATCTTCTTGTAGATTTGAAAGATCAATGGTAAATACTTCAAGAAATTCTTGGTTCACTATTAATACTATTGATATGTATGAAAAATCTTTTGTTTAGATACTTATCAAATTCACCAAAAATAACTTTCAAAACCGCTCTTTATAATCCGAACATTCATTCAGTATAGAATATTTTATCTAAAACACTTTCATTCTTAATAGTTACTATATTACGAACTATATAGTCCATACAAATGCTTAAGGTACCATTGTTCATATGAGAAAATAACACTCCCACAAATCCTAGTAAAAGAATAAGCATCGTGAAGCCATCCTAAATCAAATCTTGGAAATAGAACTACATGTCTTTCAACACATTTGATGCCATTCTATATCTCATTTAGATATTTAGAGATGTTATTTTTTTCTATTTTGACAATCTTCTTGTAGAGTCGAAAGATCAATGGTATACTTCAATATATCCTTGGTTCACTGTTAATACAATTGATAGGCATGAAAAATATTTTGTTTAGGTATTCATCAAATTCACCAAAAATAATCTTCAAAACCGCTCTTTATAATCCAAACATTCATTCAGTATATAATATTTTATCTAAAATACTTTTATTCTTAATAGTTACTCTATTACGAACTATATAGTTTATGAAAATGCCCAAGGTACCATCGTTCATATGAGCAAATAACACCCTCAAAAATCCTAGTAAAAGAATAAGTATCATGAAGCCATCATAAAACAACTCTTGGAAATGGATCTACATGTCTTTCAACACATTTGATCCCATTCTATATCTCATTTAGATATTAGAGATGTTCTTGTTTTCTATTTTGACAATCTTCTTATGGACTCGAAAGATCAATGGTAAATACTTCAAAATATTCTTGGTTCACTTTAATACTATTGATATGCATGATTTTTTTTTTGTTTAGGTACTAATTAAATTCACCAAAAATAACCTTCAAAATCACTCTTTATAATACGAACATTCCTTCAGTATAGAATATTTTATCTAAAATACTTTTATTCTTAATAGTTACTCTATGACGAACTACATAGTCTATGAAAATGCCTAAGGTACCATCGTTCATATGAGCAAATAACACCCCCACAAATCCTAGTGAAAGAATAAGTATCGTGAAGCCATCATAAAGCAACTCTTGGAAATAGATCTACATGTCTTTCAACACATTTGATGCCATTCTATATCTCATTTAGATATTAGAGATGTTCTTATTTTCTATTTTAACAATCTTCTTGTAGACTCAAAAGATCATTGGTAAATACTTCAAAATATTCATGGTTCACTGTTTATACTATTGATATGCATGAAAAATCTTTTGTATAGGTACTCATCAAACTCACCAAAAATAACCTTCAAAATTGCTCTTTATAATCCGAACATTTCTTCAGTATAGAATATTTTATCTAAAATACTTTTATTCTTAATAGTTACTCTATTACGAACTATATAGTCTATGAAAATGCCTAAGGTACCATCGTTAATATGAGCAAATAACACCCCCACAAACCCTAGTGAAAGAATAAGCATCGTGAAGCCATCATAAAGTAACTCTAGGAAATAGATCTACATGTCTTTCAATACATTTGATGCCATTCTATATCTTATTTAGATATTAGAGATGTTCTTGTTTTCTATTTTGACAATCTTCTTGTAGAATCGAAAGATCAATGGTAAATACCTCAATATATTCTTGGTTCACTTTTAATACTATTGATATGCATGGAAATCTTTTGTTTAGGTACTCATCAAATTCACCAAAAATAACCTTCAGAATCGCTCTTTTTAATGCGAACCTTTCTTCAGTATAGAATATTTTATCTAAAACACTTTTATTCTTAATATTTACTTTATTACGAACTATATAGTCTATGAAAATGCTTAAGTTACCATCGTTCAAATGAACCAATAACAATTTCACAAATCTTAGTAAAAGAATAAGCATCGTGAAACCATCATAAAGCGACTCTTGGAAATAGATCTACATGTCTTTCAACACATTTGATGCCATTCTATATCTCATTTAGATAATAGAGTTGTTCTTGTTTTTTATTTTTACAATATTCTTGTAGACTCGAAAGATCAATGGTAAATACTTCAAGGTATTCTTGGTTCACTGTTAATACTATTGATATGCATGAAAAATCTTTTGTTTAGGTACTTATCAAATTCATTAAAAATAACCTTCAAAATCGCTTTTTATAATCTGAACATTTCTTCACTTAGAATATTTTAGCAAATAATAGCTACTCTATTACGAACTATATAGTCTATGAAAATGCTTAAGGTACCATCGTTCATATGAACCAATAACAATTTCACAAATACTAGTGAAAGAATAAGCATCGTGAAGCCATCGTAAAGTAACTCTTGGAAATAGATCTACATGTCTTTCAACACATATGATGCAATTATATATCTCATTTAGATATTAGAGAAGTTCTTATTTTCTATTTTGACAATCTTCTAGTGGATTCAAAAGATCAATGGAAAATACTTCAAGATATCTTTAGTTCTCTTTTATTACAATTGATATGCATGTAAAATCTTTTTTTTAGATACACATCAAATTCACCACAAATAACCTTCAAAATCGTTCTTTATAATCCGAACATTTCTTCAGTATAGAATATTTTATCTAAAACACTTTAATTCTTAATATTTACTTTATTACGAATATAGTCTATGAAAATGTTTAAAGTACAATTGTTCATATGAACAAATAACAATTTCATAAATCCTATTAAAAGAATAAGTATCGTGAAACCATCATAAAGCAACTCTTGGAAATATATCTACATGTCTTTCAACACATTTGATGCCATTCTATATCTCATTTAGATATTAGAGATGTTCTTTTTTTCTATTTTCGCAATCTTCTTTTGACTCGAAAGACCAATAGTAAATACCTCAAATTATTCTTGGTTTACTGTTAATACTATTGATATGCATGAAAAATCTTTTGTTTAGGTACTCATCAAATTCACCAAAAATAAACTTCAGAATCGCTCTTTTTAATCCGAACCTTTCTTCAGTATAGAATATTTTATCTAAAACACTTTTATTCTTAATATTTACTTTATTACGAACTATATAGTCTATGAAAATGCTTAAGGTACCATCGTTCATATGAACCAATAACAATTTCACAAATCCTAGTAAAAGAATAAGCATCGTGAAGCCATCATAAAGCAACTCTTGGAAATAGATCTACATGTCTTTCAACACATTTGATGCCATTCTATATCTCATTTAGATATTAGAGATGTTCTTGTTTTCTATTTTTACAATCTTCTTGTAGACTCGAAAGATCAATGGTAAATACTTCAAGGTATTCTTGGTTCACTGTTAATACTATTGATATGCATGGAAAATCTTTTGTTTAGGTACTCATCAAATTCATTAAAAATAACCTTCAAAATCGCTCTTTATAATCTGAACATTTCTTCACTATAGAATATTTTATCAAATAATAGCTACTCTATTACGAACTATATAGTCTATGAAAATGCTTAAGGTACCATCGTTCATATGAGCAAATAACACCCCCACAAATACTAGTGAAAGAATAAGCATCGTGAAGCCATCGTAAAGCAACTCTTGGAAATAGATCTACATGTCTTTCAACACATTTGATGCCATTCTATATCTCATTTAGATATTAGAGAAGTTCTTGTTTTCTATTTTGACAATCTTCTTGTAGACTCGAAAGATCAATGGTAAATACTTCAAGATATTCTTGGTTCACTGTTAATACTATTGATATGCATGAAAATCTTTTGTTTAGGTACTCATCAAATTCACCAAAAATAACCTTCAAAATCGCTCTTTATAATCCGAACATTTCTTCAGTATAGAATATTTTATCTAAAACACTTTTATTCTTAATATTTACTTTATTACGAACTATATAGTCTATGAAAATGCTTAAGGTACCATCGTTCATATGAACAAATAACAATTTCACAAATCCTAGTAAAAGAATAAGCATCGTGAAGCCATCATAAAGCAACTCTTGGAAATAGATCTACATGTCTTTCAACACATTTGATGCCATTCTATATCTCATTTAGATATTAGAGATGTTCTTGTTTTCTATTTTTACAATCTTCTTGTAGACTCGAAAGATCAATGGTAAATACTTCAAAATATTCTTGGTTCACTGTTAATACTATTGATATGCATGGAAAATCTTTTGTTTAGGTACTCATCAAATTCACCAAAAATAACCTTCAAAATCGCTCTTTATAATCCGAACATTTCTTCAGTATAGAATATTTTATCTAAAATACTTTATAGTTACTCTATTACGAACTATATAGTCTATGAAAATGCTTAAGGTACCATCGTTCATATGAGAAAATAACACCCCACAAATCCTAGTAAAAGAATAAGCATCGTGAAGCCATCATAAAGCAACTCTTGGAAATAGATCTACATGTCTTTCAACACATTTGATGCCATTCTATATCTCATTTAGATATTAGAGATGTTCTTGTTTTCTATTTTTACAATCTTCTTGTAGACTCGAAAGATCAATGGTAAATACTTCAAGGTATTCTTGGTTCACTGTTAATACTATTGATATGCATGGAAAATCTTTTGTTTAGGTACTCATCAAATTCATTAAAAATAACCTTCAAAATCGCTCTTTATAATCTGAATATTTCTTCACTATAGAATATTTTAGCAAATAATAGCTACTCTATTACGAACTATATAGTCTATGAAAATGCTTAAGGTACCATCGTTCATATGAGCAAATAACACCCCCACAAATACTAGTGAAAGAATAAGCATCGTGAAGCCATCGTAAAGCAACTCTTGGAAATAGATCTACATGTCTTTCAACACATTTGATGCCATTCTATATCTCATTTAGATATTAGAGATGTTCTTGTTTTCTATTTTTACAATCTTCTTGTAGACTCGAAAGATCAATGGTAAATACTTCAAATATTCTTGGTTCACTGTTATTACTATTGATATGCATGGAAAAATCTTTTGTTTAGGTACTCATCAAATTCACCAAAAATAACCTTCAAAATCGCTCTTTATAATCCGAACCTTTCTTCAGTATAGAATATTTTATCTAAAACACTTTTATTCTTAATATTTACTTTATTACGAACTATATAGTCTATGAAAATGCTTAAGGTACCATCGTTCATATGAACCAAATAACAATTTCACAAATCCTAGTAAAAGAATAAGCATCGTGAAGCCATCATAAAGCAACTCTTGGAAATAGATCTACATGTCTTTCAACACATTTGATGCCATTCTATATCTCATTTAGATATTAGAGATGTTCTTGTTTTCTATTTTTACAATCTTCTTGTAGACTCGAAAGATGCAATGGTAAATACTTCAAGGTATTCTTGGTTCACTGTTAATACTATTGATATGCATGGAAAATCTTTTGTTTAGGTACTCATCAAATTCATTAAAAATAACCTTCAAAATCGCTCTTTATAATCTGAACATTCCTTCACTATAGAATATTTTATCTAAATATATAGTTACTCTATTACGAACTATATAGTCTATGAAAATGCTTAAGGTACCATCGTTCATATGAGCAAATAACACCCCCACAAATCCTAGTGAAAGAATAAGCATCGTGAAGCCATCATAAAGCAACTCTTGGAAATAGATCTACATGTCTTTCAACACATTTGATGCCATTCTATATCTCATTTAGATATTAGAGATGTTCTTGTTTTCTATTTTGACAATCTTCTTGTAGACTCGAAAGATCAATGGTAAATACTTCAAAGTATTCTTGGTTCACTGTTAATACTATTGATATGCATGAAAAATCTTTTGTTTAGGTACTCATCAAATTCACCAAAAATAACCTTCAAAATCGCTCTTTATAATCCGAACATTTCTTCACTATAGAATATTTTATCTAAAACCTTTTATTCTTAATAGTTACTCTATTACGAACTATATAGTCTATGAAAATGCTTAAGGTACCATCGTTCATATGAGCAAATAACACCACAAATCCTAGTAAAAGAATAAGCATCGTGAAGCCATCATAAAGCAACTCTTGGAAATAGATCTACATGTCTTTCAACACATTTGATGCCATTCTATATCTCATTTAGATATTAGAGATGTTCTTGTTTTCTATTTTGACAATCTTCTTGTAGACTCGAAAGATCAATGGTAAATACTTCAAATTATTCTTGGTTCACTGTTAATACTATTGATATGCATGAAAAATCTTTTGTTTAGGTACTCATCAAATTCACCAAAAATAACCTTCAAAATCGCTCTTTATAATCCGAACATTTCTTCAGTATAGAATATTTTATCTAAAACACTTTTATTCTTAATATTACTCTATTACGAACTATATAGTCTATGAAAATGCTTAAGGTACCATCGTTCATATGAGCAAATAACATCACAAATCCTAGTAAAAGAATAAGCATCGTGAAGCCATCATAAAGCAACTCTTGGAAATAGATCTACATGTCTTTCAACACATTTGATGCCATTCTATATCTCATTTAGATATTAGAGATGTTCTTGTTTTCTATTTTGACAATCTTCTTGTAGACTCGAAAGATCAATGGTAAATACTTCAAGATATTCTTGGTTCACTGTTAATACTATTGATATGCATGAAAAATCTTTTGTTTAGGTACTCATCAAATTCACTAAAAATAACCTTCAAAATCGCTCTTTATAATCCGAACATTCCTTCACTATAGAATATTTTATCTAAATATTATAGTTACTCTATTACGAACTATATAGTCTATGAAAATGCTTAAGGTACCATCGTTCATATGAGCAAATAACACCACCACAAATACTAGTGAAAGAATAAGCATCGTGAAGCCATCATAAAGCAACTCTTGGAAATAGATCTACATGTCTTTCAACACATTTGATGCCATTCTATATCTCATTTAGATATTAGAGATGTTCTTGTTTTCTATTTTGACAATCTTCTTGTAGACTCGAAAGATCAATGGTAAATACTTCAAGATATTCTTGGTTCACTGTTAATACTATTGATATGCATGAAAAATCTTTTGTTTAGGTACTCATCAAATTCACCAAAAATAACCTTCAAAATCGCTCTTTATAATCCGAACATTTCTTCAGTATAGAATATTTTATCTAAAACACTTTTATTCTTAATATTTACTCTATTACGAACTATATAGTTCTATGAAAATGCTTAAGGTACCATCGTTCATATGAGCAAATAACAATCACAAATCCTAGTAAAAGAATAAGCATCGTGAAGCCATCATAAAGCAACTCTTGGAAATAGATCTACATGTCTTTCAACACATTTGATGCCATTCTATATCTCATTTAGATATTAGAGATGTTCTTGTTTTCTATTTTTACAATCTTCTTGTAGACTCGAAAGATCAATGGTAAATACTTCAAGATATTCTTGGTTCACTGTTAATACTATTGATATGCATGAAAAATCTTTTGTTTAGGTACTCATCAAATTCACCAAAAATAACCTTCAAAATCGCTCTTTATAATCCGAACATTCCTTCACTATAGAATATTTTATCTAAAATATTCTTATAGTTACTCTATTACGAACTATATAGTCTATGAAAATGCTTAAGGTACCATCGTTCATATGAGCAAATAACACACCCCAACAATACTAGTGAAAGAATAAGCATCGTGAAGCCATCATAAAGCAACTCTTGGAAATAGATCTACATGTCTTTCAACACATTTGATGCCATTCTATATCTCATTTAGATATTAGAGATGTTCTTGTTTTCTATTTTGACAATCTTCTTGTAGACTCGAAAGATCAATGGTAAATACTTCAAGATATTCTTGGTTCACTGTTAATACTATTGATATGCATGAAAAATCTTTTGTTTAGGTACTCATCAAATTCACCAAAAATAACCTTCAAAATCGCTCTTATAATCCGAACATTCCTTCAGTATAGAATATTTTATCTAAAACACTTTTATTCTTAATAGTTACTCTATTACGAACTATATAGTCTATGAAAATGCTTAAGGTACCATCGTTCATATGAGCAAATAACAATCACAAATCCTAGTGAAAGAATAAGCATCGTGAAGCCATCATAAAGCAACTCTTGGAAATAGATCTACATGTCTTTCAACACATTTGATGCCATTCTATATCTCATTTAGATATTAGAGATGTTCTTGTTTTCTATTTTGACAATCTTCTTGTAGACTCGAAAGATCAATGGTAAATACTTCAAGATATTCTTGGTTCACTGTTAATACTATTGATATGCATGAAAAATCTTTTGTTTAGGTACTCATCAAATTCACCAAAAATAACCTTCAAAATCGCTCTTTATAATCCGAACATTCCTTCACTATAGAATATTTTATCAAAAACTTTTATTCTTAATAGTTACTCTATTACGAACTATATAGTCTATGAAAATGCTTAAGGTACCATCGTTCATATGAGCAAATAACACCCCCACAAATCCTAGTGAAAGAATAAGCATCGTGAAGCCATCATAAAGCAACTCTTGGAAATAGATCTACATGTCTTTCAACACATTTGATGCCATTCTATATCTCATTTAGATATTAGAGATGTTCTTGTTTTCTATTTTGACAATCTTCTTGTAGACTCGAAAGATCAATGGTAAATACCTCTTCAAAATATTCTTGGTTCACTGTTAATACTATTGATATGCATGAAAAATCTTTTGTTTAGGTACTCATCAAATTCACCTAAAATAACCTTCAAAATAGCTCTTTATAATCCGAATACTCCTTCAGTATAGAATATTTTATCTAAAATACATTTATTCTTAATAGTTACTCTATTACGAACTATATAGTCTATGAAAATGCTTAAGGTACCATCGTTCATATGAGCAAATAACAACCCCACAAATCCTAGTGAAAGAATAAGCATCGTGAAGCCATCATAAAGCAACTCTTGGAAATAGATCTACATGTCTTTCAACACATTTGATGTCATTCTATATCTCATTTAGATATTAGAGATGTTCTTGTTTTCTATTTTGACAATCTTCTTGTAGACTCGAAAGATCAATGGTAAATACTTCAAAATATTCTTGGTTCACTGTTAATACTATTGATATGCAT
>BMAC01000159.1:0-37682 GCA_014905375.1 Phtheirospermum japonicum
AACCTGGAGATCTTAAGGTTTTATGAAGACTTTATCTTTTTTTTTTTTTTTTTTGGGAATTCATATAGTTGAATAAAAAAATATTATTGTATTAATATTAGTTTTAGTTTGTTGTGTCTTAGATTTTATTGAAATTTGGTGATATAATTAATATAACCACAATATTTATTATTATTGATTTTGGTGTATTCCATCTTTTATTTCATTTTTTTTTATTTTTTAAACTTTCTAGAAGGTAACTTTTTTAAAATCGTTCTAGAAAATGGACTTTCCAGAACGGTATTTTAGAAAACCCGATCTGGAAAGTATAACTTTCCAAATCGTTATTTTCGAAAATACCGTTCTGGAAAGTTATACTTTCCAGAACGATTTTTCGAAAACCCAATCTGCAATGTGGCGGATTAAGATGGGATGATACCATTCTAGAAAAGAAAATTTATTTTCTAGAACACCTTTTTTTCCTTCTAGAAAGTCTGCCAGTCCAGAAGGGTAAAAAAAAGCGTTTTGGAAAGTACAGACTTTCTAGAACTATGTCACTACAAAAGGCACACAGAAAGACGTTTTGGATAGGCAAAATTACCCTTCTGGATATGCAGTTTCAGCACTATTGCACATATGTCGATGTGAAATAACTCTTGAGGTGCATAACTCTTTCAACTGAATGAAAATATACTTTTGGCATATTAGCCTCAACACAAATATCACATTTGTGTTTTAAGTCAAAATTGACATTTAATAGTAAATTCATAGTTACCATTTTCATTAGACTTTATTTTAGTTTTTATAGCATAGCCTCAATGCTAGAATACTCAATTTCCAAATAAGCACATGAGTCCAATAAATGTGACTTCTCATAGTTCTCACAATCTTCTATTGGTTTTTTGAACTTTACATTAATTTTGCAAATTCAATACTCTTATGAGATCATCTATCTCATGTTAGCTATTTAAGTACCCACTTTACTTGACCAACAAGGTCATATTTTCCATCGTTGGAAAATTTGGTATGAGAAGTTCCATAAAAAATTAAATTCAAATTTAATTCACATCAAACATTATAAATTTAACCCAAACAATGAGTTTACGTTTATAAGTTTATAGAATTTCTAATCCGAACTAGATCAACTTTAAAATTCACACATTAATAAATTTAAAACAATTTCAACAATTAGGCCCCACAATTTATTATAAATCTAGTTCAAAACAAGACTTTAATTTATTGATCCTAAATAAATAATATTTTGCCCAATAAACATGACACAAACCAAGTCGATACTGGGCCTATAACTCAAACCATGAGTCCAAAACAAGAGTTTTTCTAAAAATGGTTGGCAAAGCCCATCGCCAGATGGCCAGATAAATCTTAGACTTTAATTAAAATTAGGCCCATTTAGTACAACCCATCTACTAAACTCATTAGGCTAACAACTTAAGGCTTAAATAGAAGGTTCGGAAGTTTGGCTTTCTTCTCCACAATAAGCAGTCGCCCTTACGAATAGATTGTAGCAAAGATCGAGGTCTTCATAGCCGACATCCACCACAAACGTTTATCGCTGCGTTCGTCTCCATAAATCTTCCAGTCGCCGATCAGCATATGATTGCAGAGTGCCTATCAAGTAGGTAGTTTCACCTCACACCTTCTCCATCGACTGCGATGGCCACAGTCATGTATTGGAGCTCCGACCACCGCCGAATTCATTACAAATCAGCTCTCAATAGCTCCCTCTGCTACGTATCTTTGCCGCCAGAATTCAGGTTCTCCCTCCGCTGCTCGTGATGCACACGGACCAAATCTTTGCCCCGTGCGATGGTGTCGCAGTCGACTAAACTAGCCGCTTCGTCAATATTACTGCTGGGAACGAGGATCGGAAAATTCGAGCAACTCATTCTTGCCACCGTGCTTCGCCGACAATAATAGGAGGTCAGCGAACCAGCCACCATGGCTCCTTTTGACTATCGCAAGTGAATCGACTCTGATGCGACCAAAAAGATTGGGTCACCAAGAAAATGGGATACTAACCTAAAATAAGAGATCAGCAACCTGAATAACTTTAAACTACTTCGTAGCGACTTGATTGATCTCCAAGAGCCTCTTGGCGACCTGATCGATCCTGCAAAACAACACCTCAGCCAAGGTGATGGATGGCTCCAGCGAAAGTTCTACGATGTTTAAGTTAGATAGTGCGAGAGATATTTCGAGAGCTCAAAAGTGATAAAAAACTTAACATAAAAATGAGGCCTGAACCCCTTTATATAGACAATATAAGTATTCCCCAAGTTAGGGTTACCTTCTCCCACTATAATTCCATAAATACCACAATCGACTTAGAATTATGATTTCTCCTGTATGCTAAATTCCCATAAATAATAGATCTCTCGCTGGTTCGACCTGAATTGGTCAGACCTGGTTATGCCTGACCAGGATAAGTGTAAAGAAATATCTTTTGTTGGGATGACCTGAGTTGCTGTTCTACGCTTAGTAGGAAGGGGAATAAGTTAGATCAGGATTGAAAGGATTGATCTTGATTTTTAGTAAATCATGAGAGATCTATCCTGTTCAAATCGTAAAGAAAGGAGGGGCTGAGAGGAAGAACGAGCCGAAAGCCTTGAGAGGTATTACCCTGATCTGATCTGATACCTTGGATAAGGTTCCAGGGAAAGCGGTCAGGAATTTGATAAACGCAAAGCCAGAGCAATCTTGCCTTTTGGTGCTTTTTAAAGTAAGGTTTAACCCCCGCATGGCCTGGACATGGACATGACATAGTTGGGACGAGCTGAACTAAGTGGCTTTGGGTGAAGGAAGGATAAGACTAGAAATTGAAGTCTGGCAAAGGCTGAACTGACCTCATTCAAAAACCTTGAATAAGAAGTTGAGAGGTCAGGTCAGGGATTGAGGAATACTTGAGGACAGAGCTGACCTGTTTTCTGGAAGGAATCTTCCAGGTCAGGTCGTCTCATGTAACGGCCCAAGATTAGCGGGTTTTCTGTTTTGGAGATCCCGAAAGGGGTCTCCACTGGGTAAAAACTATAAATATCTCAACCCCAAGGCTGAGAGAGATATGATTTTCCCAGCACTCTTCTCTTGCTTTATATTATTCGGATCAAAACACTTACTGACTTAAGCATCGGAGAGGTTTCGACCGGAAAACCCCTGGTGGTCCTTTCTAACGTGTTTTTGTGTATAGTAGGTCGAGAAGTTTTCAGGCAAAGGTGCAGTTTCTTTTGTGGCAGGTTTTCTGGGTGAAACAATTGGCGCCATCTGTGGGAAAAATAAGGCTAAGACGTGAGAAGAACATGGCAACAAATGGACTTCGGCGGAATTTGGTGGCGGAGCTGGGTGGCACGCCAAGATCTGCCACACCGACGGGTGCACCAGAGGTGGCGTGTCCATCGGCGGCAGCTATACCAAGCACATCACAACCTCCTCCTAGTGGAGCCACAAAAACTGATGGCGGATTGCTGAACGATTCCTTTCTAAGGCAATTTTGCGATCTCATCGGCAAGGCAGTGGAAGTAGCTGTGGATAGAAGGTTCGCCGAGCTCTCGACACCCCCTTCCAAGGTAGCCCCGCCGCCGGGGACGGAGCCACCACAAACCGAGCGCATGGTCCGGACTCCACTCCAGGAGGAGGAGAGTTCCTCTGCTTTTGAATCGAGCAAAACCAACCCAGACCTCACTAAGCAGATGCAAAACCTGCAGAAATAGGTCAGGGAGGTTAAGAGAAAAATGGCGAACAAGGGCACGGTGCCGGCCCGGAGGGGTACCCCGTTTACGGATATGGTTATGCTCAATGATGTACCAGATTCTTACCGGTCCATGAGCTTTGAATAAAATGGAACAACAGATCCATGGGATCACCTGATCTGATTTGAGATCGCGGCTACTTTGCACAAGTTTTCTGATGCCGTCATGTGCAGGGTCTTCCTGACAACCTTTACAAAGTTAGCCCAGCTTTGGTTCAGATAGTTGCCTCTGATTTCTATCAACAACTTTGATGAATTTAGCTCGGCATTCTTACACCAGTTTACCAGCTGCAGGAAGTACCAGAAAATGCCGCTGGAATTATTCAGCTTGAAGAAAAAGAAAAATGAAAATCTGCGCGCATAAATCAAACGATTCGCGGATGCAAAGCTAGAGGTGCCATCAGCGTCTGAAGAGCTCTTAGTTAACGCTCTAGTTCAGGGGCTCAAGAGAGGGGAATTTTTCCAGTTGCTGGTCTTAAAGCCAGCGCTGAAATTTGGCGAGCTCCTGGAGAGAGCATAAAAATATATCCATCTGGAGGAGGCTTTGAAAATCAAAGAAGATGGAGAAAAGAGGAGGGAGAGTCCTGATAGGGAGGACAGAACCCCGATAAAGAAGCCTAAGACGGACCTGATTGGAGGATGACCCCGTTTTGATAAATACACACCTCTGGCCACACCTCAGGGGGAGATCATGCAGGCAATTGAGCAGCACTCTGATCTCAAATGGCCTAGGACTTATTCCCTGAAGCCAAGAAATGAAAGATCTGACCGGTTTTTCGTTACCATAATGAGTATGGTCACGATACGGATCAGTGCACCCACCTTAAAGATGAGATAGAGAGGTTGGTACAAGCAGGGCACCTCAAGGAGTATGTACGGATGAGGAGGGAAGAGTCCAGGTCTGACTCCCACAGACGGGACCGACCTTAAGGAAACAAGCATAATGCAGATAGTGCACGAAATGATGGTCGAAGGAATGACCAGACTCATGAGGTATGAGGTGAAATTCTAATGATAACAGGGGGCGAATGGGATGAACACTCCAGGCGAACCCAGAATAACTATGTTCGTGCTGCGAAAGATCTGACAAGGAAGGCAAGTGAGGTCGGGCAGTTAACGCCAAGACCAAACATAAGCTTTGGATCAGAGGATAAGAATGGAATTCTGGCCCCTCACATGGACGCCTTGGTTATTAAAGCCACTATCGGCAGTTACACCATAAGACGAATATTTGTAGACACGGGCAGTTCAGTCGATATCATGTTCTATGACGGTTTTCAACAGCTGAACTTAAACTTGGATCTGGAGGAAGTCACCACGTCACTAGTTGGCTTCGCAGGGGGAGCCCTAAAACCGTTGGGAGCAGTAAATCTCCTAGTGCCATTAGGGGATGGCCCATTCAGACAAACCAGGTCAGTTTGTTTTCTGGTAGTAGACGCACCCTCCTCGTACAATGTCATGCTTGGACGACCATCGCTGAGCTAATTTCAAGTTGTAATCTCTGTTTACCACATGAAGTTGAAATTCCCCGCCCAGGACGGGGTGGGGGAGGTCTATGGTGATCAGTACACGGCAAGGCGCACATACGTGGATAGTGTTTGGGGCACTAAGGAAGCTGGAAGGTGTAAACGGGCAAAGGTGGACAATGCCAGACCTGACCTACCTCAGAGGGAGGAGAATCTGATGACAGTTGAAGTAGTCCCAAGAGACGGTAGTCGAGTTCTCCATGTAGGGAAGACCCCCAGTCCTAAGGTGTTAGTGGATTTGGTCTCCCCAGGATCTTGTCGGGATAGACTCAGCGGTAGCCGAGCACCACCTCAACATTAGCCCAATGATATTACAAGTAAAGCAAAGAAAGCGTAACTTTGGGCAAGAAAAGGAGGCTATTATTGAAGCAGAGGTGGATAAATTGCTAAAAGTTGGGCATGTCTGGGAGATACAGTTCCCAGGATGGCTCTCTAACGCAAACCTGGTACCAAAAAATGGAAGAAGACTGGCGGATGTACATAGAATTCCGTGATCTTAACAAGGCTTGCCCTAAAAATCACTACCAACTGCTGAGGATAGACCAACTTGTTGATTCCATATCAGGTTATGTACTCTTGAGTATGATGGACGCCTCGCAGGGATACAACCAGGTTAGGCTAGCTGAGGAAGACTAGAAGCTAGTTAGTTTCATAACTTCAAAGGGACCTATTGCTACGTGGTCATGCCGTTCGGGATTAAGAACGCGGGCACCACATATTAACGACTAGTGGATAAAATGTTCAAAAATCAGCTCGGGCGCAACATGGAGATCTATGTGGACGACATGTTGGTCAAGAGCGTGAAAGCAGCCTCACACGTGGATGACTTGAGGGGAACCTTTGATACTATGAGGAAGTATAAGATGAAGCTCAACCCCAAAAAGTGCATGTTTGGGGTAAGGGATGGAATGTTCCTAGGATACATGGTCAAGGAAAAGGGGCACTAGTACAAAAATAGGATTCTAGAACAGAACATCATGGTGCATCTAGAAGGGTATTTAAAATGTTGTTCTGGATTAGACTTTCTAGAACGGTATTTACCATTCTAGAATGTTCACTTTCCAGAACGTTATTCAAATACCGTTCTGGAAAGAAGATATTCAGAAATGTTATTGAGAAACCATTCTGGATTATGAGTCAATCCAGAACGGTATTTAAATAACGTTCTGGAAAGTGAACATTCGAGAACGGTACTGTAAAACCCTTCTGGAAAGTATAACTTTCCAGAACGGTATTTTAAATACGCTTCTAGAATATACGCCAATCAAGAACGGTTTGTATAATATCGTTCTCAAAAGTCTTGTCCAATTTAATACCGCGCAAAGGAAGATTTTTGCCGCCCATATTTTTACTTTCCAGAACGATATCTTTAAAACCCTTCTAGATGTAATCGCCGATATATAATGGTAACAAAATACCGGTCTGGAAAGTCCACCGATACAGAATGGTAATTAAAATACCATTCTCTAAATTCTGCCGAAACAGAACGGTAAATATTATACCGTTCTCGATACCAATTCACTAAACTAATCAATTTACAATGAAGTTTCAGCCCGTTTAAAAAAATACAAAAAATTTCAAAACACATTTCATCCCGTTTTTTCAGTTTTCTCCCTCTCCAGAAATTCTCTGCCGTTCCCACCTTGCTCAGGTAAGCCGCCGCTCCCAGATCAAACCCGAGGAAGACGGTGGGTAATTGAGTCCATCGTCGATGTTTTCTCAAGTAAATCGAACCCATTGCAGATTTGGAAGGTGGTCTCACTCAGGTTTTCTTCTTGTTCTAGGGTTATGTTTTGTTCATATTTTTTTTGTTTCTTGTACAATTGAGTCGATCTACTTGTTTAATTGAGTGCATCTTCATCTTCTTCTTCTTTTAGGGTTTATTTCGAACCTAAATTTTTTGTTTTCTTCGGTCTCTGTCAGATCTTAGTTTTTGAGTGTTTGTTTTATTATTTTTTTCTGACAATTTTTAGGATCACCGCTTCCAATAATATTTTTAAGACCTCTTTTTTTTTGATAATTTTGATGAAGCTTCCTGTACATCCCTAGTCTAGCTGTATTTTCTTAGAACTGAAGTTAAACTGCCTAAGAATAAATGAATAGATATGATTGAATTTGGTCTATATCTAATCTGAAGATTGATTTCTTAGCTCCTATAGTGCATCAGACAATGTTTATATGGCTTTGATGTGTGGCGAGACACTTATTAGTAACCAAACTCGATCCAAGATTACCTAAAAAGCTATATCCTTTGATGATCATGTGTTGTATGAAAACTACAGTTAAAAGTTTAGCTGTTGAGGAAAAAGTTGGTAGTGTTTGGAAATAAAAGATAAAAATTTAATTCGTTGAGAGTATGAGTCTTATTTGGTGAATACGTTTGAAAAGTGTTTAAAATCAGATAATTGTAGCCGGCCTCTCTTAGTTTTAAAATCATGATTCAATTATGCAAAATCAGAATTAGGAAGTAATTATTATTTTTATTATTATTATTATAATTATAATTTTTATTTCAGCTTTTAGTGGCAATCCTTTCTAAACTATTTTTAAGTGAAAAGCTTGTAAACACTTCCCAAACAAAAATCCACATTGTTTTCATAATAAAGATAATGCAATTTAAACAATTCATCGGTTATATCTTTAGGTATTAAGTATCTCTTGTAACCCATCGTATCATAATGCTCAAGAACCAGTTTAGCTCTTTCTAGAGGATCTTCTACTTTCAGTGTAGATGGATTAATGTGTTATGGAGCAAGATCATTTGAAAAGACTTTGCATCCTGAATATTGAAAGCATAGATATAACAGATAGTTACATTTCTTCAAGCATAATTTACCAAAGATTTTCCTAGATTTTTTCTGTTGAGTTGCAAAATTTATCATTTCAATTAGAAGAAAATGTATGTAAATTTGGTGGTGCTTAAAATAATGACTATTAGTATAATCCTAAAATTTTCAATTTTCCGCCGCTCCAAGCTCGCTCCAGCAAGCGGCCGCTCCCAGCTCAAACCTGAGGAAAACTGTGTGTAATTGAGTCCATCGTCTGCGTTTTCTCAAGTAGATCGAACCCATTGCTGATTTGGAAGGCGGTCTCACTCAGGTATTCTTCTTCTTTTAGGGTTTATGTTTTATTCATTTTCTTTTGTTACTTGTATAATTGAGTCAATCTACTTGTATAATTGAGTGTAGAGATATATAAATCATATTTAAATCTTGCTCAACTCAATAAAAAAGTACTTTTCTCGATGGGAACAGATAAATGATTGTAGGACTGGGAAATTAATATAGTTTGGTTGTGCTAGTGCTTAGTGTTCACTTTAAGTACGCATCAACAAACAGCTCTAATAGATTTCATGAGGAATAGGTTTATGTGTTAGCCTAATTTTATCTATAATGCAAATATATTTCATAAGCTTTGGTTAATGAAGTCAAATAGTTCTTCTTGAATTCTAGGATATAATTATCATAATGAGTATATTGGATTTGGTACTGATAATTTACCCTTCCTACGTAGGAGGGTACTAATGAATAGCATTAAAGATAGATTATGAATGATATTAAAGCTAGCTTATATTATCACTTAGTATTTATTTCCTATTGTATTAGATGTGAAATGACTCTGGCAAAAATAAGTGAGGGCGCTCCTTATATATATCTTATCATATCTTATAAGACCCAATAACAGAAATAAATACATTCGAGTTCTAATGTATCATAAGAAAAAGTAGATAAGACAAACATGGTTTATATTTAGATATATAAATCTGATCCTCCTATGTTTGCTTGGAAATGCTATTTTAATCTTACTAACATTTCACCATAATTGAGTTAAGAAGTGGGGAAAATCTTGAATGTTAATATATAAAAAAAATAAAAATTGTGCAGCTAACTCTAAGATGGACACGGAAGGTATTGAACACTTATAGGGGAGGTCTATAAACGTCTTCTAGTCGTATTTACAGTTGAATATGAGATCACATTTTATGGTTTAGGATTTGAAGTTGATTCGTACGTTTTTGTTACAAATCTGTACATAATTGAGTCTTATTTTAGTCTTTTTATTTTCTTTTTCGGGTTAAGAATGAGTTGAATTGCATCATTTTGCGTTTTTCATCTCTTTACTTAATTTTCCGACCTATTGATCAATAATTTGTCCAAACGAGAATAATTCTGTGACTTTCTCATACAACTAGAGTGTCCGGTGGATTCAAAGCATGAAGATTGAAGGAGAAACACTCACAAGTAGCCCAAAAGAACACACACCGATCGAACAGCTCATGTATACCGATCGGTGCAACTGTTAACATGCACACCGACCGGACCCAGGTACAGTAGCTTTCGTCCGATCGGACAAGGCGTATGACCGGTCGGACAAGAGCATTACGAATGCAGATGTCTGGGAATTTTCAGTTACGAAACGGCTGAAAACATGTTTAAAATAGCAGAGGCAGCTAGGGTTCGTATTATTCAGTCCCGGAGGCTGGAAGAGAGGGGTAAATACACAAAGAACACTAAAAGGTTGAGAGATTTGACACATCTCTCATACCTCTATATAAATTTGTGCAAGGCCGTATCAAGGTTCGGTTCGCAGCAATTCCCATTCGTGGCTAAGGTGATGGGTTTGTGGCAAGCCCGAGGATGTTACGCCGTTTAATTCGGAGTAATTTGTGGATCGTTATCATCACTCGTTGAGTCTAGTTCGACGACTAGTAACTTCTGAACTCGTATTCTTAATTATTCGTAGAGTAGTTTGGTTTGATTTTAATTATGAACAATTGATGATTTGATTGGATAATGTTTTGTTAGATAAATATTCAAGTGTTGTTGATTTGGAATAAGAACTTGGAGTGTTTGAGAATTATGTTATTATATTTGATATTGTTAGAACTACGTTGAACGGTTATCTTGGATATTCTGAGTATTAGCTTATTGAAGGGTGAATTTTATGTAATTACGTTTGTTATCCGTTGGCGTTATTCTATATGTTGAATCATTAGGATTGTTATATCTGAAGCATTTTCATGTTTATGGTGGTTTGTCTATTTAGGAAAAGGTCGTGCTAGGTTAAACACCTTTTTGCTATTTTAATCTCTTGTCGAGAAGCTGACACCCTCGAGACAAGGAGTTCTCATTTTACTTAGCAAAGCTGAATCTTTTAAAAAAAACCATTTGACCGTGTGTTATTAGATAAAATTGTTTAACTAGTATAATAAAAATTGTTAAATCCGATTCCCATTCCTCGAGAGATCGACCCGAGTTGACTCATCAGTCTACAAGTGACCCCGTTCCTTTGCGGGCGAACTAAAACCCTTTCACAACGTAGACGCGTATTTGTTAACCGAAATTTCATAGTCAAGATTACTGTCTTGTTGAAAGAAAAACAAAGCTTAGAGTGGTAATTATCAAAGAAAAAATAAAACAGAACAAAAAAAAACTCTTGCATTGCACCAGTTAAGCATTTGAATGAAACTTATGACGATTTAAGCCAAATATCTATCACATTTTACTATTTTTTAGCACAATTGATATCTACCCATCACATTGAACTTGTTGGGGAAATTTTACACATTCAATCCTTATGTTTGTTATTGGCTGAATCATCTAATGTAATAATATTATGCCTATGCCTGAGTCCAGCCCCAGTATAACCCTTAGAATAATAAGCTCAGGGTAATTGCACAAGAGTTAAATGTACCAGTATGCAATTTTTTGGTATGAGATTTTTGCAGTTGATAGTGTGGTCGTATATAAGACCATCGCAGCTTGAAGTTTGGGACTTGAGAATAGAGTTGTTCAAAATGGCAGGGAAGGGGAAGCCCGACCCGATCCTACTGGGCCAACCGAAAAGTCTGGGCCGGACCGGGCAATTTTTTTCTGCACCATTATTTTCATGCCCCAACCCCGGCACGTCGGCCAACCTGGAACGTGATAATATTCATCTGAGCCTAATGGTTCACTACCCTGATTACGTGGTCGATCTCTGACCTAACACAAACTGGCCCTGGAGTTTCAGATAGAAGCATAAACACAACTAACTCAAAATCAGTACAATTTGATCCACAATTTGTCTTAAAATGTAATTATCTGAGTTTTATCTAATTTTGATCCAAAATAACCTCCAACTCACATCCAAAAATCGAACACAAACACAACAAGTAAAAATGTGGTCCGACTTGAATCTCCAAGCCAAGTTAGGATCCAAATAATATATGTGGTACGTGTAAGACTCGAGCCAGGTCACCTAGCTAGACTTCTTTTTAATGCCCCAAATGCGATACATCTGCATCTGCCATTAGTGCTATATATGACCGATGCAAAGAGTAACCATACATTGAAAACATTCTATTGAGGGGCATAGGGGATGGGCATTTTTACTATATTAACTTAATAGTGATGATAATGTAAACACCTTGTTAATTAATTAATCAAGTAAGAAAATACATTATTAATATTAAAATCTTTAAATATAATGGATTAGCAGCATGCAAAGATATTTATATTTGTTTTTTTATTAATTTGATTGGATTATTAATATATTATAATGCATCTATCTTTGATTGTAAAATATACAATTACTCGGGATAGTAAATTATAAAAACTATATTTGGATATTATTTAGATTTAAAAAAAAAAACTTGTCACATTTTAATTACAGTAATCTCTTAATTCAATGTGTTATAAATATTTAAGTTTTTCTTTTTCTTTGTTTTTTTATATTTTTTTATTTTGTAGTTAAGTGATAACTAAATCTTTATAAGGTTGGGATACTTTGCTTTCTTATAAGTTTATGCGATATTTATTGTGATTGACGGAGGGATCTTGAGAATCCATGGAGGCAGTGGGTGTCATGAGGAGAATCTAATTGTAAATAATATTGTTTAATGAGATGGGGAATTGAGAATGCAGTTGATTTGGAATCTAAAATACGAGAGAGAGAGTATAAAGTTATAGAAGAAAATCTGGGCAGGTCTAGGGGCGGGCGATCAGGGTAAGATAGTGAGGTGGTGTGGTGGGTTTTAGAATTAGGGTCTTATATTTTCTTGTGGCAGAAGCCTAGGGGCTGCACTTTTTTACTATTTTAATTTAGTAGTGATGATAATGTAAACACCTTGTTAATTAATTAATCAAGAAAATACATTATTAATATTAAAATCTTTAAATATAATGGATTAGCAGCGTGCAAAGATATTTATATCTGTTTGTTTATTAATTTGTTTGGATTATTAATATATTATGATGCATCTATCTTTGATTATAAAATCAGTCGGCTTGTAAAAACAAATAAATTTACATGTAAATTGTACCTCTATCGGTAATAGAGCATTAAAATAATAGTAGATGAGTGAGCTGCAAAGATGTGAATTGGGTTCATGATTCACTTATTTTAAATATTAGAATTAAAGATTTTTTAGTTTGAATTTTTGTTTTTTTAATTAAATTCAGAAAGTTCCTTGTGTTTATTCTTTAATTTTTTATCTATATATTTTTTACCTTTATGTGACTTTTTTATGTATTGCAGCTTCGTAATTCTTGTGCCTCTACTTGGTGCTTTTGCGAACTCCTCAGCACGAATTGTAGCTGTTTTTCAGGTATGGTTTTTTGCTTGTAAACATGAAATTTCAATTTTTGCACATTTATATGCTTACCAGGTTACTCTAGGGGATAAATACAAATATTACCCCACTTTTAGTTTGTTCAGTAGTTAATTTTTTAAAACTGCAAAATATCCACTTGCCATATGGTTCTGTTTTTCAAGATGCACCTATTGATTAATGATAATTATAATTTCAAAAAGATAGCATGATTTTATTTTTTTGGTAATTGATAATATAACAAGAATATTAGGGGGAAAAGCCAACAATTTCGCTAAAATTTATATGATGCACAAGAATATTAAGTAAGAAAATTAGGGGGGAAAGCCAGCAATTTCACCAAGATGCACATAACCATCTTTCTCGAGTTTAATAAAAACTGAGTCTCAAATGATATAAATATATTAACTCAACGAACAAACTGACAACAAATCTTGGCTTATTCATAATTTTGAAACTTGAAATTAAGATTTGTTAGTTTGAATTTTTAGCTTTATTTTAATTAATACGATTTTATGCTCGGGTAGAAACAAGTATTGAAAGTTTTAATTCACTTTATGTAGGTATGGACCATAGTTGGATAAATAGTATACGATCAACAAAGGAATATGAGGTTGGGGTGAATGAGTTTTAGAGTTTGCTAAGACTCATGCTCTTAACAATAATTAGAGGTTCTATTGTCCATGTGTAAAGTGCTTGAATAGTCAGCGATTAAGTGTTAGAGAAATTAGAGAACGTGTAATTTGTGATGGTTTCAACAAGAACTACACACGATGGATATGGCTCGGTGAATTGGACATGCTAGATGTATCTCAGACTGAAGATGCCCTAAATGAAGACGTTGATGAAGAAATGTATGATAGAATAGAAGATATGATTAATGATGTTGGAGCAGAGGCATTTGAGAAAGCACATCCAAATAAGAGTTACGATGCCTTGTCAGCCGATGTCGATAAACCTCTTTACCCGAGTTGTAAAACCTATGCTCGATTGTCTGCAATATTAAAACTTATTAAGTTGAAGGCGACACATGGGTTGAGCGATAAGTGTTTTACGGGGTTGCTTGGCTTGTTGAAGGGGATGCTTCCAGGGGATAATGAATTGCCAGAATCTAACTACGAAGCGAAGAAGACTTTGTGTCCTCTAGGCCTAGGGTATAAGAAGATTCATGCATGTCCTAACGATTGCATTCCCTACAGAAAAAATTACAAAAATTTGCACGAGTGTCCAAATTGTGGAACTTCACGTTACAAGAAGACTAACGATGATGATGCTATTCGGGATGGTGGTAAAAAAAAACCATCGAAGGTTTTATGGTATCTTCCAATAATACCAAGATTCAAATGCTTATTTGGGAGTCCAACCGAGGCTGAGAACTTAAGATGGCATGCTGATGAGAAAATTAATGATGGAAAACTTCGACACCCGAGTGATTCACCTCAATGGAAGAAGATGGACCAATTATATCTCTGTTTCGGCAACGAGCCAAGAAACCTAAGGCTGGGACTGTGTACGGATGGAATGAATCTCTACGGTAATCTGAGTAGCCAACATAGTTCATGGCCAGTTCTACTTGTAATTTACAACCTTTCTCCATTAATGTGCATGAAACGCAAATACATTATGCTGTCTATGATGATTTCGGGCCCAAAAAACCCCGGAAATGACATAGATGTCTACTTTCAGCCGTTGTTGGAGGACTTGAAAAAGTTGTTCGTGGAGGGCATTGATGCACGATGCATACAAAAAAGAAACCTTCAAGATGCGGGCGATGATCTTCTGTATGATTAATGAATTCCCAGCATATGGCAACTTGTCCGGGTATTGTAATAAGGGTCATAAAGCATGTCCCAAAGGTGGAGAGCACACCGATTTTCATCAGCTTGAGCATTGAATAAAACTTTTTCGCTTTAAAATAAAAAGCTCGTCCACAAGAGAACGGAGCTATTGTAGGTGATAAGCTGACTTGAGTCGAATCACGAGGAATTGTAATCGGCGTCGATAAATGTTTGTTCAACGTTTTTATATTTAAACACTCGGTCCATTTTTTTTCGAAAAGGATTTCTACAACTACAAATTCAAAAACAAGTATTCAATTATTAAAAACCTAATTGAACATTTAACCTAATTGAAAGCATAAGAGACTAAGTGAGAAAACATCATGATTAAAAACTAGCGAATTGAACGTACTGGAATTACTAAACTAAAACAAGTCAAAGTAACATATAAACTAAGAAAACTAAATCAAAAGCAAATTACAAATGGAGAATACTCATTGTTCATCTAAGATACGCAGTAATCAATCAAACTTCAGCGACGAACGATGACCATAAACAACGATAAACTTAGAAATGAGTCTTCAACGTGATCTTCGAATGAAATCTTAATTCTAATGTGAAATGGAAAGGGGCTTGAGTTTTTGGATGTTCATTAACCTTACCCCTAAGATATCTGATACTTTAAATGAAGAAACCACCGGTATTTATAGATTTTTCCAATAAAAACCGCTCAACAGCAGGTGCGTCAATCGACGCGTGCTGAGCATCGACGTCGATGCGAGCCAGGCTGATTGCGTCGACCAGGTAGTGCGTCGATTGACGGAGCTAGGATCGACGCTTCAGAAGCTATGCATCGACAATTGCGTCGATCGACGGAGCTAGGATCGATGCTTCAGAAGCTATGCATCGACCTAGCGTCGACGAAGCGTCGATCAATGCGAGCGTCTCCCGGCGTTGCCGCAAGCATGTATAGGCGGCAGGACTCGGACACTGGGTAACCCAGTGTCGGTCTGGTACCCAGTGTGATCTCAGCACTTTGCTCATCTAATCTTCGTCGTCTCGAAGCTGAAAGAGAAAACTAAACATAATGAGACTAATACTTATAAGATAAAGAATAAAAACATAAAATAAAATAAGAAACTAAAAATACTAAAAAGAAAAGAAATGAGAATAATAGAAACCTAAAACCCGACAAAACACACAAAATGTAAAGCAAAAACACACGAAAATCACATACAAATATGTACAAATCAACTCCCCTACACTTAGCTTTTTGCTTGTCCTCAAGCAAAATCTAATCTTAACGTAGACAAGAGAAAGCTAATTACCCGATGATCTAATTACTAATGCATTCAAATGATTCAAGAAGTTAATGCATTAAATCAACTAAAAACTCAACTAAAAAGGACGACACGATAACGTTGAGCTAAGAGATTTAGATAAGCTTCCGAAAACCTAAAAGTAACGAGTTGACCTCCGTGTACGTCACCCATCCATGCCTCGACCAAAGTTTATCCCTGTTCAAACCGCCAAGTCGTCATCCAACTAGCCCAGTCATCTATACCCTCTTTAACAAAATAATCTACGAAAAACAAAAACAAGAGCTTAACTTGTACAAGGATTTCTCTTCTTGTAGTTATTCTTTCTTTTTCTTTTCTTTTTTTTTTTATAAAACGAGCATAATATACATAAATCACAAATGAGAGTTCATAGACTCCAAACTTACATTGCTAAGTGCAACTGACAACATTTCTCAACCTTGCACGTGGAGTTTTAACGTCTCCAAAAATTAAAAAGAAAACTTACATAAAATCCTATAGAGGGTATCGGAAAACGGAGCTAGTAAAGAGTATTCGACTCTTTGAGACGAAACAAAAAAATAGAACAAAGGACAAGACACTTCATAGACTATTTACACTTTATTCCCCACAATTACACTATTGTTCGAACGAAAGTCTAAATATCCTAACCATAGCATCTAACCACGTCACTTCATCAAGTTTCCAGTCAATATCAATACACACAACTCAAATCAACCACAAGCAAACATACAAAAATTACTAACCAAACCAAGGACAAATCTCCCCACACTTAAACCATACAATGTCCACATTGTATAAAACGAAAAATTAAGCTAAGTATGGTAAAAGATAAGAGAAGGAGAGATATGTCCCTGAAATCGTTCTTGTGATGATGAGTTGAGCATCCAAAATCATCTAACAGGCTTCAAAGTCGAGGGGAACCTGAAACGAAAACAAAAAGAACAAAAACACACAAAAACAAATAAGATTAAAAAGCTTGGGTTGCCTCCCAAGAAGATCTTGTTCAGCGTCACTCAGCTTGACGTGGTTGCGTCGTCTAAGGTGAAAACGGGTCAATGAGAGTCACAGTCTCCCTAGCATGATCGATTCTTGATCCTTGAAAATACGGCTTAACACGGTGGCCGTTTACTTGAAAATGTTCATTGGTTTTTTCATTTACCAACTTCACAACTCCATATGGCAATACCTCTTCAACCAAAAATGGACCGCTCCATCGAGATTTGAGTTTTCTGGGAAACAACCGGAGGCGAGAGTTAAACAACAGAACTTGCATACCGGATCGATAATCTTTAGCAATGATCTCTTTATCATGTTGGGCCTTCACTTTCTGTTTGTAAATATCCGCATTATCGTAGGCCTCGTTACATATTTCATCAAGTTCCTCAATTTGCAATCCCCGTGTAGCACCAACTTGTGTCAAATCATAATTCACTGCACGAATCGCCCAATAAGCTCGGTGCTCCATCTAGACCGGAAGGTGACAAGCCTTGCCATAGACCATCCGATAAGGGCTCATCCCTAGAACTGTCTTGTATGCCGTTCGATATGCCCAAAGAGCATCACTGAGCTTAGCTGACCAATCCTTACGATTCGGCTGAACAGTTTTTTTCCATAATTTCTTTGATTTGTCTATTACTTGTCTCCACTTGGCCCGACGTTTGTGCATGATACGTCGTGGCCACCTTTTGTTTCACTCCGTATTTTGCCATCAGTTTCTCATAAGACTGGTTACAAAAATGTGCACCCCCATCACTAATGATAGCTCGTGGAAACCCGAACCTACCAAAAATATGCTCTTGAATGAACTTGAGCACAACTCTTGCATCACACGTTCTCGTGGTAACAGCCTCGACCCACTTGGACACATAGTCAATGAAAACCAAAATATATTCATATCCAAATGATGCCGGAAATGGTCCCATAAAATCGATGCCCCACACATCGAAAATCTCAATGACTAAATTGCTTGTTTGCGGCATCTCGTCGCATTTGCCAATGTTTCCCAAGCGCTGTCATCGATCACATGTCTTAGCGAACTCATGCGCATCTCTAAAGAGCCTAGGCCAATAAAACCCAGATTGGAGGACCTTGTAAGCCATCTTCTGACCTCCACAATGGCCTCCACACTGCTGATTATGACAAAACGACAGAATATTCTGTTGTTCCTCCTCGGGGATGCTTCGTCGAATAAGTCCATCCTTCCCGAACCGAAAAAGGAATGGGTCATCCCAAATATAATCCCTGCACTTAGAAAGAAATCTCTTCCTTTCTTGGAAGGACAAATTGGCATTACGTGACCACAAGCAAGAAAGTTAACAATATCGGTAAACCATGGAGTGTTATATGAAGAAATAGAATATGTCAACTCATACGGAAAGACATCATTCAAACAACCAAATTCACTCACTCCCTCTCTATCCAGTCGGGATAAATGGTCCGCAACCACATTTTCACAACCTTTTCTATCCCTTATTTCAACATTAAATTCTTGTAACAAAAGTATCCATAGTATCAAACGCGGATTACTTTGGGTTTTATTAAAAAGATATCGAAGAGCCGCATGATCACTATGGACGACCACTTTTGTACCAATAATATAGGCACGAAATTTTTCAAGAGAAAATACCACAGCCAAAAGCTTTTTTTCAGTGGTTGTATAGTTCCTTTAAGCCTCGTTTAACATAAGACTAGAGTAATAAATGACTCGAAGGAGATTATCCACATGTTGACCCAACACAGCCCCCACGGCGTCATTCGACACATCACACATAATTTCAAAGGGAAGGGACCAGTTAGGGGCAACGACCACCGGGGCTGTGGTTAACTTTTTCTTAAGAAAAGTAAAAGCATTCAAGCATGATTCATCAAAAACAAATGGAACATCACTACTTAACAAATGACAAAGCGGACGACTAATTTTTGAAAAATCCTTAATAAATCGCCGGTAGAAGCCCGCATGTCCAAGAAAACTACGAATACCCTTAATGTTCATGGGAGGTGGCAAACTTTCAATAACATCAACTTTGGCCTTGTCGACCTCCAAACCATTACTCGACACAACATGACCAAGTACAATACCACGTCTAACCATGAAATGACTTTTTTCCCAACTTAACGTTAAATGACTATCTAAACAACGTTCAAGCACTTTAGACAAATTTTCAAGACATGAAGCAAAAGAAGAACCGAAAACTGAAAAATCATCCATGAATACCTCACGAAAGTCGTCTATCATGTCTGTGAAAATAGAAAGCATACAACGTTGGAAAGTCGCCGGTGCATTGCAATGTCTGAAAGGCATTCTTCGGAAAGCAAAGGTCCCAAATGGACAAGTAAACATTGTCTTCTTTTGATCCTCTGGCGCAATGGCAACTTGATAGTATCCGGACAATCCATCAAGAAAACAATAATATTGATGTCCAGCCAACTTCTCAAGTAATTGGTCGATGAATGGTAGTGGGAAATGATCCTTCCGCGTAGCGGCATTAAGCTTTCGGAAGTTAATACACATCCTCCATCCCGTAGTCAACCGTTTCGGCACAATCTCTCCTTTGTCATTCTCGATTATTGTGATCCCACCTTTCTTCGGCACAACATGGACGGGGCTCACCCATTTGCTATCGGGTGCAGCGAAGATGATACCTTTGTCAATCAATTTAAAAATCTCCTTCTTCACAACCTCCATTAGAGTAGGATTTAAACGGCGCTGACCTTCTCGAACTAGCTTTGCTCCCTCTTCCAGCACAATATAATGCATACATGTAGCTGGACTTATCCCTTTAATATCTTCCAAACTCCAACCAATAGCTCCTTGGAATTTTTTTAGAACACCAATTAATGCTTCTTCTTCCGCTTTGGCTAGCTCGACAAAAATAATCACTGGCTTCTTCTCGCCTTCCTCAAGGAAAATGTACTTGAGATGACCTGGAAGAGGTTTAAGCTCGGATTTTGGCTCAATATCTGGTTTCTCGGTTTCAAGCTCACAAAGGTCAATCACCCCCTTGAAATTAGGCTCAAGCCAATCATCGTCCTCGGCGAGCCATGAGTCATCGGAATGATTGAGATTGTTACAGAAGTTAGAGTACTCTTCAAACTTTTCTTGCACAATGATATCAATGGAATCCACAAATAAACACTCGGCGTTCATGGACGATGATGGAGTGGAATGAAAATCATGGATAGAAAATGTGACTGATTCGTCCAACACGGACAAAGTCATGCTCCCAATCTTCACATCAATCAACGTGTTGGTTGTGGACATGAAGGGTCGACCCAATAAAATCGTATGCTCTCGGTTATCATCTCGAGTTTCACCCACGTCTAGAATTATGAAATCAATGGGTACAATAAGGTTCCCAACTTGCACAAGGACGTCCTCGACAATCCCCCTTGGGTACCTTACCGACCGGTTTGCTAATTGAAGTCGCATCTTCGTCGGCTTAAGAGCACCTAAATTAAACTGTTCAAAAATAGACGAATGCATTAAATTGATCCCCGCCCCAAGTTCAAGCATACCTCGAGTTTCTTTTCCATTTCCCAGAGTAATTTTAATACAAAAACTCCCAGGATCACTTTCTTTTGGGGGAAGAGTATTTTGTAAGATGACTCTCGCCGCATTTGAAATACAAACTTTATCATTTTCAGAAAATTTTCTTTTTTTTGATGCCAAGTCTTTGAAAAACTTGACATAAGCGGGAACGTTTCTTATAACATCGAGCAAAGGCAAATTAACATTAACTTTGGAAAGCATGTTATAAAGATCAAGAAATTGCTTATCTTGCTTTTCTCCGCGAAGACGACTTGGATATGGAATGGGAGGCCGATAAGGATTAGAGGCCTTCTGAAGAGTCTTTGTAGGCTCGACGTCCTTTTCAACATTATCCGGTCTTTTAGGAATGGTTGTCTCCTCGTCTTCTCTCACAATTGGCTAATCGGGAGATGTAACATTATTATTCACAACTCGTCCACTCCGAAGTACTGTGACTGATTGGGCTTGTGGAGATTGAATCGACAACTTTCCTTACTCATTCTTTCCTACTTGCTTGGAAAGTTGACCAAGGGCCGTCTCAAGCTTATCCATCTGTTTGTCATTACGCAGCAAATTTGACTCCGTGCGTTGAAAATTTGAGTCAGTGCATTGCATAAACGTACTCAAAGTCTCCTCGAGTGTTGGTGAAACGGGTGCTTGAGTTGGTGGTGGTGGAGGCAATGGTACTTGAACTTGCCCCTGCGGATGTGGAGGAAATGGTACTTGACCTTGTCCTTGCGGTTGTGATTGTTTCATTGGTCGAGTTGTGAATGAAAACCGAACCTGTCCCCATTGTTGTTGATATGATTGTTGGGGAACAAAGTTATTTTGTGGCCTTTGGTTCAGTATCGGATTCTCCGCATTATTAGGATTCGACCATGATAAATTTGGATGATCTCTCCACCAAAAAGGTTTATTGTTGCGTTGGTTAGGGTTTTGATACCCTTGCCCAGCTTGATTTGTTTGATAACCTTGTACAGCGAATGCTTGTTCATTGGTTCCTCCAGGCTGCTCGAACGTCGTTTGGCATACATTCGCGCCATGTCCATACACTCCACAAATGCCACACGTTTCCGATGATAGAGGTATGCCTTGAGATAAAAGCATGTTTTGAGTTTGCAGCGAGGCCACTTGTCTTGTTAACTCAACAAGTATCTGATTATCATCAGGGACTGAATGTGACATCTCTATTTCATGAACAGCTACCTTCCTTGATCGTGAGCTTTTCTGTTGAGAATTATAACTTATAGACTCGCATATGTTCCAAACTTCTTGAGCAGTTCGTGATCCAATCTCTCCTCCTGCTGCATTGTCCACCATATACTGAAAAGTAAGAATAAGCCCATCATAAAAGAATTGATTAACAAGTTCGGGTGGATAATGATGATGCGGGCATTGTGTTAACAATACTTTAAAACGTTCCCAAGCTTCATGGAATGTTTCTCCCTCCGTTTGATTGAAGGACGCTATCTTGACTCGGAGTTGAGCCATTATTTGATTCGAATAATACTTCCCAATGAAGCGATCGTACACCATATCCCAATTCGTAAGAGAATCAGGCTCTAACGACAAAAACCAAGTCTCCGCCTTGTCTTTTAACGTATAGGGAAAACATCTCATCTTCAACTGATCTTCACAAAGTCCTTGCAACGGAAATATTAGGATGACCGAGTAAAATTTTCGGATGAATGTTATCGGATCTTCATTCAAATGCCCATGGTAAGAAGGCAAAAGATTGAAATGAATGGCTTTGAGCTCATAATCCCGGGCCGATGGACCTAGATGAATGCATGATGTAGATGGACCAATCACGGGTCGAGCAAATTCACGCATACGAGTCGGTTGAGGCTCATGTTGACGGAACGTCCTGTTGAATGGCACATATGGGCCTCGAGGATGATATTGTTGTTGTTGTTTGAACTGTTGTTGATGAAAGAAATAAGGGACTTGCTGCTGATTCAATTGCATGCCTTGACTATTAACTTGATGATTGAATTGGTCTTGATTAAACGGTGGTGGATTAGGTATATTGTTTTGTTCATTTCGAGTTTCCTGCTGGTTCGGTTCTGTTGGATTTGTTCCAGGTGAATCCGTCGATGATTCAGCGATCGATGTGGGTCTTGCTCGATTTACCCGGTGAATGTTGTCAATGAAAGGTACTACTTCTCCACCAAAGGACCTACGTCCTTGCATTCACTAACAAACAATCAACACAGTCGAGACAAAAGAACATAAAAATTAAACAAACTAAACAATATATATATACGAACACACATTTTTGGACAGCCTTTGTCAATTCCCCGGCAACGGCGCCAAATTTTGAATCAAACTTTTTTGCTTTAAAATAAAAAGCTCGTCCGCAAGAGAACGGAGCTATTGTAGGCAATAAGCTGACTCGAGTCAAATCACGAGGAATTGCAATCGGCGTCGATAAATGTTTGTTCAACTTTTTTATATTTAAACACTCGATCCATTTTTTTTTGAAAAAGATTTCTACAACTACAAATTCAAAAATAAGCATTCAATTCTTAAAGACCTAATTGAACATTTAACCTAATTGAAAGCATAAGAGACTAAGTGAGAAAACATCATGATTAAAAACTAGTGAATTGAACGTACTGGAATTACTAAACTAAAACAAGTCAAAGTAACATACAAACTAAGAAAACTAAATCAAAATCAAATTACAAATGCAGAATACTTATTGTTCATCTAAGATACGCAGCAATCAATCAAACTTCAGCGACGAACGATGACCATAAACAATGATAAACTTAGAAATGAGTCTTCAACGCGATCTTCGAATGAAATCTTAATTCTAATGTGAGATGGAAAGGGGCTTGAGTTTTTAGACATTCATTAACCTTACCCCTAAGATATCTTATACTTTAAATGAAGAAACCACCGGTATTTATAGATTTTTCCAATAAAAACCGCTCAACCGCAGGTGCATCGATCGATGCGTGACGAGCGTCGACGTCGACGCGAGCCAGGCTGCTTACATCGACCAGGCAGTGCGTCGATCAATGGAGCTAGGATCGATGCTTCAGAATCTATGCGTTGACGGAGCGTCGATCGACACGAGCATCTCCCGGCGTTGCCGCAAGCATGTATAAGCGGCAGGACTTGGACACTGGGTAACCCAGTGTCGGACTGGTACCCAGTGTGATCTTAGCACTTTGCTCATCTAATCTTCGTCGTCTCAAAGCTGAAAGAGAAAATTAAACATAATGAGACTAATACTTATAAGATAAAGAAGAAAAACATAAAATAAAATAAGAAACGAAAAATACTAAAAAGAAAAGAAACGAGAATAACAGAAACCTGAAACCCGACAAAACACACAAAATGCAAAGTAAAAACACACAAAAATCACATACAAATATGTACAAATAAAGCATGGCAAGAATACAGTGTACCTCGGTCATCGAAAATGGCTTGAATCAAACCATCCATATTGTCAATTGAGGAAAGCTTTCAACGGCAAAAAAGAGGAAGAAAAATCTCCAGAGACATTAACTCCTGAGCAAGTCTATGACTAGGTGAAAGACATTAAAGTGATATTTGGTAAGACACAAAAGAAAATTCCAGCCAAAAAATGCTTGTGAAAAAAGAGATCAATTTTTTACGAGCTCCCATATCGGAAGAGTCTTGCGGTGAAACATTGTATTGATGTGATGCATTTGGAGAAGAATGTGTCAGATAGTCTTCTCGGAATGCTTTTCAATATAAAAGGTAAGACTAAAGATAGTGTGAATGCACGAAAAGACATGGTTGCCATGGGAATACGAAGCAATTCAGCTCAAGTATCTCATGGTAAGAGGACTTATTTACCTCCAGCTTGTTACACATTATCGAAAAGTGAAAAAAAAAGTTTATGTGAATGTTTGCGTGGTGTTAAAGTGCCTCAGGGATCTTGTTCTAATGTGAAGCGGTTGGTGTCGATGAAAGATTTGAGATTGCTAGGCTTGAAGTCTCATGACCATCATGTGTTGATGCAACAACTATTACTGATTGCTATTCGAGGTATTTTGACGAAAAAAAATGAGAAACATCATAAGCAGATTGTGTTTTTTCTTTACTTCTATATGTAGTAAGGTCATCGATCCTCAAGTGTTGGATGATTTGGAGAAGGACGCTGCAATTATCCTGTGTCAACTTGAAATGTATTTTCCACCCGCTTTTTTTGACATAATGGTGAATTTGATCGTTCATCTTGTGAGTGAGATAAGGGATGTGGCCCGGTGTATTTACGGTGGATGTATCCGTTTGAGCGATATATGAAAATACTAAAGGGGTATGTCAAGAACCCTTATCGACCTGAAGCCTCTATAGTTGAACGTTACGTTGCAGAAGAGGCCATTGAGTTTTTTAGTGAATATTTGTCCGAAAGAAAATTTGTTGGTCATCCAAGATCTCCCCATGAAGGTAGAAGTATTGGTATGGGAAAACTTGGGGGGAAACTGAAGAATGTTGATCGTGAAGAGGTGCTACAAGCACATTTAAACATTATGAATAATACTCCTGAAATCCAGCCTTATTTTAGATACACATAAGGCTTTGATAAAGAAACAAGACCCTCGGAAAACCGAAATGTGGTTGGTGAATGAGCACAATAACACTTTCTTGTCTTGGTTGAAGGTCCATGTTATGAATGATGTTTGTACATCTGATTTAGTTAGATGGTTAGCTAGTGGTCCCATTTTTGACGTCTTGTCATGGCAAGGGTACGACATAAATGGGTATTCCTTCTACACGAAGGAGCTAGATGATAAAAGTACTATCCAAAATAGTGGCGTTACACTTGAATCTGAGTGTATGCATTTCTCAAGTTCGAAATATAACAACCCTCTACGTGAAACAAGCTCATATTTTGGGATTATTGAGCAAATATGGGAGATTGACTACATTAAATTCAAGATTCTTGTTTTCAAATGTAAATGGGTTGGTAATAATGGCGTGAAGGTAGATGAATTCGGAAGTACATTGGTTGATTTTAGGAAAGTAGGATCTAAGAATGAGCAATTTGCCATGGCATGCCAAGTAAAACAAGTATTTTATGTCACCGATCCAAGTAACAAAAACTTGGCATTAGTCTACAACGGCAAAAGAATAATATCCACTGATGGTAATGATGAGTCAACTTTAGATATCAATGAGATTTCTGCCTTCTCGTCGCTTCCCGACATGGATTCAGAACATGAAACCGATGATTTTCGTGCCATTAGGGTCGGTCATTGTGAAGGGATTTAGGAAAACATACCAACTAATTAGGTATTAAGCTTGAAAAGTTTTTGTATAACATTATTCTCTATTTATGTTTTGTATTTTTTTTATTCATTTCTCTTATCTGTACATTTTTTTAATATATCAAATATTTGTACTAATTTCAACAAGCTAGTTTTTGTAATACATCAAGGATGATTTCAAGAAATCAGGGTAAATGGAAGGTTTTAATTGACAAACATCGACTTGTGGCTGACCATCGACAATTGGAGTAGTTATTTGGGCTTCTTGGGATGAAAAGAGCCAAGCATACTAATCGGTTCGTGGAAGCAAGTGCCAGGCACTACTAAGGAGTTGGTTTGGCAAGGGATATTGGTACGAAGGTTTTTCATTTCTCTTTAATATTTTTTCAATCAAAATGTTATTTCATTATCAAAAATAAATTTTATTCTATAATGTAAGAGAGATTCTATATTTTTATCGTTGATGGCGAGAATGAAGTCGAGTTTTCTCAATGTGATGTGAAATTGCAATTGAAGTTAAAGAAGAAGACGATAAGTTATGTTGGGGGGCGTTGGGCTGTCTTCAAGACTAACCTCACGAATGATTACATATATAGTGATATAGAAGAGACCTCGTATGTAAATGATTACAAGTTCCTAGATAAAGTTACTTGGGATGCTTTCGTTGCATTACGACTCACTCCAGAGGAGAAGGTGATATTTTTCTGCATTTGTGAACTTGTGTGGTAATGTTTGTGGGACTGTAATTGTATGCTTTGATGGGCTTTGATTGGTTTGTGGTCAAAAATACAAAATTTGATAGTTTGAGGACTAATATATAATTTTCTGAAAAATGGAAGTTTGTAAAACTATTTGAAGTGATGTTTTATAATAATGTAACATACATTTGTACAAATTTTGGAATTCTTAGAAACAGAATTTTAAAAAACCGGGGGATCAATTTTGGAAAATGGTGAAAAAATCATAACAGGCATATATGTTATACTTTTATCTCTTTCCAAAACTGAAATTAAAAAATAAAAATTTGTCACAAATAACCCATGTGACAGAATTTCATAAACAGCAAAAAAAAAATAAAAAAAAAAAAAAAATTCAAGAAAAACAAACTTCACAACGTAGAAAGAAGAATTGAAACCTAAACCCCATTAGTGCCTTTTGCCTCTGACAACAGACACTTGGGAATAAGAAAATGAAGGAAAAAATAAAAAATAAAAGAGGTTATTTGTAGCTTGAAGACAGAAGATGATGGTTCAGGGGGGTCACTCTCTAAATTTCCATTATTATTTTCTTTTGACTGGAAACCTGCACCAACTTCATGATATACTAACATTTACTTGAAATTTTGATGAAAGGCAAAGAGGAAGAAGGCCCAAGAAGTGCAATCTCATAATAAGTGTCCACAGAGGACATCTCGTGGGGGTTACAATCTTCTGGAACAAAAAATGATGGAAGAGAAGGTTAAGGAGAGACAAAATGCTTCACAGGATCCGTCGGAGAATATCCCTCCTCCATCTCCCCCCACTCGGCATGAGAAATGGAAGAGAGCACGCATGAATTCTTCTGGACAATATACCACTCCAGAAGCGAGAATTATTGCTGAAAGAATTGTAACTTATCTTTCGTGTATAAAATGTGTTTAGACCAAGAGTAGTCAAAATCATAAAAACCCAAGAAAACAAGCAGTTCAGCAATAGAAAATAGAAAACAAAAAATAGGAAAAAGTGCTTGACCTTTATTCCTTAAAATTTGGTCGGAGCAGCCTTGACCGGATCCTTTTACAGGGTAGAACTCTTGTTACAAGCCTTTGTCTCTCTAATTCTCTATGTATTTCTCTCTCTAGCAGATTGGGGATCCCTTCTCCCTCTCTTGGAGAGGCTATTTTTAGTTTTCCTTCCAAACCCTAATTTGACACGTGTCACCACCTTAGTGCACCGACTAACATGGCCAATAAGCCAGTCACAAGAATTCTAAACCTAATTAGACACATGGCACTTCCTCATTGGTTGTATATCCCTTTCTGAGTCAGAGAATCAAGCCTTGATCACATCTCTCCCGCCGCCTCGAATCCGACCTTGAACCGCCTTGATGTCGGGCCGACCTTTCCTCGTGTTAGATTAGTTTTGGTCAAACTGTCATTACCCCCCGAGCATATTCTCTGCTTGAGGTGAGGAGTTAATGGGTCCGACATTCCTGATGAGCGTCAAGTAGAACTGGATGATCAACGCGTGACACACCTCGCTAAGCTTGTAGACCTCCGGGTCGGCTGCTGGACAGTTTTCGGCACCAGGTCAACCCAGATCATCAGGCCCAGCTCAGCTCTGCTCGGTTTTGTTTTGGCCAGGTCGGCCGATATTAGCGCATCGAGCTCGGCGCTTCTCGACAGCGTATGCGCCAGATCGGCCATGCTTGGTGCGCCGGGCCTAGCGCTGCTTAGAGGAATGCTGCTCGACGGCGTTTGTGCCAGGTCGGACGTGCCCAGCGCTGCTCGACAACAATGGTGTCAGGTCGAACAGGCTCGGAGCACTGGGCCTGGCGCGCGTGCTACTAGCTGTGTTTTGCCCAGGTCGGCCGATATTGGCGCACCGAGCTCGGCGCTACTCGACTATGTCTGCTCGGACGGGGTGATGCGTGGGACTTCATAATGCGCGCGAGGTCCTCGGCGCTGCGCACGTCTGCTCGACAGGGTGACGCGCTAGGCTTTGTGAGGCGCGCTGGATGCTCGGCTCGGCATACGTCTGTTAGTCCGGTTGTGGCGCGCGCGGCTTTGTGAGGCACGCGGGGTGCTCGGCGCTGCATGTTCCTGGTAAGACGAAGTGGCACGGTGGGCTTCGCGAAGCGCGCGGGTGCTCGGCTTGGCATACGTCTGCTCGGCCTAGGTGACGCGTGGGACTTCGCAAGGCGCGCGGGGTCCTCGGCACAGCGCATGTCTGCTCGTCCGGAGAGAGGCGAGCTGGGCTCCGCGAGGCATGTGGGGTCCTCGGCCCTACGCATAACTGCTCGGCTGAGGCGGTGCGCTGAGCCTCACGGGGTGTGCAGGTTGATCGGCGCTCCATGCGTCTCGCCGGTGCTGCTCGGCTTTGTGCGCGAGCCAGGTCGACGCGGGTGGGGGATACGCGGGCTTAGAAAGTGTTCCCAAGCTGGTGAGCCCCTAGTTCATCTTCGACTCTTCTTCTGGTCATATGGTGACCTTAAATCTCTAATTAGTTATTTTAAGTCAGGTCAACCATCAACAAAATAGAAAAATGTATTAGTTTTTAGACAAGATTACTAAAACTAACCTCTGTACTAGAATTAACCTTATTACATGTGTTGCAGGATTCTTTAGAGGAACAACAATCCTCTGGCAGTTTCAAAGAATGTGGCACGAATGATTTAGTTGTTGTTGCAGTAGGCAAGCCCGATCATCCTTGCCGTGTAAGAGGAGTTGGGAAAGGATATACAGTGAGTACCTACTTCGGAACCAACGCCAACGTAGTGGAATTGTGTCACGAGCGGAACTCAATAACACCATTGATGAAATGGAGAAGAAGATACAAATTATTTTGAGCTCTCAAGCCACATCCGCCGGACAGCCCCTCACTCCAGTAGTCGATAGTGCAAAAGGGAGTAATACTTTTACTGATCAGGTTCCGGATATTTTGGCCCATCACGATGAACACAATGATGAGTATGAGTTATATGTTGAGGATCCGCAAAGGAGATTGGTTGCATATGTCCGTCTTGTCGACTTGGGGTCAATTGTACACCACAAGAAAATGAAAGTTGATGAGGTGAGAGTGACAGTGGTACGAGTAGTAGTAGAAGATGCTCAAGTTCCATTCCCGACAGAAGAGGTCACTAAGGTTGGAGAAGAACCAAATAATTTCATTGTTTGGCCAAGAAGGTTGGTCGAGCATGTTGGTCGAAAGGTACTTATCTCTTAATTTGATCTACATAAATATTATAAGTAATATATAAAATATAATTTGAGATGTAAATAATTAAAAAAAAGAAAAAGAAAACGAAAACGAAAACAAATCCCTTCGGAATCATAGACATTATACCCTCCATGGAAAAGAAAAAATAAATAAATAAGAAAAGATTTACCCTTAGAAAACAGAAAAACTATTTTTCCTATCCTTCTTTCATCGATTTACTTGTGGGTTTTCTCAACTCCCAAGGAGGCAAGCAGCCTTTGTAGTGAGAATGTAGAAACAATGAGGATATAGATACTTGTCATTCTTTGTAGTGCATTGAGATTGAAGAGAAGCAGCGTAGAGATCGACCCCAGAGTGAATATGCCAACACCAGCCCAGTAAAAGTAGTCGTTGATAAGAGTTAGGTCATATACATTGAGATAAACCGGAGTGTCGCACGAGCTATAATTTGCTGACTTACTTTTAGGAAACACACAAAATCCTGAGGCTAATTCGATTCTCTTACGAAAAGCCCAAAACTAAAACTTATTTTTGAGATAAAATCCAATTATCTATAATTTTGACATTAAAACCTAATTCTAGAAATAATCCTAATCAACCAATATGTTAATAATATTTTTCTAGAAAAAACCCCGAATTAACTAAATAACCAAAACTGAACTCTAATTTTCCAATTAATTATAATTCAGCCCAAATTTCTAAAATAACTGCTAATCCTAATATTGAAATAAACCCCAACTAAGTAAATAATTTATATTAACCCCAAAATTTTCTAATAATCCAAAGTCAAATTCTAAACTTAGCATAGCTTCCGAAAATAACTCTAATAAATCAGAAAAATTGAAATTGAACCCTAATTAAACTCTAATTTCAAAACTGACCATAATTATCTAATCAATATAGTTTACCCTGTTCTGATGACACATCCTCACCATTTTGTAAATTAATTATAATTATAATATGTTAACATTATAATTATGTTCAGAACAAGACATATAAATTATGTTAACTACCAAGACATACAAATTATATTCTGAATTAAATCAAAACAATAGAATATAGGATAATTGCAAAAACTACCATAGGGTTAAGCCAATTATCATTTTAAAATAACAAGACAGTGTATGAGTAAAACTGAATCTACAAGCTTCGAGTCATATAAAAGAAAATCGATTCAACATATAATTTTTTTTTACAACAGAATCATCAACAGCTTCCGAGTAATCCTTTCTATTCACTGCATTTTTTGCCCACCTCACCAAGTACACGAATGAAGCCATCTCGACTTTCCTTTATCCGATAGTAATGTCGCAATGTGAGTTGATAACAACAACAACAACAACAACAACAATAATAATAATAATAATAATAATAATAATAATGAGATAAAATAAATTTAAGATGATCAGACCTGTGTCTTAGCACTTTCAGAGTGAAAATGATTTTCAATCCCATGAATGCTTCAATTGGGATAACGCGAAAGGCTCTTGGTTACTGGAAACAAAGTGGTAAGCCCCTTAGTATTACTCACTTCGGCAGCATACTCTATGCTGTTCTGTGATTTTTTTTTTTCTTATTTATTTGGTTGCTTGTTTGTGAATCCCTCATTTTCCAGAGCTGGGAAATGGGATGATCAAGGAACTCGCCATGTCACTATAGATTTCTTGGAAGTTTGACTCTTTTTAAACAGAATTTTCTTAACAGATGGCAATTTTCTTCATGTAACTGTTTTGGAAGATTGAAACACTTTGACTTGTGGTTCAGAGATCAGAAGACATGGGATTGTTTGTTATTGTAACTGTTCAAAGATTATCTATAATTTTAACATTAAAACCTAATTCTAGAAATAATTCCAAATCAACCAATATGTTAATCATATTTTTCTAGAAAAAACCCCGAATTAACTAAATAACAAAAATTGAACCCTAATTTTCCAATTAATTATAATTCAGCCCCAATTTCTAAAATAATTGCTAATCAAACTCAAAACTATACCTAAATTTTTAAAGAATACCTAATAGTCTCTTATTTGATTAGGACCCTGTACAGATTTGTGAGAACAAGAAAAATAGCCACCACTTATTTTTTCAAATTTAGGCTAAAGCCTAGTGGTACTTTTCCAAAGCTCTAATCTGAGTCATCTGAAGCAAAACAAACAAAAAACTGATATGCAATTCTAACAACTTCTGCCTTGAACCCTAATTTAACAAATCCTTTTTATTTTTCAATTTCTCTTTTTTTGGGCTGATAAGATAATTAACAAAAATAAAAAGTGTGACCCTGGAGTGATCAGTGTTCTTGCAGCAGTTGCTAAGTTTAGGACGAGATAGGGAAACTGGGGTATATAATAAAATAATAATGATAACAATAATAATAACGTAAGGTGATTTATGTTCTCAACCATAGTTTTTTCTTTCCCTGTGTGTGTCTTGTGGATTAGCCATTATTTTTTTGTGTGCAAAAGAAAATATGAATTAATCAATGGATTTATCATGATTTATTGCAGGAAATAGATTTTGAGATTGCCCGACTTTTGTAATCATAACAATCCATTGCTACTAGCTCCCATCTTTGCAATCATAACAACATGATTAAAGAATAATGAAACAATTAACAAGTAATAGCCAAGTGTCAGCAATTCTATCTACCATCTTATACAGCATCTTCTTAATACTTTTATTTTGTGCTTCGTTGATAATCTTATTTTGTTTCTATATAAAATGGTTTTAATGTTGCATATTAATTCTAGAAAGAATGCTGATGTAATACATTGGCCTTTGTTTTATCCAAGTTTGAATATTAAGGTTGTGATTTATAACCTGTGTTTAGTCGTTGTTTCTAGTCTTTGTTTCTATATAAAATAGTTTTGGTAATCAGCAGAATAAAAGGCTATGAGGATAGAACAAGCAGCTGAAATTTCAGTTTTGAGGTTTATAACTCAGCATCATGTGTTTGAGAATTATGTGAGCCATAGTTTTGCTCATGACATCCACTGTTGTTATAAAAAAAATTGGAAAGAAAAAAGAAACTGATTAAGGACAACCAAAGACAGCCTTATTATTAACAATAGTAATAGTTGAAATAGTAATTATTAACAATAGTAATAATTATAATTCTTATTAATAGCAAAAATAGTTATTATAATTCTAATAATTATTTAGAACTAACATATTATAATTATTCTTGTAGGGAATTTCTCAAAGGGAACTATTTCCAAAATCCCAGTCCACATCCAACACTCAAAGTGATGTGCTGAAAAGTTTATGGTTTGCGGCAACCGATATTAATCAACCGAAATATGAAAGAATTGAAGCCGGGGTTGGGAGTCTGAAGACAATCGAAATGTACATAAATCAAGAGGGCATCATGGGGATGTTAGTAACTCGGAAGATTTTGATTTCGGTCATGTAATTTTACAACAAGTATTATTTTAACTCTAAATTTTACAATTAATTTTTTGGAACATAAAAACAATATCAAACTCCATACAAACTTTTTAAACACTTACAATGTTGTGTTATATTTTTGTAATTTTATATTTTTGCCTTGTAATTTGATGGATTGTAATGGAAATAATGTGGGGGATTCAGATGAGAAAGAGGGAGAAAAATAGATTAGGAAGAGAGAGAGAGAGAGTTTGGTAGGTAGGAAAAATGTAATTAGTTTCTTAGCCTCTACAATTTATTTCTCCCCTATTTATACACATATGGGGGGGACCATTTAACATCAAATGACCTAAAAACAACACAAAGATAAATAATTAAACCCAAATAGAAGTCCACTAATTTTTAATTAATTCTTGCGGCCCAGCACCCCAACTAATTTTCCACAGGCGGCCCAGCAACCCGGCCTTTCTTGTTTGCCCAGTCTGCTCCAACTCCCGGACCCGGTGACCCGAACTACTCCTTTTTCAAATTGGAATCGTCTTCATTTTTGTTATTTGGAACCAAGACGTTGACTTTAACCCTAATCGACCCACTCTCCACCATTCCTTCGCCAATTTCACCCAATTCTCCGTCAATTATCCCTTCGCTGGTGCCAGCCCGACCTACAACCATAACAATACCGCCCCGATTTACATATCCTTGACCGCAAGGATCAAAAGTCGGGAACTTTTTTCCCATGAATTTCACATCTTCCCATGAAGATAATTCCAATTTAGGGTTTACCCACTCCACCAAAATTTGTTTGATTTCCTCACCCTTTCGAGTAATGGTGCGTTTACCCAAGATCTTGCCGGGGCTAATTCGGAAAATTCCATCTGCATCTGTTTCTGGAAGCTCCTCTAGAGGTGAGATCTCCTGTTTAATTTTCTTTTTCAATAGGGATACATGAAACACTGGGTGTATTTTTTACCCCTCTGGTAAGTCCAACTTATAAGCTACCTTTCCAACTTTTTGAATGACAGTGTAAGGTCTGTAGTAGCGGGAAGCTAGCTTCAGGTTCTTGTGCAAGTGCAAGGAGTTTTGTTTGTAAGGTTGGAGCTTCAGGTAAACTTGATCCCCTATTTCAAAGTTCCTTTCAGTTCGAGTCTTGTCTGCATTAGTTTTCATTCGATTTTGGGCATGCATTAGGTTGTCCCTGATGGTCTTCAACATAATCTATCTCTGCTGAATTAGATCCTTGGCTTCTCCATTGCATGCATCACTACTGCAGAACAGGGTTTTAAAGGCGTTTTTTTTTTAGTTTTAAAGCGGTTTTCAAACCACCGTTATATCGAACGCCGTAAATTTTTACGGCGGTTCTTCAAAACCGCCGCGAAAAAGTGGGATTTAACGGTGGTTCTGGAAGACATTTAACGGCGGTTTTGGAACCGCCGTACAATGCAGCGTTTTTACGGCGGTTCTTGTGAAATACCTTCTAAAAAGTCTATTTTTCAGAACGAACATTTTACTGCGGTTCTTGAAAAATACCTTCTAAAAAGTAGTAAAAAATTTTAAAAAAAAAATATGAAAGCACATCTATATATAATTGTTCATATGGTATAATTAAAAATTCATATTCGTACTAGAAACAACAGACAAAACTTCAGCAACCAACTTCTATGTTTATTACTAAAGCCACTTCTATTAACAAGATATTACCAAAATCCAGCATCCTGAACAAAACAATTTAGCTAAAGTGCAAACCACCCTCACAACATGTATTGGTGTAAAAGATTGGAAAACAAAGAGGAATGTAACAATAAAACTTGTAATCATATAAACCTTTTAAGAATTAGTCAATGTAAACAAATGACGACCAAAAAGCAGAACAAGAAGTAATAGCAGAAAAATTACTTTAACTTCTAAACAGAACGTTGGGACTTTGCGAAAGACGTCTCTTAAAATGCGCCGAACATAAACATGTACTTCTCTTCCTTCCCGTATCATAGGTTTACCAATGGAGCCATTAATCCCAACGACCATATTGATTCCCAACATCTGTATACATGCAGATAGAATCAGAGTAGGCAGGTTTTAAGAGTAAGACAACTTATTAAAAATATGAATGAGAATACAACCTCCGCATCAAGAACATCAAGAACAAAACTGATACCCCACCACCCATTTCTTCATGTCGAAAGGACTGAAAATAGAGTATGCGACAACGATAATATAAAGCCCGTTGGCCCGATATCAAGATCGGCCAAGATCTTGCGCACAAGGACAACAACAATACAACATTAGCGATAGAAGGGCTACTAATCAAGTCTTACTATTACGCTAGTTTATTAGCAAAAGTTGCCCTTTGAATCGGGTAACCTTAAAAAAAAATGACGTACATATATAGTCATTCAATTATGATTGGCATTGACAACGAAACCGATAGATAGAAACGAAAATGACAAAACTTAAAGATGTAATTTCCAATTTAGAAAAACAAAGAAATATAATAAAATTGAACCAGATCAAAATATCAAATGAACTTTATTTATTTTTAAGGTGGAGAAACATGAATTTAAGCACACATGTCTTCGACGAAACATGGACTTTAGCCTACATTTCAGAATTAAGATGACTATCAAAATGAAAGGAGAGTGAGGAAAAAGAGAGAGAGAGAGAGAGAGAGAGACCATTATAGCAAAATTTAAAAAAACAAAACAAAAAAATTAGGACTAAACTCAGGACTACCATTTTTCTCTACTCTAAGCAAATTTACTTAATTTTCACAACAAAAATTTAACCATTCTTTGATAATCAAAACTTTTACTTAAATTGTAGGGGGAATTGGTAAGGCTAATTTTGAAACTTTTATGGGGCTTTGTGTAAATACTCAAAACTTCAGGGGTTATTTTGTAATACAGAAGAAACTGTCCAAGTTTAAAAAGGGAAAAGCAAGATTACCTTCATCGCACGACGTTCCCCGACAAATGTTGGTTCAACCTTGTCTTTCAAATAGTGAAGCTTCTGAGCAAAGTACCATTCAGGAGCTCGAGGCTCTATGGCGAATTTCTTGCAGAACGGGACCCATTTCCTGGCGAACTCAGATGTTTCCGAAAGAGCTTCGAAAGTAAGCATCGCAGCACCATCATCCGACACGTAGCACGCGACCTTATCGACTGGGTAATAACAAGAAGCACCATTTCTCCTTTAGGACACTTGCTACCAGAGACACAGAAATAGGGAGAGGCGCTGCGCCTCCGTTTTTCATGTTTTCTCTTTCATACTTTCTGCATTTTCTCCTTGACTTGCCTTCTCTTTAGCTCTCTCCGATTTTTCACATCATGAATCACTGTCCTCGTACACGATAAATAAATCAGGGTCATACTCTAAGGGCCACATCATCTATTAAAAATAAAAAATAAAAAATAAAAAATCAGCTCACATAAAGTATAGCAAAACAATTATAGCAATTATGCAATATTAAAAATCACAATTTTTATAAACCATCAAACCTTTTAATCATAACTTAAAAATCAAAAAAGCCCACATAATATATAAGATAATAACAGTGCATATATTTATGACATATCTTCATGTTTGATCTAATTAAAGGGATATTTATGAATTGTTTTACCTGGTTGATATCCAACTTTTATTTTTTCAAAACATTTGGGCTCTGGTTTTGTTAGACTATATTTTTGAAATTCTCCAACTTTTTTTAGCACTCAGAACCCAAAATCCCCAAAATTAAATTTCTTCCGCTACGAGATCAAAATAAATAAATACCACAAAAAATAATCACATAATAAAACAAATAATAAATTCTTTGAAAAAAATTCTATAATTAATGCATGCATCAAGTTGAATATCTTCACATCATTATGTTATTCACTTATTTTTTTCATATTGTGGTGTACGGTAAAAGCAGCTGAGTATAGTAAATTAGTAATACAATGTTGTTTCATGATCAAATAAGCTAACATTATTTTTTTGTTAATTATGAAAATACCCAGTGGTTTAGCTTTATTACAAAAAAACAAAACAGTTATCTTTTAAAAAAATAATATTAAAACTTATATGAACTTGAACAGTTTGAATTTGAAGTCGGGCAAGAGGAAGAAACCTCTGCTGCAGCTGCGCAACAACAATTATTTTCCCTATGCTCCTAGTCTTCATTTTCGGCCTCAATTTCTTAAAGATGAAACTAACACAATTACTAAATTAAAAATATCAATCTCATTCTAATAAAAAAAAAATAATAAACCTGTCATTACTAAATTAAAATTATCATATCTACTCAATTTCAAATTTAAAAATAGATTTAGAAATTAAGAAAAAACTTTCAAAATTAACGTATAAAACCCTGATCGAAAACGTACTAGACAATGTTCCGGTGGAATGTGACCGCCGCAAAGAAGGAATTTTCCAGATCCATCGATCACTCAGATGAAGAAGGTACTATCAACCGACTAAACCAATAAAGAAGAAACAGAGTGGGATTCAATCGATTGAATTGGGGAATTTTAATAACAAAGCTAAATAATTGCTATTACACGGTAAGGCGCCTAGCAGAAAGAGTAGTACTAAAATGAAAATCCAATATACACACAATTTTAAATTTAAAAAAAAAAATTATACATATATACCTGTGCCATACGTGCTCT
>BMAC01000159.1:47400-63334 GCA_014905375.1 Phtheirospermum japonicum
GGGTGGAGTAGTAGAAATCACCGGGATATTCAGATAATAAGGGCCCACATGAGGAGTAACAACCGGATAAAGAGACGGCGGTGGAGCAAAAGATGATATAGCACAATCGGGTTCCACATGAAGGCCATGATCCCCATACACGTTCTCCGAGGGATGCGTTGGCGAGGAGAGGTCCGGGCAATAGTCGGGAAGATGATCACTCGTTACACACCATGCACATCCTAAAAAAGGTCGGCTAACATCTCTCATAGTAAGGATGGGGCGTCCACATTTCACATTGGTGCTTGGATGGCCAAACGACTCCCACTCTTCCTCGTATTTATCATATACGGGTATGCTCGTCCCAAAAGTAGGAGGACCTTGACGCGGGCGGGAATTCCCAAAGTGACCATTATTCCTTTTCGGATCATGAACGGGAGTGACATTACCACCATACGGGGTCGGACTTGGATATCCACCCCCCACATTTCCACTCGGAGTCATTTTCGGCACGGGATTGTAACGGGAAACGGGAGGGGCTCCATATGGGTCGTGCCTCGGGGTACGCATATTCGAAGTATCACTACTGCAGAACAGTGATTTAACGGCGATTTTTAGGGACTTTTAACGGTGGTTTTTGAACCGCCTTTATATCGACCGCCGTTAAATTTTACGGCGGTTTTTCAAAATCGCCGTAAAAAAGTGGGATTTAACGGTGGTTCTGGAAGACATTTAACGGCGGTTTTTGAACCGCCGTAAAATTCAGCATTTTTACGGCGATTTTGGAACCGCCATAGATTTCAGCGTTTCACGGCGGTTTTTAAAAATACCTTCTAGAAAGTCTGTTTTCCAGAATGGCCAATTCACAACGGTTTTTTAAAAATACCTTCTAAAAAGTAGTAAAAAAAATTTAAAAAAAAAAAAGAAATGAAAGATTTGCACCAAAATATACATATTAATAAATAAAAAATCTGAAGTTAATTAGCTATTCCATCTACAAATATGTCAACCATCTCAATTGATTAATATTACCAAAGGCTATAACATTAACCAAAGTCTGAAGCTTTACCAAAGACTAAAGTTACATAATAATTAAAACAAAGCTTACTATCTATAGCTCTAGCTTAACCAAGACTTCATAAGTATAATTTCGAAATCTTATCAATAGATGAACAAGTCAATCTTAATTTCCAGAAGCAAAGATGAATAAGTACCTTCTTAGGCCGATCAATGTAACACACTAATCTTATAGTGGTATAGTATAAAGAAGGCCTGGGCCGCCGTTATCCTTTTACGATAATCCTTGTTCAATAATCTCTTCACGAAATCCACAGAAGCTGCGGACAAAGAAGGCCAAGGGGCTTCGTCAAAGCTCGGGTCAGCCTTTAGAACAGCCTGAAATATTCCAGATTCCGTCCTGGACAAAAAAGGTGTGTATGTGTTTTGTTCTTGATCGAATTGACACGTTAATAACTGGTGATTTAAAACATAAAAAAAAAAAAGAACTACCCAAGGTTCAATTTTAAAAAAATTGAGGGTTAGTTCAGTATTAAACTTTACACCTTCACAAGCAAAAAAACTCAAATATCTAACAAAGACAGTAAAGAAATTCAATATCAATATAAAACGAGTAAATACATACTTCGCTGCATAGATTGTTCATCGTTTTTAAATCACGTCTGATAGAGAAAAAATACACAAAAACAAAGCATAAAAGAATATTCTGCATTGAACCTGTTACCTATTATCAATCAAGGCTGATAAACTTTAGGAAGCTGGAGGCCCACGCTAGCAGTCGATTTTCCGAGCACTCTTTCATCTCATCCGACCTATCCACCACGATATTGTACGAGAACAATAAGTCCTGTATGATGTCATACCATAACATCGAAATTGGTAAAGTTAACAAGAACAGGTTCTGATCCCGCCATAACTAAAATAAGTTATGGTTATTTCACGTAGTTTAAGAAAAATATTGATTAATATAGTGATAAGTCTTGTCTTCCCATCTATGCTCCTATGATTAATTATTTATTTATTCATTGTCGACTCGGTTCCGTAAAAGTTAATCTAGGTATTAGAGTAATGTGGTTTTAAACAATTAAATACGGGCGTGCATGGGGAGGAAAAGGTAAATTTAGTAATGAGCCTATCATTTGGGACACTCAAAACAACAATTCATGTTTCCATAGGTGAGCTGAATTATTCTTATGTATAAATGGAAGGAAACACATCATATCATAATCATAATTTCATAGAATTGTAAGGGTCCGAGCAATTGATTCATTTTGAATTAGCCATGCATTTAATTTTAAATCGAAACAGCGATGAGATTCAAACAAAAAAAATTTTGTTTGACAATTTCATACAATATAAGACCACAACAAATCCTGCACGTAGTGAAATGAGATACTTTGCATTCTTTGTTTTGAGATGATCTTTGTCTACTCAATCTCTTATAAACGATTCTAATAGCTCAAAGAAAGCTCCACACGAGTAACTCCCAGCACAAGATTTATATTCAAAACCTACTGAACTTAAAACAAATATTACCACGAGGCCCGTATTTTCAGTCGCCCCTAATTTCCTTTTCCTTAGCCTTGCACATATCTTAAGCTGTCTTGATAAACTTCTTAGTCAAGTCATCAATCTGACACATACGGAGAAAATATAAGTTTAAAAAAACTCAATCAAAAAATCAAAGCATTCGTCATGGATATGAATTCAACTTACTTCTTTCTCCAGTCGTTTTGCATCATCTTCTGATATAGTTGGACCTGCTTCATCTTTTTTATCTTTGTCTTTATTTTTGTTTATCTTTATCCTTCTTAGGTGCTGCCTACTTGATGCTTTCTAATGCCTGAAAATGCCATGTCCATCGTTTTAGTGACTAACCATAACAGAAATTAAGCGCAGAATATATATTTTCCATGTATACCTTCTGACGAGCTCTTCTTATGCTCTGCTTCACATCTTTGAATGATTTTGAAACTACAATCTATTTATTTATTCTGTCTCAATGAAAAGTCACAAGCAGAGGTCAGACTAAACAAACCCAAATGTGCCCATTACTCGCGAGGTGACGTAGCTTTTCTCAGATCCCAATAGTTTGGCAAGCCCGAAATCTGATACTCTTGCGTTCCATTTCCTATCTAATAGGATGTTGCTGGATTTCACATCACGATGAACAACTTTGGGTTCAAGTCCTTCATGCAAGTATGCCAGTCTAACAGTATTTAGAAATTCAAGAATAAGTACAGAAATAAAAAAATATACACACACATATATATGAATGAGAAAATGACCAATTCAGCCTTTAATTTATTTACATATTTGGAGCATAAATCAAGTTTTTTTAATTCTTTCCACAAATATCATCGCATTATGACATGATGATGAGAAACAAATGTCAATAGGGTAGTTCATGTGAAGTATGAACAACATTGTAATGTAAAGTTGCCGTAATGCCTCACCCTCTAGCCGTCCCAACGACAATTTTCATCAGAATCTCCCAAGTCAGAGGACTAACTGGCCCCACATCACCATGTAACCACTGCTCTAAATTTCCATTATCAATATACTCATAGACAAGCAACCTGATTGAAGTTAAAAAGAAACATCAATAACTAATAAGGGCAAAAAAGTTCTATTATAAAAGAAAGAAACCATATGAAGGTACCTTTGAGCTCCTTCTGCACAATAACCTATGAGACCCACAAGGTTTTTGTGTTTTACTTTCCCAATGGCTTCAACCTCCACCTTAAATTCCTTCTCTGCTTGACCCCTGTTGACAAAGCAGGCCACAAGGCATTAAAGCTGTTCAATATGGTCTGCGAGCTAGAGACAACTATAATTAAAAAAAAAAAACTCATTGTTGCTGCTTGTTTTAACAAGACTAATGAAAAATATTTGGTACATAATACGCAATCTGGGGCGAAAATGAGAGAAGATGATAACATCCACTTGCAGTAAAAATGTAATAATTTCATTGAAATAGACATTTTCATATTAAATTAAAAGAAATAATAATTTGGTTCATTATTATTCCCAACCACTAGAAGGGGGAAAAATCCTTACGGAGGTATATGTGTAATCAACCGCTGGCCGTCGGGCTTGGGATTTAAGCCTAAAGGAGATGAGATGATGGCCTTTTCCAACTCCTTAAGGGCCTGCAAAAGTCAAATCAATTTCTCTAAACCTTAATTCATAATCAATGAAAAAAAAATAGGGTAATGACAAAATTATCCGCAAGGTTTAGCTTCATTAGAAAAAAGAAAAAAAAGAAAACTAGTTACCTTTCAAAATTACAAATACCCTCTATTTAGTGTGCAATTTGTAAAACATAAATCAATACTACAGGGGTATATGTACTAATGAAGATAGCTGGAGTTTATGTAATTTGACTGAACCTTAGTGTATTTTCGTGGAATTAACCCGAACAATTAATAAAATGTAATTAATTCACGTAAATAAAGGGATTTGAGTCTCGAACAATTTACCTTCTTTGCGCTCTCAATTTTGCAGCCGGACACAGATAATCGAGTTAGGGTTTCAAATGCGAGCACCTCGTGTGGCAAAACAAACACTAGAGTCGATGGAGAGATCTCGAAATTGAGATGTGTGGCGCCAATCGCTATCGCGATTAATTCATTAGATAGAGGATGGTTGTACTTTTCCCAACCTTTCTGGAGTCATCTTGTTCGGAGTCGAAGTCGGATTCGGAGTCGAAGACTAGGGGGTCATCATCTTCCATTTTGACGCAGAGAAAGAGGAGCAAGACGAAAGCGAAATGGCGAGGGTATTGTTTCTTTTTCTTTTTTTTTACAATAAAATGCTTTAATTAATAAAAATCTTTTTATTTTTTTATTTATGACGTGGCGAATGCAGATCGTCGGATGAGATATGGATCAACGGTCGAAACAACATGCTTGGGKAAGAKGTGGATWGATGACATGGCACCCTACTTTCTACGGCGGTTCTACTAAAACCGCCGTGAAATGTTATCTAATTCACGGCGGTTCTATGGGAACCGACGTTAAATGTAGTGACCTGAATTATTTCAAGGCGCTTTCCTAAAAACCGCCGTTAATTAGTTCAGTTTTAATGTCGGTTTTCTTAAAACCGCCGCAAAATGTACGATTCTACGGAGGTTTTATGAAAACCGCCTTTAGATGACTGATTTAACGGCGATTTTTTAAAAAACCGCCGTTAAGGAGTATTTAACGGCGGTTTTTCCAGAACCGCCGTTAATCAGCCGCCTTCGTATCATGTTTCTGCAATAGTGAGTAAACCTTTGTGGCCTTCCCTATCTGGTTTATTTCTCATACATACATCACATGCTTGTACCATCTTAATAACATCTCTCTGCATCTTAGGCCAGAAGAAAACACCCTTCAATCTCATATAAGTACCATTAACCCCTGAATGACCTCCATAGATCGACTCATGCATGATTGACAATATCTGTTTTTTAATCTTGTCATCCTGTCCCACCAACAGCCTACCCTTGTATCTTATGACTCTTCCACTGATTGTGTATTCTGGAAAAAAAATTAGGGTTTATACTCTTGGAAGCTAGTATCTTGTTACATAGTGGATCCTTGGTATAGGTAGCTATCACCTCTTTCACCCATTCTGGAATTACTAGTGTGATGGCCTCACAGCTATCTCCAGTCTCTTCCCTCCTTGATAGATCATCTGCAGCTCTATTCTCTATCCCCTTCCTGTATTGTATCTCATAGTCAAGCCCCAAGAGTTTAGTGATCCACATTTACTGCATAGGGGTCATCACCCTTTGATCTAATAGATGTTTGATGGCTTGTTGATCAGTTCTGATTATGAATTTGTGCCCTTGGAGATAGTACCTCCACTTCTAAATGGCCATTAGGACATAAGAAACTCCCTCTCATACACAGATAAGCTTTGATTCCTAGGGCAAAGTGTCTTGCTCATTTAAGTAATGGTCCTTCACTGCTGCATCAGCACAGCCCCTACTCCATACCCACTAGCATCAGTCTCAAGGATAAAAGGTTGAGTGTAGTCAGGTAGTGTGAGGACTGGTGTGGAAATCATGGCTTCCTTCAGTTTGTTAAATGCATCCTCAGCTTCCTCTCCCCATTTGAACTGGTTTTTTCTTAGCAAAGCTTTGAGTGGTTTGCAAATAATTCCATATCCTTTAACAAACCTTCTGTAGTAACCTGTCAACCCAAGAAATCCCCTCAATTTCTTAACAGTGGTAGGCTTAGGCCAGTTGACCATACATTCAACCTTTTGTGGGTCAGTGGAGACCCTATCTTCGGAGATCACATGCCCTAGATATTCAATCTGCCTCTGCCCAAATTGGCATTTACTTCTTTTGGCATAAAAAGTGTTCTCCCTCAATAGGCTTAGTACCTCTTCTAGGTGTCTAAAATGTGAGTCACAATCCTCGCTGTAAACCAAAATATCATCAAAAAACACAAGGGTATGCTTCCTCAAGCATCCTTTGAAAACTTGGTTCATTAGAGATTGAAATGTTGCAGGTGCATTACACAGTCCAAAGGGCATTACCAGAAACTCATAGTGGCCATGATGAGTGCTGAATTCAGTGAGATACCTGTGTTGTGGGTCCATTAATATCTGAAAATATCCTGATCTTAGACCAGTCTTAGAGAAGTACTTGGCCCATAAAGTTCATCTAGCAGTTCCTCAATAATATGGATAGGATAATCATGCTTCACTGTTAGCTCATTTAAATACCTGTAATTAACACACATCCTCCAGGTTGCATCCTTTTTCTTCACTAATAGAACTGGAGATTCAAAAGGGCTTTTGTTGTTCTGTATCATTCCTGAATCTAACAATTCCTGTACAATCTTCTCTATCTCATCCTTGTGGTTATGGGAAGCCCTATAGGGGTATTGATGCTTAGGTGAACTCCTATGTTTAAGGATTATCTAATGTTCAACCCCCCTGCTCGGGGGTAATCCTTTTAGCTCCTTAAAAACATCTTCATACCTCTCCAACAAACTTATCAGCCTTTTATCCTCCTTGAAATCCTGCTTAGTTCTATGTAACACATAGATATCCTCCACCTGTTCCTCAAGGTCTTCATGTAGCATCCTGAAAAGAGAGTGCTCAGTGATGAGTTAGCAATGAGCCATGTCAGTAAGGGCTTTCAATCTGGTTTTCCTTCCATCTAAGTTCACAGTGACTGATATGTCCTTGTAATCTAACTCAATGGAGGTATTTTCCTTAAACCAATCACCTCCCAGAATGAGGTTACAACCTTCATGTTGAAGGAGCCTCAGGGGATACCTAAACATGTAATTCTGCATCTTCCAGGTGAACCCTTTAGCTTACTGGGAACTCAATAACCTCTGTCCATTAGCCACCTTAACTAGAATGGGCTTGGTCGACCCCAATTCACACCCTAGTTCTCTAGCAATTGACTCCTTAATGAAACTCAATGTGCTTCCAGTGTCTAGAAACACATGCAATTGTTTGTCCCCAAAATACCCACAAATCTCATGGTTGTGGGCTAAGTTCTCCTGCAATAGAGTTGAGTGACATCTGTATTTCCTCAACTGGTCCCAATTCTCCTTCAGGTTTTTTAGGGTTCTGAACTGAGTCTAAGTAGGTTAATTCATCTTCTTCAGTCATTATCATGTAGTTAATTATGTTGTTGCACCTGTGTCCAACCACAAACTTCTCATCACAATTATAGCAGAGTCCCTTCTCTCTTCTTGCAGCCATTTCTGTTGAGGTGAGTAATTTAGGAGGTGGTTTGCCTTGATTGGGGAGAACCTGTCTGTAAGCATTAGGGGTATTGGATGCATTGCCTCTCTGATTAGGGTAAGGTGTGGGAATGAAATTTCTGTTAGGGCCCTTGGCTCTCTTGGTAATTGCCTCTAGGGTTAGCAATTGCTTCCTTCCCAGTTTTATGGTCTGTTGGAGGGTGTCAGGCTCAAACATGTTCACAAAGTCTTGTAGGTCCTCACTTAATCCACTGGTGAAGCTTGCTATGAAATAGTCTTCAGTGTATCCTTTCTGATTTAGCATAAGCATGCAGACTCTCATCTCCTCAAACTTCTCAACATACTCATAATATGAACTCCCCTATTTGAGTTTGTTAAATTCTCCAATAATTTTAGCTTCCTTCAGTTCAACAAACTTAGCAGAAATAATCCCTACAAATTGTTGCCATGTGAGGTCAGCTTCACCTGAGTTAAAATTTTGAAACCACTGGGCAACCCTCCCCTCAAAGTGCATGGTAGCTAGTGTGACCTTTTGTGCTTCTGGGATATTGGGTATCAATTTAAAATACCCTTTGCATTTAGGGATCCAGGTTCTAGGGTTTGAACCATCAAATCTGGGGAAATCAATCTTAGGTAAGGGACTGAGGATTTGAGGGTGTTGCTGTTCTGTTAGTATCCTGCCTCTTATTGATGATTGTGCTCTGGACTGTGAACCTTCATGGACATGGTCTGAAAAAGGGGATCCCAGAATGGATTCCTCTTCAGTTGTAGCTTTGCCCTTGCTCATATTAAGAAGTTGCAGCTGCATAGTGGCTAGGGTTTTTGTGAGGTGGTCCAGCTTGTCAATAAAACCTGTTCTTAGTTCCTGCATCTCTGTCCTGATCCCAATGAATTGCTCTTGAGTTTCTTGGTCTTGTGCTGCTCTTTTTTGAGTTTATGTCCGAATATTAATTTCGAGCTTTCTTTGTGTTTCTTGCAGATCCTTCAAGCGTGTGCCTTCTGCCATGGCCAAGGAAAGTGGGCTCTGGATACCACTTGTTAAATTTTTTTAATTTTATATTTTTGCCTTGTAATTTGATGGATTATAATGGAAATAATATGGGGAATTCAGATGAGAAAGATGGAGGAAAATAGATTAGGAAGAGAGAGAGAGTTTGGTAGGTAGGAAAAATGTAATTCATTTCTTAGCCTCCACAATTTGTTTCTCCCCAATTTATACACATATGGGGGGACCATTTAACATCAAATGACCTAAAAACAACACAAAGATAAATAATTAAACCCAAATAGAAGTCCACTAATCTTCAATTAATTCTTGCGGCTCAGCAGCCCAACTAATTTTCCACAGGCGGCCCAGCAACCCGGCCTTTCTTGTTTGCCCAGTCTGCTCTAACTCCCGGACCCGGTGACCCTAACTGCTCCTTTTTCAAATTGGAATCATCTTCGTTTTTGTTATTTGGAACCAAGACGCTGCCTTTAACCATAATCGACCCACTCTCCACCATTCCTTCGCCAATTTCACCCAATTCTCCGTCAATTATCCCTTCGCCAGTGCCAACCCGACCTACAACCATAACATGTTGTAGGTATACATATAACGAATTAAGATCATCACAGAGAAATGATAAATTTGGATTGATAAGTCAATTGAATCTTCAGCATGGCAATACCGAAGAAACGATACAAGAAAGAATTGGAGAAAAGGATTTTGAGTGCTTCCTTGCACCTATCTATGAGTAAGAAGTTTCTTTAATTAATAATTTGTTTATTTCTTGTTCTAATAAATTATGGTCTTGTTTCACATTTTGTAGGACTCATTGGCAGTTGATGGTTCTTTGCCCCAAGTACAATTATGTGGCCTGGTTTTGCTGTTTTCAAAGAAAACCAAAAAAATGTATTTCCTCTAAGATTGAGACGTATGTTTTCTTTAGAATTTTCTTTGAATTAGTTTTATTTGTCATTTACTTGATGCTTTTCTAATTTATTTTAATATAGAGCATTCAATACATACCAATTAATAAAAGAGGCGCACTCACGACAATTCAAGAAGCTTGAGTGGGTTTATCCAAAGGTAATTTATGTTGATGTATAGCAAACTTTAAGATTCGAAAAAATGTTTGAAATACAGTTGAAAGTGTTCGTGTCTACATCAAATTATGTTGATTTATATCTTGAATATTAATTGATTTATTGACTTATTTCCAGTGTTGTAAACAAGGTGAGGCTGATGAATGCGGGCTCTTTGTTATGTGACATATGCTTGAGATCATCAAATTAGATATTGTTGACTCATTCGAAAAGGTAATTTTAATAAAGAAAAATTATTATCATTTTGTAATAGAAGTCAAATCGTATCCCAGTCAATTTGCATTAATTCAAAACTTGTCAATTGATATCTTGTGATGAGTTGCGCGTATTGCGTGAGTTAATTTTCATTAATTCAAAACTTGTCAATTGATATCTTGTGATGAGTTGCGCGTATTGCGTGAGTTAATTTTCATTAACTCAAAACTTGTCAATTTATATCTTGTGATGAGTTGTGCGTATTGCGTGAGTTATGCGTATTTCCTGAATAATGTGTATTGCGTGCAGGTATTCAATATGGCGGGACCTTATTCGGATGATGACATTGATGTAGTTCGTAGACGTTCGGCCGAGTATTTTCTAGAGGTCATTACTTGAGGGTGCGCATTGCATTTTACTTTGGTTTAAAGAACAACTATCTCGGATAAAATCTTTTTTTGTATGTGACTTGTGGTGATTGTTGTTTTGAACACTTGATGAATATTGTGGGGTTTTTTGTTGTTTTAGGTTGCTTTGAATGGATTGGGATATTGTATTTGGTGAAGTATATTTTTAATTGAGATTTGGTGTTTCAAATATTGTATATTTAATGTTTTACATTTGGGAAAGACGAATACTAAAAATAGGCAAAACTTTCCAGATTATACTGTAACTTTCAAGAAAGGCATTTGAAAAAACCATTCTTCTAAGTTATACTTGTCCATAACGGTATTTGAAATAACCGTTCTGGAAAGTACAACTTTTCAGAAGGTATTTGAAAATACCGTTCTGGTAAGTTATACTTTCCAGAACGGTATTTAAAAATACCTTTCTGAAAGGTCGGGCTTACCAGAACGGTATATATAATACCGTTCTGGAAAGCGCGACTTTCCAGCGTATTTCCAGAAAGGTATTTTTAAATACCGTTCTAGAAAGTATAAGTTACCAGAATAGTTTTTTCAAATACCGTTCTGGAAAGCCCGACCTTTCAGAACGGTATTTGAAAAAACCGTTCTGAAAAGAGAGACTTTTTAGATCGGTATTTGATCAAGGACTCGATCTATGATCAAGGTGTGTCARTCACATAGATTCCATGGARGATTCACAAGATCTAACAATTAATCTAAGAGCTAAAGCTAAAAGCATAAATTGAAGACAAAGCATTAAATTGAAGAAAAGCATGAAATTAAAGGAAAGCTTACTTGAATTAAAAAGAGAAAAGCTTGAATGAAATTGCGACAAAATAAAATCCAAGGGAGTCTTTGAATTCTTCTTGAGCTTACAAACCCAAGAAAATCTTGAAATTATATCTAAAATCTAGAGAGAGAGGTTTAATTCCAAACCCATGCTTGGGTTGGGAGGAGAGTAGATTTTTTTTTTTACAAAGTGAGAATAGTCTCCTATTTATACTAGGTTTAGTTGGGTTTAAATGGGCCAATTAGCCTTAAAGGCTTGGATTTCCCGGGTTTGACCAAGTTTGACCCAGAATATTCTTTCTAGACACTGGGCGCAGCTATGGACAGGTGGGCGCACCTTGGCTGAGCACGCTCGGAAGGTTCTAGGCGGGAATGTTGGCGAGGGGGTTGGCGTGAGATTTGGCGAGTGCCAGGGCTTGGCGCGGAAGGTTGCGTGGGATTTGGCGAGCGCCAGCGGCAGGCGCAGAACTAAAATCGAGCTCGGCTAACAATAAATGTGGCATAGGCTCAAGGGGGCTCATTTGGGATTTTAAGTAGCTTATATATTTAGATATTGCCGGAATAAGGGTGATATATGTGCCTCGAGGTAATTTCCAAATTCAATCATGTACGAGCAAAATCAAGCCCAACTCAATGCAATTTCCATAAAAATGCAAGCAAAACCGATAATTCACACAAGGCTACTCACTAGTATGCATCGGGTTTTGAAAAAAAATATCAAAAGAGCTTTTAAGAACTTTGTAATCTTTTCACGAGTAGATGTTGAATATATATATATATAATATATATATATATATATATATATATATATATATATATATATATGCGGGTTTTGAACGAAGCATAAAAATTTGACTCCTTACACAAGAGGGCATAAACATGCAAAAACTCGACAAGTAAAACTATTCAAACCTACAAGCGAGTGGTGATTGCTCAACAATGTAATAAAAGACACAAAAGACACAAAAACGACTCAACCAAAATGCGCAATTAGTAAGCATCACTTCGCCAAGGCTCGAGTTAAGAAAGACAAATCATGCTTTGTAACACCAGGACCCTAACCACCTACCCACCCCACACTTAAACCATTCAATGCCCTCATTACATTTTAATGAAAAACAAGTAAAAGGAGGGTGATATAGAAACTTCTTAAATCGAGCGAGTTTGGGTTGAGCTCGGTGGGGTCCACTTTAAGCATCTAAGAAACCCAAAGCGAGAACCGAGCTTGGATTGTCTCTCCCGGATCCATGAAGGCCACTACCTTTTTAATTCAGGCAAAGGTTAGAGTTGGGAAACAAAACACTATAAAAGAAAACCACACAAAAATCATAAACAGGAGAAAATATGAAAATAAAAGAAGTAAACGAAAAGAACATGGGTTGCCTCCTAAGAAGCGCCTTGTTTTACGTCACTAGCTTGATGAAATCCCTTATTACTCAAGGTAGAAATAGAAAGAGAGGAGCCACTAAAGCCCTATCCTCCTTGTCGGGTGGAATTATGGTTGTAAAGTGGCCCGACACCTCATCCAAGATCCTATAGAAGTAGTGGCTGGCTAGTGTTCCAATCGGGCAAGTAGGAGTCGTCATGGGTAGATCCTCGGGTGGAAATTGTGGTTTTAAAAGTTACCCGATGACTCATCCAAAAAACAAAAAGAGTAATGGTCAGCTAGCTTGTCCATCATGTGGTCGATAAACGGGGGAGGGAAACGATCTTTCTTGGTGGCCGCATGTAAACTTCTTAAACTCGATCAACATCTTCCATCCCCGTTTAATTCCTCGTTACAAAAGCATAATGGACTCGTCGTTACAAACAAGGGGCTCATCATCCTCCACAATAATCCTTAATATAGATGTCTCGAACAACCTCCTCCTCATTGGTCCTTTCCTCCATATAAACTCGTTTGACCAAATTTTCGATCATGTCCATATGTACCCAATCTTCGTAATCTTTTTTTGTAAGATAAGGTGTAGGTGCAAGAGGATTAAAGACACTCGAAATTGGAACCACGTCCTCTTCCGAAGGCGAGACAAACCGTATTATCAACCACCTCACTCTTATCAAGGATCGGCATCCGTTAGAGTATGCGAAGGTGGACTTGGCAAGTATCACATAATGACCAAGAGATCCGAGATTGGGAGATGCGATAGGAGCAATCACCAGGATAATCGGACGAAATGGGCCCACGTGAGGAGTAACAAGAGGATTATGAGTCAGTGGTGGAGCAAAAGATTGTATAGCACAATCAAGGCCTGCTTGATACCCATGACCCCCATACACTTCGTGCAAATGAGGCATATGAATGTTGAACGAGGGATATGAAGGACAAGATGTGGTATCGTAACCAGACATTCCACACTATGCACACGGGGGAGCCGAGCTCGGGCTAGATATCTTAGCAATTCTAGCCTCCAAAGCCGCTAGTTACTTTTTAAAACTCAAGCAAACTAGAGGAAGAAACTTCACTCACTTCATTAGCATTATAAAATATTGCTTGAGAAGACTTTGTCTTGGGAGGAGTAAACACCCCCAAGAAGGGTTTGTTAACATCTCTCATAGTGCGGATGGGGGGGCCACTTGAGATAATAGAGCTCTCACCTCCAAACAACTCATACGGGTCAGGCTTTGGGGTACTATTGTTGGCATCAATCGGGGCGTGATTGTTAGTATGAGGACCTCCATACGGGCCAGGATTCAGAATCTGGCCACTCTCATACCCATTCGGACTCACAAAGCCACCATTAGACAAGTTCGTGAAATTGATTGGGAGCATCATAACCACCATATGGACAGGATGTATGATTATGCATATCTAGAAAGTGAATGGGATCACCATATTATCCATACGGACCATTAGTACCCTTGTAGCCATTATACCCAACATGGGTTTGGACCATGCCCTCCCATGTTGGGTTGTCCATAGCCGATTCCACCATTGGCAACATGGTTTGCACCATGCCCTCCCATGTTGCCAAAACCATTGTACATCATCCCATTCCAAACATGGTTTGAACCATGCCCTCTTATGTTTGGAATGTAACCTCCATTGCTATAAGGACCTTGCATACTTAACAAAAACGTCAAATACAAACGAAAGCTAGAAATGTAAACTATGAAAATAAACTAACTAGGAAATGTAAAATGCAAGTTGGTCGGATGCCTGGAGCGTGTGACTAAGTTTAAAGTGCAAGCAAGAATGAAAATATGCAAGTAAAAGCAAAGTTTCCCCAAGTACAACTAAAACAACCCAAAGTACAACCATGCATGCATGATCATAAAAATCTAAATAATGCAAATTAACAAAAATTAAAAGCACGTGAAAGTTAAAAACTTTACGAGAAATAACTAGAAACGAAGAGTAGATCTAGGATTTAACATAAAACAATGCATCAAAATAAAAACCAAAACAAAGCATATGAAAGACTTAAAATAAAAATGATCAAGAACTCGATCTATGATCTTTGTGTGTCACTCACTTAGATTCCATGGACGATTCACAAGATCTGACAAGAAATCTATGAGCCAAGGTAAAATTCATAAATGAAGAACAAAGCATGAAACACTCAAAATAAAGACGATCAAGGACTCGATCTATGATCAAGGTGTGTCACTCACCTAGATTCCATGGATGATTCACAAAATCTAACAATTTATCTAAGAGCTAAAGCTAAAAGCATAAATTGAAGACAAAGTATGCAATTGAAGAAAAGCATGAAATACTCAAAATAGAGACGATCAAGGACTCGATCTATGATCAAGGTGAGTCACTCACCTAGATTCCATTAACGATTAACAAGATCTAACAATTAATCTAAGAGTTAAACCTAAAAGCATAAATTGAAGACAAAGCGTGAAAATGAAGAAAAACATGAAATTAAAGGAAAGCTTACTTGAATTAAAAAGAGAATCCAAAAGCTTGAATGAAATTGCAACAAAAAAAAATCCAAGGGAGTACTTGAATTCTTCTTGAGCTTACAAACCCAAGGAAAGCTTGAAATTAAATCAAAGATCTAAAGAGAGAAATTTAATCCCAAACCCATGCTTGGTTTGGGAGGAGAGTGGATTTTTTTTACAAAATGAGAGTAGTCTCCTATTTATACTAGGTTTAATTGGGTTTAAATGGGCCAAATTAGCTTTAAAGGCTTTGATTTCTCGGGTTTGACCAAGTTTGACCCGAAATGGTCTTTCTAAACACTTGGCTAGCCTTTTGGCTCAATTTGGCTCAGGGTGGCTCGGTCATGGCCGAGCTTGGGCGCGCGCGGGCGCGGGCGGCTGGATGCAACTATCGGCAGGTGGGGCGCACCTTGGCTGAGGGGGCTCGTCAGGTGCTAGGCGAGAGTGTTGTCGTGGGATTTGGCGAGCACCAGGGCTTGGCACGGAAGTTGGCATGGGATTTTGGCGAGCCCCAGCGGCAGGTGCGTGGGGTTGGTGTGCGGGGCTGCCGCACGCTTGGAGTGAGGTTTGGTCTTTATTTTGAGTATTTCATGCTTTTCTTCAATTTCATGCTTTGTCTTCAATTTATGGTTTTAGCTTTAGCTCTTAGATTAATTGTTAAATCTTGTGAATCATCCATGGAATCTAGGTGAGTGACACACCTTGATCATATATCTAGTCCTTGATCGTCTTTATTTTGAGTATCTCATTCTTGTGCTTTAATTTTCATGCTTGTTCTTCATTTATGGATTTTACCTTAGCTCATAGATTTCTTGTTAGATCTTGTAAATCGTCCATGGAATCTAGGTG
>BMAC01000159.1:63359-77526 GCA_014905375.1 Phtheirospermum japonicum
GCGGGACTGGCACGTGCTTGGCGTGAGGTTTGGCGTTGGCTGGCGATGCTTTGTGTAAGGGTTGACGGTGGGCAAGCGCGGGCGCTGGGAACTTTCAATAGGCATCGGCCAGGAGCTGATGAGCTTGGAGCGCAGGAGCTGCCGAGCGGATGAGGGCGCTGCTTGCCGAGCGGATGAAGGCGATGTGCATGCGCGGGCGTACTGGGCGTGCCTGGCATGGATTTTGGCGTCAATGTTGGTGAACGCCAATGCTTGGCTTCAATTTTGTCTTGCCATGGCAGCACAGCATTCCAGAAAGTTTGGCATTTTGGAGCTTGCTCTTGGCACCAATCTTGCCACGACTTGGCTTGAACTTTGGCCCTTAATGCCTTTACCTATAAAAATAGGATTTTGAACATAAAAACCTAAGAATTTCACCAATCCTCAAATCAATTGAAACCATTTAACCAAATTAAATATAAAATCAACAAGACACATGAAAAACAACAAAACTAGAATAACCACCTAGAAAACCGGTTTTGAACGAAGCATAAAAATTTGACTCCTTACACAAGAGGGCATAAACATGCAAAAACTCGACAAGTAAACTATTCAAACCTACAAGCGAGTGGTGATTGCTCAACAATGTAATAAAGACACAAAAGACACAAAAACGACTCAACCAAAATGCGCAATTAGTAAGCATCACTTCGCCAAGGCTCGAGTTAAGAAAGACAAATCATGCTTTGTAACACCAGGACCCTAACCACCTACCCACCCCACACTTAAACCATTCAATGCCCTCATTACATTTTAATGAAAAACAAGTAAAAGGAGGGTGAMATAGAAACTTCTTAAATCGAGCGAGTTTGGGTRGAGCTCGGTGGGGTCCACTTAAGCATCTAAGAAACCCAAGCGAGAACCGAGCTTGGATTGTCTCTCCRGGATCCATGAAGGCCACTACCTTWTTAATTCYGCAAAGGTTAGAGTTGGGAAACAAAACACTATAAAAGAAAACCACACAAAAATCATAAACAGGAGAAAATATGAAAATAAAAGAAGTAAACGAAAAGAACATGGGTTGCCTCCTAAGAAGCACTTGTTTTACGTCACTAGCTTGATGAAATCCCTTATTACTCAAGGTAGAAATAGAACGAGAGGATCCACTAAAGCCCTATCCTCCTTGTCGGGTGGAATTATGGTTGTAAAGTGGCCCGACACCTCATCCAAGATCCTATAGAAGTAGTGGCTGGCTAGTGTTCCAATCGGGCAAGTAGGAGTCGTCATGGGTAGATCCTCGGGTGGAATTGTGGTTTTAAAGTTACCCGATGACTCATCCAAAAAACAAAAAGAGTAATGGTCAGCTAGCTTGTCCATCATGTGGTCGATAAACGGGGGAGGGAAATGATCTTTCTTGGTGGCCGCATGTAACTTCTTAAACTCGATCAACATCTTCCATCCCGTTTAATTCCTCGTTACAAAAGCATAATGGACTCGTCGTTACAAACAAGGGGCTCATCATCCTCACAATAATCCTTAATATAGATGTCTCGAACAACCTCCTCCTCATTGGTCCTTTCCTCCATATAAACTCGTTTGACCAAATTTTCGATCATGTCCATATGTACCCAATCTTCGTAATCTTTTTTTGTAAGATAAGGTGTAGGTGCAAGAGGATTAAAGACACTCGAAATTGGAACCACGTCCTCTTCCGAAGGCGAGACAACCGTATTATCAACCACCTCACTCTTATCAAGGATCGCATCCGTTAGAGTATGCGAAGGTGGACTTGGCAAGTATCACATAATGACCAAGAGATCCGGATTGGGAGATGCGATAGGAGCAATCACCAGGATAATCGGACGAAATGGGCCCACYTGAGGAGTAACAAGAGGATTATGAGTCAGTGGTGGAGCAAAAGATTGTATAGCACAATCAAGGCCTGCTTGATACCCATGACCCCCATACACTTCGTGCAAATGAGGCATATGAATGTTGAACGAGGGATATGAAGGACAAGATGTGGTATCGTAACCAGACATTCCACACTATGCARACGGGGGAGCCGAGCTCGGGCTAGATATCTTAGCAATTCTAGCCTCCAAAGCCGCTAGTTACTTTTTAAACTCAAGCAAACTAGAGGAAGAAACTTCACTCACTTCATTAGCATTATAAAATATTGCTTGAGAAGACTTTGTCTTGGGAGGAGTAAACACCCCCAAGAAGGGTTTGTTAACATCTCTCATAGTGCGGATGGGGGGGCCACTTGAGATAATAGAGCTCTCACCTCCAAACAACTCATACGGGTCAGGCTTTGGGGTACTATTGTTGGCATCAATCGGGGCGTGATTGTTAGTATGAGGACCTCCATACGGGCCAGGATTCAGAATCTGGCCACTCTCATACCCATTCGGACTCACAAAGCCACCATTAGACAAGTTCGTGAATTGATTGGGAGCATCATAACCACCATATGGACAGGATGTATGATTATGCATATCTAGAAAGTGAATGGGATCACCATATTATCCATACGGACCATTAGTACCCTTGTAGCCATTATACCCAACATGGTTTGGACCATGCCCTCCCATGTTGGGTTGTCCATAGCCGATTCCACCATTGGCAACATGGTTTGCACCATGCCCTCCCATGTTGCCAAAACCATTGTACATCATCCCATTCCAAACATGGTTTGAACCATGCCCTCTTATGTTTGGAATGTAACCTCCATTGCTATAAGGACCTTGCATACTTAACAAAAACGTCAAATACAAACGAAAGCTAGAAATGTAAACTATGAAAATAAACTAACTAGGAAATGTAAAATGCAAGTTGGTCGGATGCCTGGAGCGTGTGACTAAGTTTAAAGTGCAAGCAAGAATGAAAATATGCAAGTAAAAGCAAAGTTTCCCCAAGTACAACTAAAACAACCCAAAGTACAACCATGCATGCATGATCATAAAAATCTAAATAATGCAAATTAACAAAAATTAAAAGCACGTGAAAGTTAAAAACTTTACGAGAAATAACTAGAAACGAAGAGTAGATCTAGGATTTAACATAAAACAATGCATCAAAATAAAAACCAAAACAAAGCATATGAAAGACTTAAAATAAAAATGATCAAGAACTCGATCTATGATCTTTGTGTGTCACTCACTTAGATTCCATGGACGATTCACAAGATCTGACAAGAAATCTATGAGCCAAGGTAAAATTCATAAATGAAGAACAAGCATGAAACACTCAAAATAAAGACGATCAAGGACTCGATCTATGATCAAGGTGTGTCACTCACCTAGATTCCATGGATGATTCACAAAATCTAACAATTTATCTAAGAGCTAAAGCTAAAAGCATAAATTGAAGACAAAGTATGCAATTGAAGAAAAGCATGAAATACTCAAAATAGAGACGATCAAGGACTCGATCTATGATCAAGGTGAGTCACTCACCTAGATTCCATTAACGATTAACAAGATCTAACAATTAATCTAAGAGTTAAACCTAAAAGCATAAATTGAAGACAAAGCGTGAAAATGAAGAAAAACATGAAATTAAAGGAAAGCTTTACTTGAATTAAAAAGAGAATCCAAAAGCTTGAATGAAATTGCAACAAAAAAAAATCCAAGGGAGTACTTGAATTCTTCTTGAGCTTACAAACCCAAGGAAAGCTTGAAATTAAATCAAAGATCTAAAGAGAGAAATTTAATCCCAAACCCATGCTTGGTTTGGGAGGAGAGTGGATTTTTTTTACAAAATGAGAGTAGTCTCCTATTTATACTAGGTTTAATTGGGTTTAAATGGGCCAAATTAGCTTTAAAGGCTTTGATTTCTCGGGTTTGACCAAGTTTGACCCGAAATGGTCTTTCTAAACACTTGGCTAGCCTTTTGGCTCAATTTGGCTCAGGGTGGCTCGGTCATGGCCGAGCTTGGGCGCGCGCGGGCGCGGGCGGCTGGATGCAACTATCGGCAGGTGGGCGCACCTTGGCTGAGGGGGCTCGTCAGGTGCTAGGCGAGAGTGTTGTCGTGGGATTTGGCGAGCACCAGGGCTTGGCACGGAAGTTGGCATGGGATTTGGCGAGCCCCAGCGGCAGGTGCGTGGGGTTGGTGTGCGGGGCTGCCGCACGCTTGGAGTGAGGTTTGGTCTTTATTTTGAGTATTTCATGCTTTTCTTCAATTTCATGCTTTGTCTTCAATTTATGGTTTTAGCTTTAGCTCTTAGATTAATTGTTAAATCTTGTGAATCATCCATGGAATCTAGGTGAGTGACACACCTTGATCATATATCTAGTCCTTGATCGTCTTTATTTTGAGTATCTCATTCTTGTGCTTTAATTTTCATGCTTGTTCTTCATTTATGGATTTTACCTTAGCTCATAGATTTCTTGTTAGATCTTGTAAATCGTCCATGGAATCTAGGTGAGTGACACACCAAGATCATAGATCGAGTCCTTGATCATTTTTATTTTAAGTCTTTCATATGCTTTATTTTGGTTTTTATTTACATGCATTGTTTTATGTTAAATCCTAGATCTACTCTTTGTTTCTAGTTATTTCTCGTAAAGTTTTTAACTTTCACGTCAACTTTTAGTGCTCTTTCTATTGGTGCTTTCAATTTTTGTTAATTTGCATTATTTAGATTTTTATGATCATGCATGCATGGTTGTACTTTGGGTTGTTTTAGTAGTACTTGGAGAAACTTTGCTTTTACTTTCATATTTTCATTCTTGCTTGTATTTTCAGTTTCGGCACACGCTCGAGGCATCCGACCAACTTGCATTTTACATTTTCTAATTAGTTTATTTTCATAGTTTTCATTTATATTCCAAAAGCTAGAAACACATTGATTCACACAAACAATCGAGATCCGATAATACCGGGCCATGAACCCACTTTCTTATTTCAACACCAATAAAAATACACAAAACACATACCTGCAAAAATACTATTAAAAATCGACGATGTGCTGCTCGCCAATGCCCGTCATAACCTCGGCCTCCACCCACTTTGTAAAGTAGTCTACCGCGACCACCAAGTGGAAGTTCTTGCAAGGCATCCTTGGAAAGGACCCCACGTTATCAATTCCCCATTGTGCAAATGAGCAGGGCGAGCTCATTACCATCATATCTTCTACGGGCACGTGAATGATAGATGTATGCATCTGACACTTTCTGCAAGTCCTAACGAAATCGCCTACCATAATCATCATCCCAAGCAAGAAAAACCTAGATCGCAAAGCTATTCCAACAAGTGCTCTACTTTTCATGTGATCTCCACAACATCCTTCGTGTATCTCCTGTAGTACCTCCAGTCCCTCCTCCTTTGACAAACACTTCAAGTACGGGCCAAAATGCGACTTCTTGTATAAGTCCCCATTCATCAAGAAAAAGTGCACTTCCGTCCTGGCTTCTTTAGTGGATAAATGTATGTTCCCAATGATCAACTTATCGAGAGTCTCCTGAATTGGTGTCCGCCAATCTTCCATTTCTTCTATCTCCATAATCTCCTTCCCATTTTCCACGCTTATATGTGCTAACTCCATTAATGTGACCTTTCTTATGTCACATGTACCCAAAATGCTCCAGCTAACTTGGCGAGTTGGTCTGCCCGGATGTTATCAGCTCGTGGTAAGTGTTCCAACTTAAACTCCTCAAATTAAGTTACCCCTTCCTTGAGTTTCTTCAATTATTCTTACATGCTTTCTTCTCTTGCTTCAAAAGACCCATCATACTGGTGGGCTACCAGTTGTGAGTCCGTATAGGCCTGGATTCTCCGTGCTCTCAGGTCTCTTGAGATCTTTATAGCTTGTAGTAATGCCTCGTACTCGGCTTCATTATTAGAGTCCTTGAACCCCAACTTGATCGCGAAATCAAGATTTTTCCCTTCGGGGCTAGTCAAAAAAATCCCTAGACCCGCTATTGATGCCATTATTGATCCATACATATGTAATAATCATGACTTTTATCCCTCCTCGTGTTCTGCCGAGCGCACCATTTCTACAGGAAATCTGCTAACACCTGCACTTTTATAGCTGTCCTAGGTTCATACACCACATCGAACTCTTTGAGCTCAACTGACCATTTCACCAATCGCCCAGATATATTCGGATCACTCAAAACCTAATTAAGGGCTAAGTTGGTGAGTACCTTAACCTTGTGTCCCAAAAAATAAGGATGAAGCTTTTGCCGTATAGATCAACGCAAATCCACCTTTCTCCAGCTCCGTGTAGTTCAAATCCACTCTCCTTAGCATCCTGCTGATATAATAGATAGGTTTCTGCACACCTGCATCCTCCCTAATAATTACCGAGCTTACCGCGACCTCGCCAACAGATATTTATAGAATCAGATCTTCACCCGACATTGTCTTAGTTAATAATGGGAGTTCCGCCAAGTACTCCTTGGGCCTATCAAAAGCTTTTGTCAGCCTCCTTTGTCCATTCAAACTTGGATCTCTTCCTCAACGTCCTGTAGAAGGGGACGCCCTTCTTTGCCGACCTGGAAATAAAACGAGGAAGCCCTGCAATACGACCTGTTAATACCTACACGTCACACAATGTTCGGGGATGAGGCATCTCCATAACCACTCGCACCTTCTTAAGATTCACCTCAATGCCTCACTCTTTCACCATGTACCCCAAGAATTTACCTGATCGCACTATAAATGCTCACTTTCTTGGGTTAAGACGCATGCCATATTGCCTTAGTATAGCAAAAGCTTTTTGTAGGTCCTCCACATGCTAGTCCGCCCTTTTGATCTTCACCAACATGTCATCCACATAGACCTCCATGGTGGACCCCAACAGATCTCTGAACATCTTGTCCACCAACCTTTGGTAGGTCACCCCTGCATTCTTCAATCCAAACGACACAGAAACGAAACAATATGTACCAATTGAGGTGACAAAGCTCACATTAGGTTGATCTTCTTTTTCCAGTGGGATTTGATTGTATCCCTGTGATGCGTCCTGTTAGAGTAGAGTTTCCGGCGTTCCAATTATATTGGATTTCATTCTACTTGTATAATGATTTTATTGGGAATTATATTAATAAAGGCATTTTCTATATCTTATGTTTAAGCTTTTATTATAATTGCACATATGATGAAGTCCTTAAACCAATTTAAACTATGTGATATGGTTGCGCATACGGTGGAAATCACGGAACACGTCTCTAAGGTTTTGGTTTTAAACATGTTCCAAGTCAATGGGATTTTTGAGATAGGACACTGTATACTCCGGTAAGACTTGCACCTATGATGCATGATTGTAAGACAAGGATGTTGTATTCCATTAACATCAGCTTTATGACACGAGTGCATATATGTGGGTGCTTGTTGGAGAACAAGTCCATTGAACATGACCCGATGGAAATTCTTAACTGGAAGATTTGTCTGTCGAATAAGAATTTCTATATTGCAATAGCACATGAATAATCCTTTTACTTGAGGTACGATGGTAGCCTTGTGCACATCATGAAATGCTTAGATATATCTTTTGATTTCTTGACAATAATAAAAGAAATTTAGATATTGTATCGATGTGCATGGAGGTTTGTCTGTATCCAACATAGAATTCAACGCTTGTCTATGGACAAAGGAGTATCCCGTGAAATTTCATAGTTTGTGATTCAAAGACCTTGGCCAGGGCACGATGAATATTGATTCATAAATGAATTACTTAAACTTGAAATGAAATCACAGTTAATAAATCAATTAGGTTTCGACTTATAAATTCATGCCCAAGATTTAATCGGTAAACTAGTTGTTGAAAGGATCGTACATGTATGGACTTCCAATTGAAATAGGTTTGCTCGCTACACTACTACAAAAAAGGCCTTTTACAATGGTCACTCTACAACGGTTGTCAAATAACCGTTGTAATAGAGCAATCCGGCGAATTTTACAACGGTTATTTTCTTAACCGTTGTAAATATTATACTACTACAACGGGTATATGAAAACCGTTGTAAATGTCCGTAGTAAAATATATATAACCAATTTACTACTACGGTTTCTTTACAACCATTGTAGATAAACATCGTAATTATAATTAGTTTAATTAATTTAAATCAGTTTAATTAGAATCTTACAACAATTATTTTTTAACCATTATAGATAGACGTAGTAAAATATATTATTTTAATTAAATTAATTCAATTTAATTATTAGGATAATATTACTTAAAATCAAATTACCAAAAGCGTGAGACGTATAAACCCAACCAATTCTCTGACAATACTCCCGCTCGATCGAAAGTGAGAATCCCAAATCCACGCCACGTCCGAATTCGCTGCTGCCACCACACCCATCACCTCCGACGGCAGTCCAACGACCACTACCAACCACAGTCCGACGGCCAAGCCACCACCACCGACAATCCTAGAGTTGCGCCACCTGCAAAATGTAAGTTATGTTTTCTATTAGTATATTTTTCCTGTGAATTTTATAACTCGCATTGAATTAAGTAGTTGTTGGTCTGATTGATATTGAATTGAGGTTCTATTATGTTCAATTTGGTAAATTACGGACTGGGGGACTGGAGGAGAATAAGGTTTAACTTTTGTTCAATGGGGCGAATTTGGAGGGTTAGGGTTTTTTCTTTTTTTATTTTGTGCCCTTATTTTCATTCAAGTGGTTTAGGTCCTCTTTTTTTCTGATGTCGTCTACAAATCTGCCTTTTCTCGTCGCACAACCACCTCCAAATCATCATGGACATGGAGAGGGATGAACTGGTTAAGGAAAATGATTTCAATTTGACTCAATTCCTGCCGAAAAAGATTCGTAACTTCTCGATCGTGGCACACATTGACCATGGCAAGTCTACAAACATGGGCCACTGGTTTCACTTTCTATCTCAATGTTTGGACAATATTTCTTAATAATAAGTTTTTAACATTTACACAGGATTTCCATAAGCAGCCAACTAGTTCGTGTTCGAGTTATTTTTTAATTTTTTTCCCTCTCTAGTGCATTTTTTTTAATTAATTCATTTTTAATTTAACTTTATGTAGGTTAGAGGTAGTAGGTTCTCGTGGATCAGAGATTATGCAGCAAAGACATTAATTGTGAGGCTGAAGCTAGGCTGCTCTAAGAGCTCGCTAATGCTATCAAAGTTACGATGGAACCTAAAGTAAGGATTAATCATATTTATGGTCTTAATTTGATGCAATTGAATGAGACTCTATGTGATATTGTTAAGATTTGAGTCGTAAAAGTTAAATATAATGTGAAATAGATAGACTTTTCAAACTTTTGACTGAGAATTGTTATTCTGGGGCTGCTACTTGCTATTTATTCTGCTGGATTTTTTGTTTTTTATTTTTTAAATATATTTTTATTATAGTTGTTTTTTGGTTTCTTACTTCATTAGTTTTATTAAATTAATTGATTGATTATGTTTTATTTTGCCCTCGGTCGTAATGTTACTTCTTTTTTTTAATGATTTTATTGTGAAAAGTTTATGAAACAAAGCTTCGATTTATAGGTCATACTTTGTTATCGTAGATAATGAGTCTTCAAATAGCAATTGATGCTGCTAGATGCTTGGAGTAGATACCGATGTAATTGTGTGCATTGAAACTTGTGGTCTCATAATAGCTAAAATTCATTTTTGGCAAAGTGTCCGACAATTGTACACCTATTTCGTGCTTTGGCTCTTTCTGGGAACCTAATCTAGAAAGTCTTGATACAATGTAACAATGTGTTTGTGATTATAAAGTAACTTTTCTTTTCTTTTCAATTCATTCCTGTATAAATTCACTTACAAAATAATCTTTTAGTCACCTACAATTGATCGCCAATGGCTCTCGTCCACTTTGTTGGATGAATCTTTCTACTCTAAGGCAATAGTTTTAGCGAGAACCTTTTTCCTCTATGAAGAGGTAATTTTTCCTTTCTTTTTTGCATGTGTTTTTACCCTTGTGGATTTTTATTATTCGTTTCTATCCTTTATCAATGATATTGAGTGACCAACATTTGCCTCTGTGCTGTCTTTTTATTTAGCAATATGTTTCCTGACTATCTATTAAGGTTTCAAATATCATAACAATGAATATTTGCTTTCTAGTTGTCTTTTATCTTTTCGTCTTCTTATTCTCTTTCTCCTCCTAGTGCTTAGACGGTGAATGTCCTTGATCTTTGTTCAATATTACAGGCTACTAATAGTTTGGTAGGTCTAATTCATTTGAGTGAGTTATATGTCGTCTTACGAATGAGATTTAATGTATATGTTATGCTGATTACAAACTTGTAATTAGATGATGCAGTATTCAAAATTGTCTTGCTTGTGCTTGTGACCCATAATTTAAATTTCTAATTTTCAAGCATGATTTACGTGCTTAGGATCGCCAACCTGTTTTAACGTGTTTCAGTTATGATGATAAAACTATGACTGAGAAAATACTGCAGAGATTAGAGCTTGGGAACTTAAAGGTTTGTTATGCCAAACCAGTTGCAAAGTTTTTAGATTGATTTTTGTTGCTGTTCATTATTCATTTTTAATTTGATAAATGTTCTTTTATTTCTCTTGAATAGTTTAAAGAGGATTCAATTTGTCTTTTGCAGCTAGGAAAGACCAGAGTTTTCCTTAGGGCAGGTCAGATTGCTATATTAGATTCACATCGAGCTGAGGTTTTGGACTCGGCAGCCAAGCAAATTCAGGGTCGCTTGCGGACATTTGTTTCCCGCAAGGACTTTGTTACAAGGAGCCTTGCTGTAGTTTCTCTTCAAACATGTTGTAGAGGTATATTTTCATACTTGAATTAACAACTTCCAAAGAGATCTTTATCGCACGTAGTGTATAATCATATTATTCATTTATAGATTCTCTATGCTTGAGCCTTAGCTTTGCTCAAAGCAGGCTGTTGATTTTCATTGGTGAGTGGCAAATTTGTCTAGGGACAAGGGTGATGAAATAAAATCAACTTTTGTGACCATTGATATGTTGGGTTATGATGCTAACAATGTTTTATCCAAACATCATGTAACTAACTTGCTCGATAAGTGTGTGGCATAACTCTTCTCAATTGTTATAGCGGAATATTTAGTCGTAGGAGGAATTTGTGTTCCTGTACATCTGTAATTTTAGTGTAAGGTAGCATGTTCTTTAAAAAAAATTCCCGTATTATTGCTAAAGGCTGCTGAGAGATTTTATGAGTGCTGAAATTTGAGACACCTTGATTTGACCTGCACCTAGTGGATTTAAATGATATTTATGTTATTTTAATTTCTCCCAGGCTATCTTGCAAGAAATACATTTGTTTCCATGCATGACACAGCTGCTGCCATTGTAATTCCTAAATATTTCCGATGCTGGCATTTCAGGCGTGCATATATGCAATTTTGTTTGGCTTCTGTTCTCATACAATCTTGTATCCGTGGTTTCTCAACACGTCGGGTGTTTTCATATAGAAAGGGAGATAGAGCTGCCACTCTTATCTAGGTAAATATTTGTATTTTCGTTATGCGCTTTCAAGGTTTCTGTTGTACGGTTGTACCTTTTATAAATATTAAAACATTCTTCTATAATATTTTTGTGTTCTACTATCTTTGGAACTCTGTTTATTGAAACCTACTAAGTTTCAGAACTCACTATTTTTTGTGACACTGGGTTTTTTCATTCTTTTAGCTATAGGAGAATTGTACTATGATTCATTTTTTTGACTATTACCTTTTTTTTTCGTCTTTGTGAAAGATAAATGTAAATGGTCTAGTTTTTTAATTACGAATTTTAGTTGTAAAAGAAGCTTAATTGGATAATATGATTTTGTGGAATTTTTAACTTTTATTTGATAAGTATAGTAAATAGATGCAAAATGTTTTGTAGTAGTTTACTGGAGGTTGTATTTGATTGTGGAGTTGTTTCACAAAATGACAGTATGCTAAATTATGATATGCATCTTCCCTGTTTTCCTTTTGGTTTTTCTTGATAGTCCAAGTTTGTTGTATATATAGTATCACATATGGACTTTTCATGATTTTACTTAACAGGGAAAACAAGATAGATTTCAACCGTTCTTATTCATCTAAGCATCTATTCACCATATGGTATCATTTTGTTTTTCAACGAGCTAATTCCTGATTCTAAATGTTTTTGATTACTTAAGAGTTTTTTTTTAATGCTGATGCTTTATGTTATTTCTTTCAGTTGGCAATTTAACCCTGATCGATCTTCCTAGGCTAACAAAAGTTATAGCTCAAGAAATTGAAGTTATGGTCGTTATAATTTCCTCTATGTTTACATCTTGTTACCCTCATATTTTTGTTTCCCGAACATTTCAATACATAACATGACTAAGCATGTAAAAATATTACTTGTGTTTCTACGATAATTAAAGAGACCTCAGGTCGTACAACTAGATTTTTTATCTTTGAGCAGGCAAGGCAACAGAGACAATTGTAGATACAGTGGTATGAAAAGAAATAGGAATGTACAAAAGATTCAATTGCTCTCGATAGTATCTGAAGATTAGTTGTAAAACTATTACTTTGTGTAAGTCATACGTATTTCATTAATTAATTTATAGTTTGATTAGATGAATTGTAACCTTGTATTTTTTTTGAGTTGTTAATTTATAGTTTGGTTAGATGGATTATTGGACAAATTATGTTCTTACTATTTGAATTTGATGAATTGTTGGGTGAATTGTGTACTCATTATTTGATTGGGGTATGTGATATGTTATCGATTACAAATCTCCAGGCGTGAATCGGCTAAAATGGCAAAATTAAAAAAAAAGAAGTAATTTTACATCGGTTATATTAATAACCGATGTAAGTTAATTCACATTTTACATCGGCTGTTTAAATGACCAATGTAAATTAACGATGTATACATCAGGTTTTTCATGTTTTTACATCGGTTTTCATAGAGACGATGTAGTACAGTCCGGTCTTACATCGGGCATTTCGTGTTTATACATCAGTGTTTAGAGAAACCGATGTAGTACTGTCCATTTTACATCGGTTCTACAACCGATGTAGTATTTTGAACATTTTACAACGTTGGATATGACATCGGTTGAATAACCGATGTAAAAAGCTTAAAATAACCAATGTAATAGTCGTTTTCTGTAGTAGTGCTATTTCACCTAACACTGGGTAATCATGTTACTTGCTAGGTGTTGTCATGATTTGTAGGTTCTTGAAATTAAAGAGTTAATCTCAAGAGATTTAATTAATTAGATTAATTAATATAATAAATTGTTATTTCGAAACTTACAAAAGTTGTAATCCTACTGCTAGTATTAGTCGTGAACCTAAAAGGGTCACACATAATTTTGGTTGTTGACTTTTCAAAGTTGATAACTTCAACGGTTGGAAAAATTAATTAATTTGGATTAATTAAATGAGATTTTAATTCAATTTAATTATTGGGTTTAATATTTAATTATATAATTTATTATTAATTGATTGAATTCATTAAATAGTTAGATTTTAAATCCAAGTCTAAGTAATTTTCTAGTAGGCCTAATTGTAGAAGCCAACTAGAATAATCGAAGACTATATATAATAATATTAATTTACACTGTATATTTATGTGTGTGTGTGTGTGTGTGTGTGTGTGTGTATATATATATATATATATATATATGGTATTTGGGATCAAGTCATACTCTTTGTTTAGAAAAAGTCGGATGACTTGTGGAAGAATTCTTTTACAAATTATACGGTTAATTAGTTAATTGAGATTAAATCTCATACTTAACTTAATTAACATATATATATATATATATATATATATATATAGTATATATATATATATATATATATATATATATATATATAGAAAGAGAATTAGCTGCTGTTTGCTTTTTCTTGATTGATTAAAAACTAAAAGGAGCCCCTTCACTGATAGAGAGCCGAAAAAAAAAGGTGAGGTTTTGTTTTAAGGGCAACATAGCCTATTTTTGAGAAAAAAAACATAAATCATCTCCTTCTTTTATATAAGTCTTCAATTTGTAATTTATAGATGACAATATAATTAATTTTCAATCAATTATTGATTATTGGACTAATTGTTATTCTTATAATTATTTTGAAAACGGAACAATTCTACTAGCAAAGAATATTTTCGGTGTCGCAACTAAAACGTGGACTCGATTAGAGGGGATACAATTGGATCTCTACGCGAGGAGTTTCGGTGTTAGCGACATAACTGGGAATTGATTCCCTCTCAATTGTC
>BMAC01000159.1:77551-107684 GCA_014905375.1 Phtheirospermum japonicum
ATTCTTATAAAAATAAATTAATACCTCGCTTTCAATTTCTCCAAGTTATATATATATGGCTTCTGATTTTATAAAGAAAAGGAAAGGTTGTTTTTTTTCAAAAGAGCTGCAAGTCCTGTTTTGATTTCTTAAAGAAAAAGGGCAACACTCTTGTTAGGCCGAACTAACGGACCATGTATGCATGCATTTCAAAGGAAGGGTTACTGCATGCTGTATATTTGGAGGCCTGACCAATATGGTCAGGTTATTGGAAAAAAAAAATCTTTAATTATTCTATTCCAAATTGAAAGGTTAATTTTAAAACTTATTATTTTAATATATATATATATATATATATATATATATATATATATATATATATATATATATATATATATATATATATATATATATATATATTGATTTAGTTATTCCAAAATTAAGTCAACACACAAAATTGAAAAAATTATATACTTTAAATTTATGTGATGAATCTTAGCATGATTTATTTAGGGATGATCATGAGCGTATAACCAATATAATTGTATGTTTTTATCTTTGGATTTTTGGGGCCTGCGAGCCTCCTATTCTATTATTTGTAAAAGTTTTAAATTTTTCATCGACAGTGGACTGGGTGGTAAGATTTTCTAATTATGATTGGAGGACGTTCGATGCCAAAGGCCCACGCCTATGTGGGTAATTTTACAAGTTGTAATAGAATAGATGATTTAAGGCCAATGCTAGTATGGGTATATATACAAAATATAATAGAAGTATAACTATTTCTTTTATCCCTTAGATTAACCTAGACCCATTTTTGGCTCAAATGGGACGCATAGGTTGGCCATGATCATCCTACCGCTTTTTGCATAGGATGTATGTTGGATTTATTTAATGTTATATCCTTGCACTTCATATGATGAATATTGCATTAAATAAAAACCACCTAATATTAAGGTTGATGAGGTCTTGCGAATTAAACCCCAAATTTTTGAAACTTGAAAGAATTTAATTTTTAATTAATTCTGTATCAAATAAAATTGACAAGTTATGTTGGACATATCATTCCATGCCTTCCATCAAAGGTAGAAGACATGACGATGCTACCGCACTTGATCACTGGCCATAAGTCGTGGGGTGATCTTGTGTCAGAAAGCTGTGATCTCTACCAAGTATTGAGATGCTCGTGGGGTGGGCTCATCTTTATGTTGACCACGAGTCGTGGGACATCTTGATTCTCCATCTACACTAATGTTTGGTGGGTTACGTTTGACACTTAGTACCATATGAGCTCATAATATTGGGGTGTATGAGAAATAGCGTGGCAAAATATTCTTGAAGGTTGTATATTGATACAATTGTCAAAGACTTGACTACCAACATGAAGTTTTCATAGTCTCATATTATTTAAGTATGATACTTTTATATTGGACGTCAAGCCCACTAAGAAAATTTGGTTTTCCGAATTTTTATTATGGGGTTAATAAAGTTTGAATAAAATAGTGGGAGACATTTAATATTATAGACCTTATCACTACTGCAGAACAGGGTTTTAAAGGCGGTTTTTATGCATTTTTAAAGGAGGTTTTTAGGCATTTTTAATGGCGGTTTTCGAACCGCCGTTATATCGACCACCGTAGATTTTTACGGCGGTTGTTCTAAAACCACCGTAGAAAGTGGGATTCTTTACGGCGGTTTTTTCCAAGAACTGCCGTAGAAAGTGATGCTTTTTTTACGGCGTTCTTGAAAAATACCTTCTAGAAAGTCTATTTTTCCAAAACAGACAATTTACGGCGGTTCTTGAAAATACCTTCTAGAATGTTGTAATAAAATAGAGAAATGAAAATACAAATTAAATACAAATATAATTATAAAAAATAATACTCTCGGTAAAAATAAACCATATTTTCTATTAAAACGAATAAGTGTCAATAGGATACATATTCATAAATTATTTAGGTCATTTCGAGTCAATTGAAAAACACGACATTAATAAGTTGTGAAAGGAGTCGGACACTTGCTACGAATAATAAGACGGATGTGAACTCTGCTGGCCACTCTGGTCTACATTGGCGGGAAATCAAGAACGACACAATAAGTAGAGTTAAATGTAATTAATGCAAATGAACAAAACTATAGAAGTGAAAAACAAAACTAACTAAAAACTCAAAATACCTTTGTAGTTAGTAGTGACATTACTACCCTTGTCACACAAAGCACAAGAAATCTTGGGTCGGCGTATCAAACCCGCATGTCCTGGTCTCTTGGTCCTGTCCTGACACCACAGGCACCGCGTCGTGACAGGGATATCGAAATCCACCATGATCCAATACTCGGGGACCTGACTATACACCAGTGTTATCTCGAGGCTTCTCCAATAAATACTAGTAAAACTCGCACAATGCTTGAGCATCATTCTCAGACGCGCACTCCGGCAAGTTCCTGTAGGAATACCGTGTGTAAACAAATTGAGTAGAGTCGATGAATATATGCTGTATTGTTTAAGAAGCTTTGTTTGAATTTAAACGGGTCTCCTCCGGTCAAGAATTCTTGTTGAATGGTCTCGACATTCAGAGGCACCTAAAAATCTATGAACATTCTGAGGGCTTTGTGCACCCATGCTTCATTATATCATATGAAAGCAGGGCATAAATAGAAACATCTCAAGAGTGGCATCAACATAATGGGCACCTTTAATTACAAAGTAATAACCACAAAGTTGCACATTTAAAATTTTAACTGCATCATACTGCAATCCAAGGATAAGTATTTCTTTTTAAATCAAATGATAAGATAACATAAAAAGCTGCGAGAAAAGCGTGAAATGTGAGGTAAGAATATCATCGCAAACAAACAGATGGACTTTACCTCAATATAAGAAACAAAAATCTCGACAAAGTACATTCACACTTAAATATATGTAAACGCTAAAGATGCCAAATTGACGAAAGAACTTATTAATTAGATATATATGAAATAGAGCTTTTAGTAACCAGAAGCAGCTTTAGATTTTGCTAAAATCTAACGATAAGAATAACCAATTGCAGCTAGCTAATGGTTACATTAAATTATACTATGTGAGGAAACAATATTGCCTCATATACACAGGTAATGGTTTCAATACCAAATTCAAAAATTAACACCAAATTGATCACTGATGCCACATTAAACAGATTGATTTGGGTAAAAAATCTCACAAAGAACAGAACCTAGTCATCACAACTACACAAAATAGAGCTTTCATCAACGACAATAGCGTCCACATATGGTCATCAAAAATTGAACAAAACCGAAAAAAGAACTACCTGAGAATAGGAGAAAACGTAGTTATCGGGGCAACAATCAATGCCAACATTATAACTATGGCAAACCTTGAGATGGTATTATTGATTATGATTATATATATTTTTAATTTATCTGAATTTAACATGTAATCTTCTAATTATCTTGACACAGTGTGTTGCAAGAGTTTCTGCCCTTCTGTGAAACACCACCATTTTCACATTAAAAAAATTTAAAAAAAACATAAATCAGTTCAAATTCATATCAGAATACAAGTACCATATAATTACATACCTACCTTAATCACTTGAAGAGGCACAAGAGCACATCACGACAAGTATGAGGACTATACTCCAAATTTAGAGTGACCCTTACAATTTCCTGACATTTAGAGTAATTATGAAGATTACATAAATCAAAAACTTGAGGAAAACACATAACAAGAGAAAAGGATAAGATAAATTGAAATATATATGCTGACCATTGTTGTTTCATCTGATTTGGGAATCAAATGTCCATAAGCAGAATCAATTAGCACAGATCAAAGTTAAAACATCAAGAGGAAATTTGATTTTGGTCGGAGCCGCGCCGGCCGGAGTTTTACCCTTTTTTGAAAAAGGGTATCGTAATCATCGCGGATTGAATTAGATGAAATTGGAGCGCGATTCTTGAAATTGATGCCTGGGGAAGCTTCAGCGGCATTAGGGAGTGGCCTAAGAACGTTGAATTTAACCAGAGGAGAGCCGGCCGGGCTTTGACCATTTTTACCCAAAAGGGGATTGACGCCCGTTTTTTAAGAAAATTTTTTTTGACCAGAATTGAATGCGGCTTTTACGTAATCAGACGTGAGGGTAGGGAGGTTGAGCCTTGAAGGTTTAGATACCTCTAGAATTGAGTGGCCGGATACCAGCAGGGAGGAAAAAGGGGCGGCGGGTTTTTTGGAGGTATTTCGAGAAAAAATCGGAAATTGTTCAGAATGGGAAGGATATGGGTTTTCATTGTCTTGGATGGAAAAGGAAGGTTCATATTTTATATTTTTGATTTATTAAATGATTATATAAAAATATAAAGTGAGTTAGAGAATGCTGATCGTCGATTGAGACACATATCAACGGTTGAAATAATTTGCTTGAGCAAGACCAAGATCGGTGACATGGCAGATTGAATTTTTAAGGCGGTTCTAAAATAACCGCCATAGAATGTGTGATTTTTACAGCTATTCTTCTATAAGCGTCGTAGTATGCTTAAGTTTTTACGATGATTAATTGTAAACCGACGTTAAAATAAACTAGACTCCAGTTCTTACGTCGGTTCACATATAAACGCCGTAAAATGTGTCACTTTAACGGCGGCTCATAGTAAACCGCCGTTAAAATCAGTTGATATCCAATTTTAATGTCGGTTTTGAGGGAACCGCCGTAAAATGACCTTTTTAATGGCGGTTTTAGCCACAATCGCCGTTACAAGTATTTTTAAGGCTATTTTCAGTGAACCGCCTTTAATTAACAGCCTTAGAAAGCTGTTTCTGTAGTAGTGTATGTTAAATGAATATAATTTCCCAATAACTCACTCATTTCTTACTTTGTTTATTTTTGTAGATCACTCTACTAAAATGGCTAAGAATCCAATTACATCTATACTTGATCAAAACAAACTAATTGACCCAAACTTTCTCGATTGGCTAAGAAACCTTAAGATTGTCCTTAGCTATGAGAAGAGGCCTATGTACTTGACAAAGCGCCTCCTCTAGAGCCTCGGGATAAGATATTAGATGAGTATGCAGAATATATTTGTCATTGTTTTGACAATATGCAAGCTCGATGCTACATGCTGGCATCAATGTCAAATGAGTTACAGAGGTAGAATGAGATTTTATATAATGCTTCTGAGATCCTTCTCCACCTGCAAGAGTTATATGGTGAGAGAAAAAGACAAGAAAGATATCAGATATCTTAGGAGCTTTTGAGGTGTAGTATGACAGAGGGCTCTTCAGTTCAAGACCATGGGCTGAAGGTGATAACTCTTATTGAAAGGCTTTAATCCCTTGGAGGTGTTATGGTTTAGCTACAGTTATGGACCTCTTGTTGCAGTCTTTGCCTCCCTCGTTTGATACATTTGTTGTCAACTTTAACATGAACAACATGGAGAATAATCTCCCTGAGTTGTTGAACATGTTGAAAACGGCTGAATCCACCATAAAAAGGGATAATCCAGTCATGCTTGTTAGATCTTCTTCCAAGTCGAAGGCTAGAAACACAAAGAAAAGGAAGTGTACAAGAAAGAGTTCCTCTAAGCCCAACAATAAGACAAAGGACAATGGTAAGAAAAAGGTTAATTCTTAAGCTAATGACAATTGCTTTCAATGCGGTAAACCAGGGCACTAGAAGAGGAATTGCAAGCAATATCTTGCAAGCCTGAATAGTTCAGGTATATATTTTGTTGAAGTTAACCTATCTGTTAATGATGCTTCGGTATTGGATACCAGTTATGGCTCACATATTTGCAATGATGTGCAGATAATGGCAAGAAGCAGGCAGTTGGATAGAAAGGAATTTGTCCTTAGAATAGAGAATGGAGCAAGAGTTGCTTCATTTGTAATAGGGACTGTTTACTTATTTTTAGATAATGGTTTTAAATTGTGTTTGAATAATTGTCTTTATATTCTGGATATTATTAGAAACATAATCTCTCTACCTGTTTTGGACAGAGAGGGTTTTAGGTTTGTTATTGAGAATTGAAGTTGTTCCATTTTCAAAGACTCTGCTTTTATATATTCCAGTTATTTGATGAATTGTATATACACCATTTCCCCAAGTGAACTCATTCTCACAAGTTGGGAAAAAAACTCGACCTTAAGGGAGAGCAAAAGTTGCCAACATGTGAGTCATGACTTAAAGGGAAGATGATTAAATCACCATTTGTTGTACAAGTGGAACGAGCTAAAGATATATTGTATATGATCCATACTAATGTATGTGGTTCGCAAAGTGTTAGTGCAAGAGGGAACTATCACTACTTCATAACCTTTACTGATAATGATTCTAGGTTTGGTCATGTGTACCTTGTGAGGCATAAATCTGAGGCCTTTGAAAAGTTCAAGGAATTCAGATGTGAAGGATAGAAATAAAGTGGTCGTGTTATTAAGATTATTCGATTAGATCGAGGAGGTGAATACTTATCAACTGATTTTCTTGATTATATAAGAGAGAATGGTGTTCTCTCACGGTGGACTCCTCCCGGAACTCCACAACTGAATGGAGTTTCAGAGCGTAGAAATCAAACTTTGTTGGACATGGTTCGATCAATGATGAGTTGCACTTCCTTACCTCTTTCATATTTGGGCTATGCCTTAGAGATGACGGCATACCTATTATATAGGGTACAAAGTAAAGTCGTACTCAATACACCCTATGAAATATGGTATGGGAAGTCACCTTCCTACAAATACCTAAGAGCATGGGGATGCAATGCTTACGTGAAGCATCAATTGGGAGATAAGTTGGACATGAGATCCCTCTTATGTAAGTTTGTGGCGTATCCAAGAGAGTGTATAGGATACTATGTCTACGACCCTTCGAAATAAAAGGTTTTTTTTTAGGAATGTTACTTTCCTTGAAGAAGAGTTTCTTTATAATAGGGGTGGCGGAGTTGTAGAACTTGATGAAGTCCAAGAACCACAGAGTATCCTAGAGGTTACCGCAAATAGCACACTAGCTGAGACTGGGCCATCTGTTGCACAACCTCTTCGAAAATTCATAAGGGTTTCAAGGGCTCCTAAGAGGATGAACCTTTTGAGAGAATAAAAACGAGGGACTCCTTTTGGATAGTGATCCAAGAAGATATGAAGAGTCAATGTCTGACATTGACTTGAAAAATGGAAAAAACCAATGCGGTTCGAAATGGACTCCATGTACTCCAACAAGGTATGGACCTTGGTGGATCCACCACAGGGAATTGTTCCCATTGGCTGCAAATGGTTCTACAAGCGGAAGCTTGGAGTAGATGGAGAGGTAATGACCTTTAAGGCGCGTTTGATTGCAAAAGGTTATACTCAGAAGCAAGGTATTGATTATGAGGAAACTTTTTCACCAGTAGTGATGCTTAAGTCCATTCGCCATAGCTGCGTATTATGATTACGAGATATGGCAAATAGATGTGAAGACTGCCTTCCTTAATGGAAATATTAAGGAAGAGATATATATGAAGCAGCCAGAGGGCTTCATATCAAGTGGGAGTGAGCAACAAGTTTGCAAACTCCAGAGATCCATTTATGGTCTCAAACAGGCTTCAAGGAGTTGGAACATTCGGTTTGATGAAACAATCAAAATGTTAGATTTCATAAGAATCCGGATGAACCATGTGTCGATAAGAAGGTTAGTGGGAGGGCGATTACATTTGTTGTACTTTATGTTGATGACTTTCTACTCATTGGGAATGATGTAGGGATGTTGCAGTCAACAAGAACTTAGTTAATTAAACAGTTCTCAATGAAGGACTTGGGAGAAGCATCTTTTATCATTGGGATAAAGATCTATCGAGATAGATCACGAAAGATGATCGGACTATCATATTCCATATACATAGACAAAGTGCTAAAAAGGTTTAGCATGGAAGAATCCAAGCGTGGATATCTCTTAATGAGTACTATTCCACTTTCTAGAGATATGTCTCCAAAGACACCAGAAGAAATAGTAAAGATGGCTCGTGTACCTTATGCTTCCACGATTGGAAGCATTATATATGCAATGCTATGTACTAGACCTGATGTTGCACGTGCTTTGAGAGTCATGAGAAGATATCAGTCCAATCCAGGTTTTGAGCACTGGAACGCCATTAAGAAGATCCTTAAGTACTTGAGAAGAACTAAGGACATCTTTTTGATATACGATAATGGAGAATTGAGACTAGAAGGATACACTGACTCTAGTTTTCAGTCCGATATAGATGACTCGAAGTCAATGTCTGGATATATATTTACCTTGAATGGAGGAGGATTTAGTTGGAAAAGTTCTAAACAAGAGACGACTGCAAACTTTATTACAGAGGACGAATATATTTTTGCATCAGATGCATCAAAAGAGGTTGTTTGGATGCAAACTTTATCCAAGGGTTGGATGTAGTTCCGCCCGCTGGTGATCTAATAATAATTTATTGTGACAACAATGGGACTATAGTGCAAGCAAAAGAACCAAGATCTCATCCAAGATCTAAACACATCTTGAGGCGATACCACCTGATTAGAGAGATCATTGGTAGAGGCGACGTCGTTGTGGATTGAGTCGTTTCGGCAGAAAATGTAGCAGACCCAATGACTAAGCCCTTATCCCAAAAGATATTTGACGAGAATCTTGAGAATATGGGCCTAAAATATATAGGCAATTGGCACTAGAGCAAGTGGGAGATTGTTAGAGTAGAGTGTCCGACGTTCCAATTAGATTGGATTACATTCTACTTGTACAATGATTTTATTGGGAATTATATTAATAAATGAATTTATTTTTATCTTATGTTTAAAATTTTATTATAATTACACGTATGATAAAGTCCTTCAACCAATTTAAATTATGGGATATGTTTGCGCATACGATAGCAATCATGGAACATGTATCTAAGGTTTTGGTTTTAAACATGTTCCAAGTCAATGGGCTTTTCGACATAGGACATTGAATAACCCGGTATGACTTGCGCATATGATGCATGTTTGTAAAACAAGGATGTTGCATTCCATTAACATCAGCATTGTGACGCGAGAGCATATATGTAGGTGCTTGTTGGAGAACTAGTTCATTGAACATGACCCGATGGAAATTCTTGACTGGAAGATTTGTCTGTCAAATAAGAATTTCTATATTGTAGTAGTACATGATTAATCCTTTGACTTGAGGTACGATGGTAGCCTTGTGCACATCATGCAATGCTTAGATATATCTTTTGATTGCTTGACAATCAAAAAAGGAAATTTTGGATATTGTATCGATGTGCATAGAGGTTTGTCTGTAGCCAACATAGAAATCGACACTTGTCTATGGACAAAGGAGTATCTTGTGAAATTTCATAGTTTATGATTCAAAGACCTTGGCCAGGGCACGATGAATATTGATTAATAAATGAATTAGTTAAACTTGAAATGAAATCACAGTTATTAAATCAATTGGGTTTCGACTTATAAATCCATGCCCAAGATTTAGTCGAGAAACTATTTGTCGAAAGGATCGTACATGTATGTGCTTTCAATTGCAATAGGTTTGCTCGCTATTTCACCTAACATTCGGTAATCGTGCTACTTGATAGATGTTGTCATGATTTGTAGGTTCTTGAAATTAAAGAGTTAATCTCAAGAGAAATAATTAATTAGATTAATTAATATTATAAATTATTATTTCTAAACTTACAAAAGTTGTAAGCCTACTGCTAGTATTAGTCGTGAACCTAAAAGGGTCACACATAATTTTAGTTGTTGACATTTCAAGATTGATAACTCAAATGGTTGGAATAATTAATTAATTTAGATTAATTAAATGAGATTTTAATTTAATTCAATTGTTGGGTTAAATATTTAATTATATAATTTGATTATGTAATTAAATATGATTTTATTAGAAATCTCAATTAAAGAAATATATTAAATTCGTCAATTGGATTGATTAATTTAAACTCATGGAATTAATTAATTGATTGAGTTAATTAAATAGTTGGATTTTAAATCCAAGTCTATGTAATTTCCTAGTAGGCCTAATTGTAGAAGCCCACTAGAATAATTGAAGACTATATATAATAAAATTTATTTATATTGTACATTTGTATATAATATATATATATATATATAAGGTAACTAGGACCAAGTCATACTCTTTGTTTTGAAAGAGTCGAATGACTTGTGGAAGAACTTTTTTCCTAATTATATAATTAATTAGCTAATTGAGATTAAATCTCATGCTTAACCTAATTAACATATGTATATATATATAAGAAAAGAGATTAGCTGTTGTTTGATTTTTCTTGATTGATTAAAAACCAAAAGGATCCCCTTCACTGACTGAGAGCCAATAAAAAAAAGGTGAGGTTTTGTTTTAATGGCAACAAAGCCGGTTTTTGAGGGGAAAAAAACATAAATCATCTTCTTCTTTTATATTATTCTTCAATTTGTAATTTGTAGATGATAATTAATTGATAATAATTACGTACAATAATTAATCTTCATTCAATTGTTGATTTTGGATTAACTATTATTTCTACAATTATTTTGAAAACGGAACAATTCTATTAGCGAAAAAATTTTCCAGTGTCGCAACTAAAAGGTGGACTCGATTAGAGGGGATACATATGGATCTCTACGGCGACGAGTTTTGGTGTTAACCATATAACCGGGAATTGATTCCCTCTCAATCGTCTCTTGGAAAAATTGAAAGCGAGGTAATAATTTATTTTTATAAGAATCAAAATTTGGTTTCAATACATAATAATGAAAAATGACAATCGATAACATTGCTAACCAGACTAATGGGTTTTAGTCTATGTAATTTTTTTGTGCTTGTAATTGTTAATCGAAAATTTTAAATTTCGCTGTGTAGACCTTGTGCGGTTATAGCAAACCCAAGATGCCCATCATGCTTAACAACTCGTAGCACGAAGTTGAATCAACTAGTTGGTCAATACGCAATAAAGGGTAGTGATCCTTTGGGAATGCATTGTTCAATTCGCGGAAATCCACACACATCCTCCACTTCTGTCCAGATTTTTGCACCATCACAACTTTGGATAAATTCTACGAGAATCGGATCACCCAGATGTGTCCAGCTTTCAGTAGTTTCTGCACCTCCTCTTCAATCACCTTGTCCAGCTCTTCCCCAAAGTGTCTCCTCTTGTATCGCATAGTTCATGACTCTGGATCAGCGTTTAAATGATGTTGTGCGACCTCGGGCGACACTCCTGCCAGCTTCTCATCTCCAAAAGCGAAGATATCCCGAAATTCCCTTAATAAAGTTTTTAGCTCCTCCTTCACAGTTTCCGTCATTTGAGTCATGATCTTGGTAATGTACTCTGGCCTGGCTTCTTCCAATGAAATCTCCATGATTTCTTCATGAGGGCGGACATAATTTTCCTGCTCCCTCATCTTTTTGGTGCTAAGTACTCTCTCCTGCACGTCACCTATTCATTGTCTCTTTCCCTCGCTCATCCCTTTCAATACAATCATCTGACAACATGACCGGGCGACCTGTTGTTCAAATACTATCTCGCTCACTTTATCTCATGCAGGGTATTTTATGCTCATGTGGTAAGTAGAAGTGTCTGCCTGGAATGTATTAAGGGCAGGTCGCTCTAGTATCACGTTGTATGCCGAGTTCCCTTTGATAATTAAAAACTTCAGATCCTTCTACACTCTTAGCTTGCCTTTCCCCATGCCATAGGGAGTGCCAACTCGCCTTCAGTGATAACCTTTCTACTGCAGCCTCAATCACCAATACATCGTTATTCTCCACCTGCAATCCGTGTCGTTCATTGGTACCAAATGAAATCACTGGTCCGGATGCCAAAGGTCTCCTATTAATTGTCACAACCTCACATGGTCCAGGTCGTGTTGCCTTTGCGTGCCTCTTGCGCATTATTTATGTCACAATTTATTGGCCCTCCAGAGATCATGTTTATATTTCGTTTGTTATTCCTCATGGCTCTCCGACGTTCATTCCATTTTTGTCCTTCCTATTGTCGTTGTCTCTTTGCCTTGATGGCAGAGGACCTCCTGGAGGTGGAGGGGGCAATTATCGTACTGGTTCCTGTGGCTCCTTATCCTTATATATGAATTCCTTCAAGTGCTCCGCATTAATGAGTCTCTCAGTTTCCTCTCTTAAATGCCTGCAGCGTTTCGTTGAATTACCGTAATTGTTGTGGAACCCGCAAAAGAACTTAGATTTTGGATTAGTAGGATACCGGGTGAAGCTCTCCGGCCATCTGATATCATTAGGTATTTGGCGCTCCATGGTTGTGAACACCTTTGCCAGGGGGTAGGCTAAGGGTGTGAAATCCTCCTCTCTCCATACTCTCCTCGCATTTCTATTATCCCCTTGTCAACTGCTCTAATGGTTAAAAGCACGCGAGCGGCTCGCCTTGATTCCCTCTGAGGCTCCAGCCTCTTAGTGGTAATTCTTTCTGGTTCCACGTCCTCCATCCAGAAACGTAACCTTTTTTATTCTTCAGTCTCCTCGACCTTTATGTATTTTGCGCACCTGTCCAAAACCTCTTCATATGTGTACGCATATCGCTTAGCTAATGACTTGCGTAGATCCTCCCTTCTCAATCCTTGATGCAACGCTTCTCCCTTCATCTCATATGTGGCTTTAGTCACTTCCAAGGTATCCCAGGTAAATCAGTTTAAATAATTCTTCAAACCCTCTCCCGAGCGCTCACCCTTGTGAAGAGAGACTGTTCGGTTTTTGTGTGTACTTTGGTGCTAGAAAAATTCATGACTTGGAAGCTGGTGATCCTTCCTAGTGCTAACTGGTGAAACTAGTCTTGTTCTATCCCCCTCAACAAAGACAAAGAGGCTCGGTATGCGACAACATCCGTATACTGTCTTAGCACTACTTCGTTTCTAAATCCCTGCACATGTCGCGTGGGGTCGGACAACCCGTCATATTGGAAATACAATCCTTTGTACCCACGCGACAGAACTACTTTCAATATCTTCTCTTAGAAAGGATGCTCCTTAGATTCTTCACATACGGATCCAGTGACCTGTCTTTGTAAAGCTCACAATGCCCCCTGCATATCTCTAAACATGTAGGAAACTGGTCCTACTTCATCTTCGTCTCCCCCTCATCCTGTTGGGCCCGACGTATATAAGGCCACCTCTGCAACATGTTATCCACTAATCACCCATCGTTATCGTCCTCTTCGTCCTCATCCTACTGAGCCCAGCGTTTATAAGACTTTCCACACGACCTACCATCCATGTGTAGTATGTATTCAATTGAGTGTTTCCCCTTTCTTGAGTTTTTAAGTAGGTTGGAGCTTGTCCTCTATGGTCCCCTTTCTCTTCTCTTTTTCTGAGCATCAGTCAATTCTTCCACCTTATATTAATTATTCCTTCCCATTCTCATATTCACCTGCCAAGATCTTATCCAACTTCTCTAATTTTTTCGGAGGCACCAATTTCATCAACTGCTCAAGGAACCCCTTGTTAACATGACAAGTCTTCTCCTTTGGTAATCCCCTCCACTCCTTTGTCCCTATGTGGATGGCTCTCTATCTGATTACTTCTGGAGCCTTTTCTTATTCTCCCTTTCTGGTTTTTTCATGTTTTGCTTCCCCTGTGAGGGTGGTGGTGTGATTGTGGTTGTTTGGTTTTTGTACCCCCTTGTGATGGTGTTAGTTCATCCCTTATCTATTTCTTTTCATTCACCCCTTTTCTTACTTACCTCCGCATCAAAGTTCAAATTTCGAGGTGTGATATCTACTCCCTTCATATTGCGCTTGTAAAATTTCGCACGCCTTTTGCTCAAGGACTTAATGTCACTCTTTCCCACATATGGAGCCACTTCATGTGACCAAAAAGATTGATTCACCAAGAAAAGTAAGTACCGACTCAAATATGCAATCAACAACCTGATAGACCTTCAGAAGGCTCCTGGCGACCTGATCAATCCTTCTTGAAAAACAAAACCCAAGCCAGGCGGTGGACAACCCCAGTGTAGGCCCTCCGATGCTTAAGTCAGAAAGTGTTCGAGAGATATGCGAGAGCTCAAAATGTAGGATAAAAAATAAACTTAGAGAGAGAAGGATGAGGCTTGGGTCCTCTTTATATAGATAAGAGAAGCGTTCCTAATCTTGGATTCCCCTCTCTTATTAAAACTATAATTCCATAAATAACAACCGACTTAGAATTAGGATTCCTCCTGTATGCTATGTTTCCATAGATGTGAGAACTCTCTCTTAATTACCGTAATAGCCATGGGCCAAAACCATGTCCATAATATTAATCCACTTGGACCCCATAAAATAAACTGTATTAGCCCAACAGGGCCGAAAACCATGTTAAATTGTGAAACCCATCTCTCAGCACCGAACTACCACTCAGTGCCGAGACGTCTTAATATCACTTATATCACAAGAGCCCTCCACCTCATATAAATCTCAACACTCTCATACGAGAGGTCGTCGATCTTTAAAACAGCTCCCCTACCTCCCAGAAGGATTGCATCTTCTAGAGAAGAGGTCGATTACTAAATTCGTATAATACCTGCATGTTTGCCGCGTGAATATTTGATTTCGTATCACATAGAACCAAAAGTCTAACACATGGCTGGGGAATTCTGGCTCTCTCTATTAATCTATGAAGTATGTTTTCATGTATAGGAAATGCAAGTTGAGCACTGAAAATTTTTATTTTTCATTGTTTAGGTAATAAAGTAGTGTACTCTTTATTTATTTGAGTTTATCCTCTCCATGAAGCTAATTATCAATTATCAGAGTCATAATCTCCTGCAACACCTTTAGAGTTTGTAGACTTTTTGTGACAAAGTGAGATGTATTTATTAAATATATAATTAGACCTTTAAGATAGTTTAATCTTTTAATATTTTTATTGTCTTATTTATAGATCTTAGGTGAGTAGGGTTGCATTATTCACTTTTTAGTTTTTCCTACACAGAACTCTCACCTCTTTCTTCTCTTTTTTTATGGTTTATTTATCTTAATATGGTATCAAAATAAAGGTTGATTCATGCCCTAATTCTCCTGATTGGTCATTTTTTGTTTTTCTCGTTTGATTCTGGGTTGTTTTCAATCCCTTTCTTGTTGTTGTTATTGGCAGTGATTTGTTGCACTTTTAAAATTCATAGTTGGGTATAATTCACTGTTTTTCATCGATTTCTACTGGGTATTTTATCTCTTAGATTTTCTATCTCTATTGAAATGGCTGATGAAAAGGGTAATTGAATACAGGCTATTAGTTCCCAACTTAATGGGCATAATTATTCTTATTGGATTTATGTATTGAAGAATTTTATGAAAGGGAAGAGGACGTGGGGTTGTGTTTTTGGAACCCTAGGTAAACCAAATAAAAAGGATGAGAAACATGATGAGAAGATGGATTCCTTGGATGTGAACAATTCAAAAATCATTGCTTGGGTTAATAATTCGGTACAACAATTGATCAAAGTCTGATTGGTAAAGTATGATATGGCTAAGGAGGTTCTGGATCACTTGGAAAGGTTATATATGCAGTCCAACATTGCCAAGCTGTATCAATTGGAGATTGACACTCGTGCTCTTCAACAAAACAATATGAGTATTCAAGAGTTTTATTCTACCATGACCAATTTGTGGGATCAGCTGTCTCTCACCGAATTTGTAAAACTACGAGCATATGCCACATATATTTGTTGTAGAGAAAAGTAGTGCCTTGTTCAATTCTTGATGGCTCTTAAATATGATTTTTAATGACTTCAATGAATAATCCTTCATCGTACTCCTCTCCCCACAGTTGATTCGGTGGTTAATGAGTTGTTGGCTGAAGAGATTTGTCTCAGACCATAATCAGAGAAAAGGAATGAACAAAAAAGGGATCCTTCCTGGTCCGTCTATCTTTGATGTTCCTTCTCAACAATCATCCAATAATCATAATAGGCCTCAAGTTCATTTGATATTTGTAGACTTTACAAATGTCAAGGTCACTCGAAAGAAAATTGTCCAAAGTTTCTTTAACACAAATCATGAAGCACAAAAATCCTCTCAATGGAGACCTACATCTCAAGCTCTAAACGAAATTTCAGGGCTCCAACATCTAATGTCGCAACAGTTGTTCCTCCGATTAATTTGATAGATGCTGGACTTGCCTTTTCCTTTAGAGATACTTCTTGTTCTATACCTATGGTAACCTCTCTTACTGAGTAGTTTTAGAAGTTTCTTGCCACGCATCCGCATGCCATGTCCGCTTCAGTAAACAAAGGTTTTTTGTCATCTAGTTCATCGGGTATATCTTCGTCAATATGGATTCTTGACTCTGGAGCATCTCATCATATGTCTTCTTTGTTAAGACCATTTATTACCTTACTCTCTAATTCATCCGCTTCTGTCATGACTTCTAGTGGAACCCCGTTAGTAGGAATTTGATATATATGTACACCACATTTCTCTTTTTCACATTTTTACTACATTTCGAATTTGACTATGAATCTTATGCCAGTCAATCAGTTGAGTGAATCTAGTTTCTCAAGTTTGTTTACTTCCACATCTTGTTATGTTCAGGACCCATAATCCAGAGGGTGATTGGACAAACCGAAGGAAAGTGGGGACTTTACGTATTGGATAAGCTTAAGACTCAACATGTTGCTACCTCAAGTGTTGACTTGTCGTCTTTTTGTTTGAGTTCATCATCTTCTGATTTTTTACTTATGGCATTTTCATCTTGGACTTGTTTCTTATTCTCATTTAAAGTACTTGGATTTTACAGGTGCTTTACTAAAGTTGCAGACTCATGTTTTTTTTTTATTGCAATGGTTGCTCTGGCTAAGTTTCAACCTTACCGTTTAATAAAAGTGCTTTTGTTTTTGTTGCACCTTTTGACTTCGTGCATTTTGATGTGTGGGGACCATCATCTGTTCCCACAAAGGGTGGCTCCAGATATCATGTTTCTTTTATTGATGATTACATTCGTTATTGTTGGGTTTACCTTATGAAGAGTCACTCCAGTTTTCTTGCTTTTTATCATACGTACGTGCTCTTGTTAAGACTATGCATAATGATATTATTAAGTGTTCCAAAGTGATTTGAGTGTTGGTTATACTTCTATTAAGTTCTATGAATTGTTTGCCTCTGAGAGCACTCTCCATCAAATCTCTTATGCCGATATGCCTGAATAAAAAGGGGTTGCTGAACGTAAACATCGTCATATTATAGAAACTGCACGCTCTTTTCTCTTGTTTGCATTTGTTCCTGGTGGGTTTTATGGTGAAGCTGCTCTTACCGCTGCCTAGTGATTAACATGATTCCATCTTGTATTACGTCAGGTTTATACCCATTTGAGAGATTGTATGATCATGCCCAAAATTACTCTGTGTTGTGAGTTTTTGATTCTGCATGTTTTGTTCTTCGACCTCATGTTAAATGTAGTAAACTATCTTGTCGTTCGACTCTTTGTGTCTTTCTCAGTTACGGGGAAGGTTAAAAGTGGTATCATTGTTATGAGCCTTTAGCACAAAAACTCTTTGTACCACGTCATGTTGTGTTTCTTGAGCATATTCCATACGACTTAATTCCTCCTAGATCCCACGACCTTACAAGGCCAGATATTGCTACTATTGATCTATTTTATGAAGATTCAGATACTGGAACTGAGCCTAACGAGGATGACACCAATAGGATTGATGATTCAGATTTATCTCCCATTGATGTTCCTATTGTTGCTAATACCTCTATAGTCCCTCCGGTGATGATGTCTCCACCAGCACCACCACATCGTTATCCTCAACACGTTCATCAGTCTACTTAGTTACCAGAATATGTTTGCTCTAATTACTCTAATACCTTTGCAGCCTTGTTGATCAGTTTCATAATTTATCTAAGCCCTCTTCATATCAAGAGAATGTTGTTGACCCTTTTTGGCAGAAGGCTATGTTAGAGGAACTTTCTGCTCTACATAAGAAAAATACATGGGATCTCGTTGCTCTTCCTCCAAGAAAATGTGCGATTGGTTCTCGTTGGGTCTATAAGATTAAAAAAAATTCCGATGGGTCGATTGAGAGATATAAAACTCAACTATTTCCTAAAGAATTTTCTCAAAGATATGGCATGGATTATGAAGAGACGATTACTCCAGTTGCACAATTGTCTACCATCTCGGCTTTTATTGTAGTTGCCTCGGTTTGACATTGGCATCTATTCCAAATGGATGTTAAAAATGCCTTCTTGATTGGTGATCTTCTAGAAGAAGTTTATATGGTCCCTGCTCTAGGTGTTGCACATAATCCAGGCGATATTTGTATATTGAAGAAGGGTCTCTACAACCTCAAATAAGCTCCTCGAGCTTTGGTTTGAGAAAATCTCTATTGTGATTAAGTCTCTTGATTACCATTCTAGGCAACATGACTCTCCCTTATTCCTTTGGTGTACTTCAAAGGGTCTCATATTGATTTATTTGTACATTGACGATACAATTATTATTAGGGACGATGCTCATGAGATTACAAAGTTGAAACTGTAATTGTTGCGCCAGTTTAAGATGAGAAATTTAGGTACACTTTTGTATTTCTTGGGGATTTAGGTGGCCTACTCTCCTAGGGGATATCTTTTATCTCAATCCAAGTATATTTCTATTATTCTTGATCAGGCTCGGTTATCAATACTCGGTCAAAAGATACACCTTTTGAACAAAATGTGAAATATACTCCCTCAGTTGGTGTTCGTAAGTACATACTGGGTATTGTATTTTTTTAGGAGATTCTCTTATCTCTTGGAAAATAAGAAACAGACTGTTGTCTTCCGCTCATCTACAGAAGCTGAATACTGTGGTATGACTTCCACTACTGCAAAAATCGTCTAGGTGCACTGGCTACTTGGTGATATGAGTGTTCCACTATCGGATCTTGTTGGAAGAAAGAAAACAAAAATCAATTAGACATAAATTCATGATCAATCACACAGACAAGAATTAGTCAAGATCCTTGAAGATAGTTTACTGATTATCCTCTTTCATTGTACAAATCTTTTCTAACCCTACAAAAAGGGGGTCTGTAATTATTTGTAAACACACAAGAAAATGAAATACAATTTATTCACAGTGATAAACCATGTTTTAACATGGTATCAGACCAGGTGATAATTCTAGGAACTCAGAACTAGATCATCATCTTCCAATACCTTTCTCGACCTAATTTTGAAACTAATCAAGGCAGAAGCCTTCCTTTTTTCCCCTTTCTTTTACTGAAAAGAAAAAAAAAATCCAAAATGTCATATGAGATACAGATAATCAACACATCACAAAATGAGTTAACTCTACAAATTGCAAATCTGGTGTGAAATTCTGACAATGTTACACTCGGACTCAAGCTGGATGGAAACAACTACCCACTATGGGATCGCCTCATGAGGATAGCTATAGGAAGCATGGGAAAGTCCAGCCATATTAATAGACAACCACAACCACCAAACGAAACATATCCAACCTACTACCAATGGGAGGAAACAGTTTTGTCTGTTTTCTCGTGGCTCGTACAAAATATGAAAGGAAGATTAGTCAAAAATTTTGTTTAACTTTAGACTGCCAAGGATGTGTGGGATAGCCTGGAAATCACATACGGGAGTGGAGCAGACCGTTCCAAATCTATATCTTGGAGGTAAAAGCCAACAAAGTCAATCAAGGGCAACTTACTATTTGGCATGATTTTTGCATGTAATTTAGGTGTTACTTTAGCGCTATAATTATTAATATGCATGCATTAACTTGTCAAAAAGGGGTATGGTACGTAGATTTAGACGAGATATTATGCTTTGCTTGTTTTGTAGGGAAATTACCATCTTTCGGGAGTAATTTATGGTGATTGAAGCATTGAGAATAGAAAGGCCCTAATACTCACAAGAGCACAGACGGGAGCATAACCTGTGCTGGAAGGAACAAATTAAAAGGGAATCTCTGGACGTAAGCATAGGCTGTGCCGCGCGCAGGAATTAAAAGATATTTTCGTACTTTAGCCTATGGAGACAGAATTCCTGACCTAATATAGGGAGAGACAATGGCTAGACACGTTGGTTGAGAGGGAGAGAAACAAGCATCAATAAGAGAAGAGGTTTATTGGAGAGAACCATCATCGATGCATTCGATGGAGAAGATTGATCAAGAGATTTAGCTACGCTTCAGAGTTTCTTCTTCTTTCTCGTAGTTATTCTTCATACTATTTTGTTATGGATATGAATGCATTTTTCGATCCCCATGTTCGGCTAAACTCATCTTAATTTCCGGACATGGGAGTATATTAGTATGATTATTTACGGATAACTATTTTACAATTAACTAGTTATACTTTTGAACCCTATTCAAGTATGTCCGTTATGATTGCACGTTTTTACACCTGATCAATGTTCTAGCATGTTTGACGTTATTGATTCAAATTCGAGAGAAGAGTTTCAATAAATAGGTCTGAATACTTGACACAATATGACTACTAGATTGAGAAGTCAGTAGCTTATAGTGAGGAAATAGTTTGGTCTTTTATGTTCAAGGAGTTGAATATTTTTTGTTGAGTGGAGACGCTAGCATTAAATAATTCAATCTACGTTTCTATTTGATTTCGAGAGAGGCGGTAGATAATTCGTGTGATCGTCTTATAGGGTTGATAAAGTATAAAAATTAATTATGATTAATTGACAATAACGTGAATACTAGTTGAAACCATTGTCCATGAATCATCTTTATTATCTTGATATCTTTTTATTTGTTTTGAGTTCTCGTTTTACTTGTTTAATAGTTTTAGTTTATTTTGATCGTAGCTTAATTAGTATTCACTCCAATTTTTATTTTCTTGATAAAACTAGTGTTATTATAATTTTGATATTTAATACATTATTCGATTAGTCGTTGTGGAATACGACCTTGCTCATCCGATCTATTTACTGCGCCTTTCACTTGCGGTGAAGCTAAAAAAAATAGGCGAACAAGTTTTTGGCGCCGTTGTCGGGGATTATTTCGATTATTAGTATTAATATTAGGATAAATAGTAATATTTTTAATTTAGTTTTCTTTTATTATTATTTTGTGATTTGGTTTAGTTTGATTGTTTCAGGTAGTGCATAAAAACCCGCTCCGAAGGCGGACCTCTAGAACCTTACATTCCTAAAGTAGAATCATTAGCTAGAAGAATCAGTGCAACAACTAAACGTACCGAAAGAAATTCCGACAAAACAATGGCCGTAAATAATGAAAATATTCAAAACCCAGCGGATCCGAATGTGATTATTCCACCAAACGTTCAACAACCAGCCCAAGCTCCACAACCGCAAGCGATTCGCGATCACTTTCGCCCACATTTGAATCGTAACTATGGAGGAATTGCACACATAATGATTAACGCCAATAATTTTGAACTCAGCCCGAGGTTGGTTTCTATGGTGCAACAAAACCAGTTTGGGGGGTCCACGACTAAAGATCCGAATTCTCATTTGGTGAACTTTATGCAAATTTGTGACACCATAAAGAAGAACAGTGTGCCCGATCGATCCGGTTACACCTCTTCCCATTCTCTTTAAGAGACAAGGCATGGAGTTGGTTGGATGCCTTAGCCAACGGGAGCATTAACACCTGGGAAGAACTAACTCAGAAGTTCTTGTTCAAATTCTTCCCACCAAGCAAAACAATACAATTGAAAAGCAAGATCACTCAGTTTTGACAGCTTGATTCCGAGCCGTTGTATGAAGCTTGGGAGAGATTTAGAGATCTTTTGAGGCGGTGTCCTCGTCATGGGTTTTCGGATGATCAGCAGTTGTGTTTCTTCTATAATGGGTTAATGGGGCAAACAAGGGCGTTTGTCGATGCCGCCGCTGGAGGGGCTTTGTAAGCTAAAAGCCCGGAAGAAGAGTTCAACTTACTGGAGGAAATGGCCATGAATAGCTACCAATGTCCAACCGAGAGGACGAGTATAAGACGAGTAGCAGAAGTTTCCAACTCGGACCCTATCCAAGCACTTGCAGCCCAAATGTCTACGTTGACAACTCAATTGAGTGATTTTACGAAGGGTGCCGACGAGCAAGTGCATAATGGGAAATTGCCACTGGATCCCTTGGAAGAGGCTCATTTCATAAATAACCGGAACTTTAACAATTTCCGGAGCAATCAACCACAAGGATTTTACCACCCGAACAATAGAAACCACGATAATTTTTCTCATGGAAATACGAAAAATGTGCTACAAGAACCGGTGGGTTTTCAAGTGGCCAATGGGGAAATAATTGGAGAGAAGAAGCCATCTATGGAGACCATCTTTGCGTCTTTCATGAGCGAAACGAGAAACCATTTCAATAAAGATGAAGAGAAGTTGTACAAGATTGAGACTCATGTCACACAATTGGCTAACACCATGGGTGCGCAAATGAAGAACTTGGAAACTCAAATTGTGCAATTAGCTACGATTGTTGGAGGGAAACATCAAAAAGGCCAATTTCCAAGTAATACTGAAGTAAACCCCAAGTAACAGTGTAATTCCATTCGTCTGAGGAGTGGTACAGAGTATGAGGGACAAAAATGCCGAAAAGCCGTGAAAATTCTCAAGATAGAAAACCACTGAAGGAAGCATAGACTGTGCGTCGATGCACAGTCTGCCTGTGCATGAACCAGAAACAGGAAATTCAAAGCCTGATCAAGATGAAATTTTTGTAAACGAGGCAGATGAAGTTGAGAAGGGCAAAGAAAACCAGGGCGACAATGAGAAAGGGGATGAGAAGCCTAAATCTTCTTCTAACTCTGAATTTTCAAAACTCTCTATCCCACTCCCTTTCCCTCAACGTTTTCAAAATAAGAATCTGGATGCTCAGTTTGCTAAGTTTCTTGAAATATTTAAGAAAACTCAAATAAATATACCTTTTGCAGATGCACTGGAACAAATGCCAAATTATGCGAAGTTTCTAAAAGGTGTTATGTCAAAAAAGAGAAAGATGGCTGAGTTCGAGACTGTGAAATTAACCAACGAATGCAGTGCAATTATTCAAAGAAAATTCCCCCAAAAACTTAAAGATCTAGGGAGTTTTACAATTCCTTGTGCAATAGGGGGTGTATTTCTTAAAAAGGCGTTGTGCGATTTAGGAGCAAGTATAAATTTGATGCCATTATCTATTTTCAGGAAGCTTGGGCTCGGAGAGGTGAAGCCATCCACAATGACATTGCAGCTTGAGGATCGATCACTCGCATATCCAAAGGGAATAGTGGAAGATGTGCTCGTGAAAGTAGATAAGTTTATATTCCCTATGGATTTTGTGGTGATGGACATAGAAGAAGATCATGACGTTCCACTCATACTTGGACGTCCGTTTTTAGCCACTAGAAGAGCTTTAATAGACATGCAGAAGGGAGAACTCACATCACGAGTTAATGATGAGCATGTGTTATTTTCTATTTACAAGGCGATTCAATTTCATGATAACTTGGAGAGTTGTAATTTCTTTGAAGTGGTAGATTCTTTTGTTCAAGAACATATAGATCATATATTGTCTTGTGATACCTTAGTATTTTGTTTAACTCACCCTTGTTCCACCTCTAGTGGAGTAGTTGATTTTGAAGATCAAGACTTGTATGACTCTGTTTGCACTTTAGATCATATGCAGGAATTACCGAAGAAGGCGAAGATCAAGGAATTAAGTGAAAAATCTGAGAAAAAGAAAGGAGACAATCTGGAGGAGAGCACATACTGTGCATCTTTGCACAGTCCGGCTGTGCATGATGAAAACAAGAAAACTCCAACCCCAGAGCTGAAGCCCTTGCCGGAGCACCTCAAGTACGCCTTCCTAGGTGAAGATCACTCAAATCCGGTAATCGTATCATCTTTGTTAACATCTAATCAACTTGATAACTTTCTAAGAGCCTTGCGAGCATATAAAACGGCACTAGGTAGGGTTATTTCTGATTTAAAGGGTATTAGTCCCTCTATTTTCATGCATAAAATTCGTATGGAAGATGTATATAGACCCTCAGTGCAACCCCCAAAAGAGATTAAAACATATTATGCAAGAAGTGGTGAGAAAAGAAGTTTTAAAATGGTTAGATGCAGGGATAATTTATGATATTTCTGATAGTTCTTGGGTGGGTCCGGTACAAGTGGTACCAGAGAAGGGAGGTATAACTGCAGTAAAAGATGATAGAGCTGAATTGATTGCTACTAGGATAGTTACGGGTTGGCGTATATGTATAGATTATAGGAGGTTAAATGAAGAAACCCGAAAAGATCACTTTCCCCTCCCATTTCTTGATCAGATGCTGGATCGTTTAGCGTGAATGAATTATTATTGTTCCTTGATTGATATTCTGGTTACAATCAGATTATGATTGCGCCGGAACACCAAGATAAAACAACATTTACATGTCCTTATGGCACTTTTGCTTTTCATAGAATGCCATTCGGATTATGTAATTCACCTGCGACTTTCCAAATATGCATGATGCGATATTTCATGATTATATTGAGAACATTATGAAAGTATTCATGGACGATTTTTTTCTGTGTTTGGTGATTCATTTGATCATTGCCTTCATAATCTTTCTTTAGTTTTTCAGCGATGCGAAGAAACTAACCTTATTTTGAATTGGGAGAAATGCCATTTTATGGTACGAGATGGTATTGTGTTAGGCCACCGTGTTTCTTCTGCAGGTTTAGAAGTGGATAGGGCAAAGATTGTACCAATTTAAAAGCTTCCCCCTACAAATGAAAAGGCCATCCGAAGCTTTTTAGGACATGCCGGATCTATAGACGGTTCATTCGTGACTTTTCTAAAATCACTAAGCCTTTGAGTAAATTATTAGAAAAAGACACTGCTTTCAATTTTTCTGAAGATTGTTTGCAGGCGTTCGAGGTTTTGAAGAAGGCTTTGGTGAGTGCATCAATTCTTGTCATTCCGGATTGGACCCAACCATTTGAGCTTATGTGCGATGCTAGTGATTTCGCTATTGGTGCGGTTCTTGGTCAGAAATGGGAGAAACTGTTTGGAGCCATTTATTATGCCAGCAAGACATTAGATAGGGCATAACAAAACTATACAACCACAGAGAAAGAGATGTTGGCGATCGTTTATGCATTCGATAAATTCTAGTCTTACTTGATTGGAACCAAGGCCATTTTCCCTACAGACCATGCGGCCATCAAATATTTATTTAATAAAAAGGATGCATGATACGATGGATCCTCTTACTGCAAGAATTCAAGGTGGAGATTAGAAACCGAAAAGGGGGATCCGCATTGGTAACACGTCGCAGCTACCTTCTTTGAAGAGGCTTTGCTCGCTCGCTCGGCTTTCCAAGCTGCTAATTGCTTGGTAAAGATTTCCCTACACGCTTCCTTGAATGTGAGGCCATCTCGTACCAAAGCCATAGCTCCATCATCACTATCAGTCTCGGTTGTGGATACTGCATTCACTTTTAATTTATGAGGTCGAGAGCTGGTTTGTCTAGATTTCTCACTTTGCTTCTCCAACACTCGTTTTGCCTCTAGGGCCGTTAAATCTCCAAAATCTCCTTGTGCCGCTATATCAACTTCACTTTTCCCCATATTCAACAAACCATCAAATAAAAATTGATTAACCATCTCGGGGGAGTAGTTATGGTTGGGGCATGCTTGTAAAAGTCTTGTTATGCTCCTGATTTGCATCTTTTTGTACATATTTTCATTTTCTTTTTTGTTTCACGTTGCGTGTTTTTCGCTTGCTTTTTGTTGATTTAGGAGTCGGGTAGGCCGTTTTTCGTATTTTTAGATTTTCTTAGTTTTTGTACGTTTTTCTTATTTATTTTTGTAGTTTTTTCACGTTTCCGTTTTTCTCGGCCATAGGACATCCAAGCGGGGCCCACGCTCGTTGGAATCGTTGATACTCGACTCGGGATTGGACAGACGAAGCAAGGAGGCGCAACGGACGAGGTTCGATAAACCGGCGGACGCGAGAAATCAAGCCGGGCGCTGGAATCCAGTCGACCGACTGAATGTTCAGTCGATCGACTGATCTTTAAGTCGATCGACTGAACCGGCTGAAATCGACTGGATTCAAGCGAGTTTTGAAGATTTTGACATGGCAGTCGATCGACTGCCTACTTGGACGATCGACTGCAGTCGGTCGACTGGACCCCTCCGGAGATCGACTGAATTACAGGGCTTCAGGCCATTTTGATATTGCAGTCGATCGACTGCCGACAAGYRCGATCGACTGCCAGTCGATCGACTGCTTTTTCTCAGTCGATCGACTGAAAAGCAGATTTTTGAAAATATTAAGCAATCAGACGTCATTTCAAGGAGAACAACTTGCATCAGAGCTTCTTCCCCAGGAAGCTCCTCCAAAAACAAGAAAAAGCAGCTTTTCATCTTTTTACTTCATTTTAATTCCTATAAATTCTAGTAATTAGATATAGATTAGTTAAGTTTAGATTTAAGCTAGTTTATGTTCAAACTTTGTTTCAAGCTATCTTTTGTGAAGATCCATCAACTTTTAAGCTTTCTCATTCAAGCTTTTGTGTAATCAACATTTGGTAACTTCTTTCCTTTAATTTAGTTTCATTTCCATGTTATTTCTTTTTAATATTGTGTTGTGCTTTGGATCATAGTTTAGTATCTCTTGTGTTTTTCAAACTTTCAATATCATTTTCTAGCTTTCTAGCTTATAAACTTATGCTTTTAAGTTATGAAGTTACAATCAATTTCTAAGTTAGTAAAAGTTTATTAAGACATCTTTAAGCCCTTAATTTATACTAAGTAATTATGTTGACTTATTCAAATAAGTTGACTTTAATTTTCCCTCCATTTTACTAATTTCAAATAATTAAGTTTTAATAAGTTAATTAGTTTAAATAGATCGTTTTTAATATCAGCTTTAATTTCCTTTAAATYTTTTAATGTTTTTAAATCTTAATTTTCAATTTCAATCCTAGTTATAGAAACCGAAAAATGATTATCGCTTTCTAGGTTTAAATTAGTTTAAGGAAAACCGACGATAAGAACGATAAAGAAAACCGAACGCCGATCACATCCATCCTCGAGAGACACGACTCGGGACAACTCACCGCACCTACAGTCGACTCCGTACTATTGCGGAGACGATTTCTAGAGCGTCGAGAAATCTTCGATCAAATTTTGGCGCCGTTGCCGGGGATGGATTAAGGCCAATGGCATTCTTAATAATTCTTATCGTCGTCGAAAATAATTAGTTAGCAAATTGTTTTACATTCGATACGCGTGATCTTTTTGTTGTTGTTGTGTATGCAGGGTAGACGATCGCTCAGACAGGAGTTGACTCCATTCTTGCCGAACCCCGAAAGGTTGCGACGAGACGCACGAGCCGCTTCAAGGCAAGACACGTCCGACGTCCCGTTGCCTCCTTTATTATCTTCGTCAATAGACGAGCAAAACATGGCCACTCCGTTTGAAAACCCGACGCCCCCTGCCCCTGCCCACGACAACCAAGGGGTTCCGCCTCCACCGGTGTCGACCGGCCCCGTAACGTCACCTCAAGCGGCGACTCATCAAGACCCACACCCGGTTTTCGCGACGACGTTCGACCAAGGGGGAAATGGTTTTACGAACCAAGACCCCCAAAGTTCGAACACACAGTTTCACGGGACGCCCTACCAAGGCCCGATAATCGAAGGGCCACCGTTCCCATATCAACCGCCGTTTCAAGTCCCGAGACAATTTCACCAAGGACCACACTACGCCCCTCACACGCACGAGCCTCGATTTCCGCATCCGACCGGGCCCGTGCCTCAATTCCGAAATCCGATACCTCAAGACTATCCACGAGCGCCCGCCGTCAACGAAAATCCTTATGCCGCTCGTGATATCGGAGGACACCCTTTCGCCACTCCCGACGGGGGTCCTACCAACAGTATAAAAGAAGTGTCGAGGCCGTACATGGGCGATTTCTCCTCTTGTATTCGATTGAGCCCCGAGGCTCTCGAATACGACTTGCGGCCGATAGACTTGAACCGACTACCTACGTTCCACGGCCTACCGAACCAAGATGCCCTGCAATTCCTACGAGTCTTTTCATATACGGTGTCGAGCTTTCCGCGCCAAGGGCTTCATATCGACCAAATCAAAATGAGGTGTTTCCCATACACGATGAAAGACAAGGCCGTGGATTGGCTCATGACTTTGCCGTCCGACTCCCTTACCAATTGGGATATGGTCACCGAGCGATTCATGGAAGAATACTATTCTCAAGAGAAGACGGCCGACTTTAGAGCTAAGATTGCCTCGTTCCGACAAGCGAGCGACGAAACTTTCTACGAGGCATGGGAGCGATTCAAGGGGTACCTTACTAAGTGCCCACACCATCGGTTTACCGGCGACTTCTTGAATCAGTTTTTCTATAATGGATTGGCATTCGCATCGAAGCGAATGGTGAACAACGCCGCCGGGGGGAATTTAGACGGCCGATCAACGAGGGAATTATACGACATCTTTGTAAACATGGCCGCCGATGATCAACGCATGAATATCTTGGAGCGGAAGGAGCACGTAAAAGAGGTCTCGACAAGTGCCGAGCCCGAGTGGGCCCGTAAGATCGCCGAGCTAGAAAGCCAAATAGCCTCCCTCATTCAACCGCAACCATTCCCGAATTCGATGGAGATTTGCCCCTCGTGTGGCACTTCGGGTCATGGGGCAAGTGCATGCCCTAAAGCTTACGAACAACCGAGCGGATTCGACGAGCAAGCTTATGCGGTACAAGGTTATCAAGGCTATCGACAAGGAGCTCCATACCTACGAAGGGACCATCCTAACTTTAGATACGGAGACACGTCCCAAGCTCTAATGCCACCCGGTTTTCAAACACACCAACATCGTTCTCAAGCCCCGATGGCACAACAAGCTCAACCACAGCGCCCTCAAATCCCGTACGCCGCTCGACCACCTTTTCCACCTCCTCAAGCACCGTTCTCGGCTCCCCACGACAATCCAACACCACGACAATCAAACCTCGAATCCGTCTTATCCGAGCTAAGCAAACGACTCCTAAGTTTGGAGACACAAATGGGACAAATAGCTACGGACGTCAACGAGCTAAAACAAGCACGGGACAAGGATAAGCTACCAAGTCAACCGGCCCAAGCCCAATCCGTTACCATTCTCCGAAGTGGCAAGGTGGTAGACAACAAGGTCGCCCTACCCGAGGACGGACCTTCGACGAGCATTCAAGAGGATCGTGCTACTCCGGACTCGAACGATCCCGCAGCCGCTCCTAACCCTCCCACATCACTCTCTAGTGGCGAGGGGAAGGGGTCCCAGGCTGACGGGGGATTACATAAGTCCGCCACGCCGTACCGACCTCCGATTCCGTATCCGAGCCGTATCCGATCGACGAAGCAAGACGACCAATTCCTCGAGCTATACAAGATGTTATCAAAGGTCAACATAAACCTTCCTTTGCTCGACATAATCCGAAATATCCCCGCTTACACGAAGTTCTTCAAGGAGCTAACATCGAAGAAACGCCGATTCGAAGAAAATGAGAAAATATGCATATCGAACGCGGCAAGCATTGCCTTTAGCAATACTCTACCACACAAAGAAGGTGATCCGGGGAGTTTTTATATAAAGATTACCCTCGGAAATGGCAAGGAGACTCGAGGAATGCTTGACCTCGGCGCGGGGATTAACTTGATGCCCTATTCAATTTTTAAGCAATTAGAGTTGGGCGATCTCAAAGAAACGAGGATGTGTTTGCAACTAGCCGATCGATCTGTCCGATACCCGAAGGGCGTGGTCGAAGATGTGTTGGTACAAGTCGGGAGCCTCATTGTGCRGGTGGATTTTGTGATATTGGACGTTGGGGAAGTAAGCAACGAGGGCCGAGAACATACTATATTACTCGGGCGGCCCTTCATGGACACGACGAACACCTTGATCGATGTCAAAAATGGAAAACTGTCTTTCTCGGTTTTGGGRGATACGGTAAATTTCTCGATTCATGATTTGGGAACCGTTCCGCCATCCTCCTTTCATGKRGYTMHCTCTATGATCGACCCAATAGAAGAACTAGTGGAGGAAGCCGCTCAGGAGATTGTGAACGAGGATGTCGAGGACAAGAAGTGGCGAGCGATTCGATCAGAAGGGGCTATCGATATATTCGGGTGTGTTGAGACGATGTGTTCCGGAAGAGGAAAAAGGGGAGATTTTGACGAAGTGCCATGATCACCTAG
>BMAC01000159.1:109499-136828 GCA_014905375.1 Phtheirospermum japonicum
AGTTATCAAGCGTAGAATCACCCCTGTGGGAAAAACCGGAGCTCAAGACCCTCCCGAGCCATCTCAAATACATTTACTTGGAAAGCGAAGAGGCCGGAGGACATTTCGGCGGGAAAAATACCGCTCACAAGGTTCTACAATCGGGATTCTATTGGCCGAGCCTCTTCAAAGATGCCCACGACCATTGCCAAAGGTGCGATCGATGCCAAAGAACCGGAAGTATCGGGAAAAGGAATGAAATGCCGATGACATATAATTTGGCCGTAGAGATATTCAACGTGTGGGGGATCGATTTCATGGGCCCCTTTCCGAAGTCTCATGAGTTCGAATACATTTTGGTTGGGGTTGATTATGTTTCGAAGTGGATTGAGGCAATTCTGACGAGGAGGAATGACGGCGACACCGTGGTGAAGTTTGTGCGCAGTAACATCTTTAGTCGATTCGGAGTTCCGAGGGTGATTATCAGTGACGGCGGCAAGCACTTCAATAACAAGCTACTCGAGAAGGTGCTGAAGAGTTATGGAGTCGTTCATAAGGTATCCACGCCGTACCACCCACAAACGCCCGGTCAGGTTGAAACGAGCAACCGTCAAATCAAGAACATTCTCGAAAAGACCGTACAACCGAACAGGAAAGATTGGTCTTCAAAGCTCGTGGATGCCTTGTGGGCTATTCGCACGGCCCATAAGACGGTTCTCGGAATGAGCCCCTATCGCCTTGTGTACGGGAAGTCGTGCCACTTACCGGTCGAGATGGAACATAGAGCCTTGTGGGCCATCCGAGCGTGCAATTTCGATTTGAAACAAGCCGGCGAAGAGCGGAGGCTCCAAATTGAAGAGCTTGACGAGCTAAGAAACGAGGCATTCGATAGTGCTCGTATTTACAAGGACCGGATGAAGCTCCTCCATGACAAGAAACTAGCGCCCAAGGTGTTGGAGGAAGGGATGCAAGTGCTCCTTTACAACTCCCGACTCACGTTGTTCCCCGGGAAGCTCATGTCGAAGTGGAGCAGCCCGTACACGATCGAAAAGATATCCCCYTTCGGAGCTGTGACATTGATCAATCCCAAAACGAACGAGCATTTCCAAGTTAATGGCGCACGAGTAAAACCTTACCAATGCAGTATGTTACAAACCCAAGCGCTCGAGCCTATGATCGTGGGGGAGGAAGACCTGAGTGATCTGCCCCCGATGGGATCTTGATCATGGAATTAAGATCGTCGAGCGAACAACGTAAACCAAACGCGCTACGTGGGAGGCAACCCACGACTTTCTGACTCTCCTCTCTTCTCGTTTTTCTTTTAATTTAGTGTATATTCCATCTCTATATAGTGTTAATGGAAATTTTGGGGTTTGTGTAGGTCCAGTACTGAAATTTTAGGAGAAAACAGGATCAAAAATGGAGTACACTGCTGGAATGCAGTCGATCGACTGCACATATAGTCGATCGACTGGAATGGCTATCGATCGACTGAGAAATCGACTGACGTGATCAAATCAACTGGATTCCAGAACTTTTTAGCCTCTTGGCATGAGCAGTCGATCGTCTGGGTACTTGCTGATCGACATCCAGTCGATCGACTGTGGTTCGATCGACGGCAACGGAGTAATCGACTGGATTACAGGGACTTTCGTGCATTTTGCAAGAGCAGTCGATCGACTGGTCATTTACTTATCGACAGCCAGTCGATCGACTGGAGACCGATCGACTGAAACCGCGGAATCGACTGGATTACAGGGACTTTCGTACCTTTTGACAAGAGCAGTCGATCGACTGTCGGCAACCGATCGACTGCAGTCGATCGACCGAGGAAAGCAGTCGATCGACTGACCCGACCAGCGGGCTTATAAATAGCAGTCGATCGGCGTCCTTTTTTTCCCCACACCAGAAATCGACAGAAAACGCGGAAAAAAAGAGCAGAAAAATATAAAAAAAAAATAGAAAAGAGAGAAAGATAGAGAATCGACTCTTAGTCGATCGACAGCCATTCACGCGGGAATTCTCAAGTTCCTTCTCCATTCTCAAAGTTCAATCCTTCCGTAGTTTCGATTCCTCGTCTCTTTTACCGAATAAATTCGAGGTACTTCGCTTGTCCATAACACTCTTGAGGATAATTGAAATTGATTGGTTGTTGGTTGGGTTGGATTTGGAGCCATTCTTTTTGATATTCCCTGTTCAAAAATCTCGCCCACAACGTGCTCGACAAATTGCCCCAAAGAACATTCGAATTGTTTATTTTCGTCTTTCTCCGTCGTTTTTCATTCGTTCGATTTTTGAACTCCCAACTACAAACCCGACCACTTTCTTCCCCGTTTTCACCATATACCATGGACGGTCACTCCGACGACGAACATGTGACCCGTTTCGGCTTTCAACAAGACCCCAATATCGCCGGAAATTACGGCGCCCCCTTCCCCATCTATTCCACCGACGAGGGGGAACTTTTCCAAAACCTTTCCCAGCGACATTTCGCTACCCCTCGTTTCATTGACATTGAGCGTTTAGACGCGTGGGTGGCGAACGGGGATTATGACGGGTTCGGCACGCGTCTTCTAAGTTTCATCGACGCGATGAATGGCCGGATGTTCGCGGCCCTCCGAGCACCGGCTTATCAGGAGCTAGTGCTCGAGTTTTTCACTTCGTATGAGGATACGCGTGACAGGGGTTTTGATGTGCGTTTCGGGGGAGTTAAACGCCGTATCGATCAGGGGGTGATACAAACGGTGCTCGGACTTGATTGCCAGGAGTCCTCGTATGAGCAAGTGAGAGGTTGGAATGAGATTGCGTTCTGGGGGTCTATCACGGGCGAAAATCGTAGCCGGGATCGTTACTCGGCGTCGGCGATCGTCGACTTGGCGTTGCTCGGGGCGTACAAATTCTTTGCCCACGTCCTAATGGGCAAACATGAAAGCACCAACCTCACTCGGCATGATGTAAACGTGCTTTGGTGCTTAAGCAATGGACATCCGGTCCCGTCTTTTCCGTTGATCCGAGCACAAATCGAAGGGATTCGGAAAACGAGGGGAGGAAGCGTCGCCCGACTCGGCATGGGGCCGATGATCACGGTTCTTGCCCGTTACTTCGGGTTTGAGGCCAAATCGGCGAGCATGACAAGGATCAATCTTTTGGAATTGACGTTCAAGATGCCGAGAGCCCCAACGAACCCGGCGAGACGACAGCGCCATCGGGAGAATGAACAGGCCGAGGCCGGCGACGACCCGAACACCGGTTCGGGCGCGCCTTTCGGAGAAGGCACGAGCCAAGCGGCAGTCCCGTAATACGGAGGTCCGAGCACCGGCTCGGGTCCCGAGATGAGTTGGAACGACTTCCAATATGCCGTGTTTTCCCGGTTTGATCAAATGAACGTTCGTTTCGACCATCTCGACGAAGGGCAGGCAAGGAACGACCGAGCTCTCCACAGCATCCAGCGCCGGCTCTTTTTGATCGAGACTCGAATGCGTCGAGACGACGACAACGACGACGATGACGGCGACAACGGTGGAAACGAAAACGAGGAGGAGGAAGAAGAAGACGAGGCCGCAAACCTCCGTTCCCGACCTAGGAGACGTCGTTAAAATCTCCTAACTTATCCTTCGTTTTTATGTTTTATTTTATTTTGTATTTCGATTATGTTCGTTTATTTCTTATCTCGTCTATTGTAAAAATAAAAAAAAATAAAAAAAAATAAAAACTTTTTAATTGCTTTTGTTTTTGTATATAGTTTCTTAATTTTATATATATATAAATAAAGTAAATTATTAAATAAACCCAAAACAAATTGAAAAATTCAAAAATCAAAAATATTTGCGTTTTTGTACATAGTTCATTTTTGTGCACGTTTTTCCACCTTGCCTAACCTTGTAGATATTTTGTTGCTTACCTCGATTCCCGACAATGAACTTGGCACGGCAACGARGACACGAGCCCGYAAATAGGGGCGTTTTCTTTACCCTACAACTTTTTACCGCTTTAATTAGCTTAATTACGCAATGAGGACATTGCTAGGTTTTAAGTGTGGGGTGGTTAGAATCGTCCTAGGTTTTTCATTTCGTCGTATGCTTGTTTGTTTTAGTTTGAGAAACGTGTATGATATTGTTGTTTGGACCCTTGGCGAAGTGACYCYGTTTTTGTGATTTGTTAAGATGTTTAGATTGTCGTTCGAATTTAGTGGATTTAGGTGGTTTAACTTGTTGGGACTCCCGTTCGGTTTTAGCTTCGTGCTATCCTTGTGCTCGTTTGGAACTAGTGCCTCGACTAGCCCTCGTCATTAAACACTCTCTATAGGTTTRTGTTGTAATTTGGAGTCATRAATTGCTCCACGTGCTCGATCYAAAAATTCGAAAGTTGCTAGTAGCAACGAATGATCGGAGTCTTTTGATAGCCTCGTATTTCCACATTATTATGCAAGTACCTCACGTCTACGGTACATAAAAAAAACAGAGAAAAAGAAAAAGAAAAGAAAAATACGAAAAGAGATGAATAAATAAGGATACGTTATAAATCCTTGAAGTTATTGTATAGCACGTTTTTCAATTTGTTTCGATTTTTAGTATACTTTTGTAAAGAYAYGTGTTGATGATCTTGGCTAGTCGGGAGTCGATTAAAGGTTCGAGCGTGGATAGACCTTAGCCGGGGCAAGGACGGGGAAACCGACTTGTTGGATCGTTTAAGTCCTTTTAGGTTTCGGAAGTCGATCTAAATTACCTTAGCAAATCAAAGTGTCGTCCTTTTAGCCGAAGCTAACAAACAACGTAGCGTACGACGTCTCGAACTATTTTTGTGCATTAGCCTAGGGTTGGTCGGGGGTAGTTTTGTAAATATACGTTAGTTTTGCTTGAGGACAAGCAACCGTTCTAAGTGTGGGGTGGTTGATTTGCATCTTTTTGTACATATTTTCATTTTCGTTTTTGTTTCATGTTGCGTGTTTTTCGCTTGCTTTTTGTTGATTTAGGAGTCGGGTGGGCCGTTTTTCGTATTTTTAGATTTTCTTAGTTTTTGTACGTTTTTCTTATTTATTTTCGTAGTTTTTTCACGTTTCCGTTTTTCTCGGCCATAGGACGTCCAAGCGGGGCCCACGCTCGTTGGAATCGTTGATACACGACTCGGGATTGGACAGACGAAGCAAGGAGGCGCAACGGACGAGGTTCGATAAACCGGCAGACGCGAAAAATACGAGAAATCAAGCCGGGCGCTGGAATCCAGTCGACCGACTGAATATCCAGTCGATCGACTGACCTTGAAGTCGATCGACTGAACCGGCTAAAATCGACTGGATTCCAGCGAGTTTTGAAGTTTTGACATGGCAGTCGATCGACTGCCTACTTGGACGATCGACTGCCGTCGATCGACTGGCCTCCAGATCGACTGAATTACAGGGCTTCAGGCCATTTTGAAGCAGTCGATCGACTGCCGACAACCGATCGACTGCCAGTCGATCGACTGCTTTTTCTCAGTCGATCGACTGAAAAGCAGAATTTTGAAGATATTAAGCAATCAGACGTCATTTCAAGGAGAACAACTTGCTCAGAGCTTCTTCCCCAGGAAGCTCCTCCAAAACCAGAAAAAGCAGCTTTTCATCTTTTTACTTATTTTAATTCCTATAAATTCTAGTAATTAGATATAGATTAGTTAAGTTTAGATCTTAGTTAGTTTATGTTCAAGCTTTGTTTCAAGTATCTTTTGTGAAGATCCATCAACTTTCAAGCTTTCTCATTCAAGCTTTTGTGTAATCAAGCATTTGGTAACTTCTTTCCTTTAATTTAGTTTAATTTCCATGTTATTTCTTTTTAATATTGTGTTGTGCTTTGGATCATAGTTTAGTATCTCTTGTGTTTTTCAAACTTTCAATATCATTTTCTAGCTTTCTAGCTTATGAACTTATGCTTTTAAGTTATTAAGTTGTAATCAATTTCTAAGTTAGTAAAAGTTTATTAAGATCTTCCTCTTTAAACCCTTAATTAATGCTAAGTAATTATGTTGACTTATTCAAATAAGTTGACTTTAATTTTCCCTCCATTTTACTAATTTCAAATAATTAAGTTTTAATAAGTTAATTAGTTTAAATTGATCGTTTTTAATATAAGCTTTAATTTCCTTTAAATGTTTTAATGTTTTTAAATCTTAATTTTCAATTTCAATCCTAGTTATAGAAACCGAAAAATGATTATCGCTTTCTAGGTTTAAATTAGTTTAAGGAAAACCGACGATAAGAACGATAAAGAAAACCGAACGCCGATCACATCCATCCTCGAGAGACACGACTCGGGACAACTCACCGCACCTACAGTCGACTCCGTACTATTGCGGAGACGATTTCTAGAGCGTCGAGAAATCTTCGATCAGCTCCCATGTTTCATGAAATAATTCTCCCTCCAACTGTTCAAAGGTAGCAATTTTCCTCCAAAGATGCCCCATTGTTTGTGCCAAATAATATTGATTTAGGAACTTCTCGCTTTTCATCTCCTAGTCAGTTAACCATCTTGGTTCTAGGGATAATAACCATGTCTTCACTTTGTTCTTCATTATATAGGGAAAATAAATCATTTGCACCTCTTCCTGGTTAAGGCCACTAACCAGAAATCTACCCACTTCATCAACAAAACAGTTTAAGAATGCTAAAGGGTCTTCATGGGCGTTTTCACGAAAAGTAGGGAGTAAATTAATTTGATGCGGTTTAATCTCCACTTCCCTTGCAGTTGGTCCAAGAATAATAGCAGACCCAAAACGCACAACCTTCGAATGTGCCAAATCGCGTTGTCGAGGTGCTCGATTGCCCCTCGACTCTCCAACTCGGTCATTATCCCTCTCGTAGTGATTTTCATACGCATTCCTCTCATAATTATTTTCGCACACGTATCTCCCTTCAAAATTTTCTTGTTCGTAGCCATGTTTCTGATTTTCCAACCAAATACCTACTCATATATGATTGTCAACATACTCGTTATGATGATTCTGAATTTCTCCATTCCTCTCCACGTCTTGCTCCCTATTCTCCATGCTTTACTGGATTTCAGCCCAATAAGCTCGGGGCTGCACTTGTCTTTGCAAACGGATTGGTTCACTATTGTATTCGTCTCGATTTTGACGTGGAGATCTAGGTAGTCCATTACCGACGTTACCATTGCGAACATAATGTGCCCCTAACAATGCCTCAGGGATATCGTCCCAAACAAAACCAGTAGTTATAGAAGAAATGCTCTCGGGAATTGAAGCGGGCCTTGGTCTCGGTGGATTTGAACGATGAATATTGTCAATAAATGGTACAATATCAATTTGAAGTGATCGTCTACCTTTCATAAACTCAACAACAAATCAATATACCAAGTGGCAAGATCCAAACCAGGCGCAATTATACAAAACAAGACTAAATAAAAAATAAAACGAATAACATCCTTGAATCCTACTTGTTGTCCCTGGCCACGACGCCAAAACTTTGAACCAAACTTTTGTGCACCCAATTTTATATATATTTAATTTAAAATAGGCAAGCTTGCTCACAAGAGTACGAAGGCGCTTGTAGGGTGGAAAGCTGACTCGTGTCAATCTCTCGAGAACAACTGTTCGGTATCTCGGATGTTTTCTTACTAACAATTAAGCACATAAACTTTTAAAAATTGAGGTTTTGTTGTATTTTATTAATAACTACGGATTTAAAAACTCAAGACTTAAACTTAAAAACTAAATTAATTTATCCTAAATTACAAACTAAGAATTAAAAGCATATAATTAACCAAATTAAAACCTAAATTTAATTAACTACTTAATTATTTAATAAGGAACTTAATTAAAATTCAAAACTAAGCAATAACTCAATATAAAATTTAAAACGCAGCAGCATAAAAATTCATAAACCAACTCAATTAGTCCTAACGAATCTATGAACTTGCATGAAATTAACAACTACGAATCTAACGAATCCTTGAATCATTAAACGAAGCAAAATAACATGAATTAAATCGCATGAATATTATTAACCAATTCAAGTATTCAATACTCAAGATTAAACATGAAAAACTGAATCTAAACAGAGAATTAATAACATAATTCGATCACCGAAATCAATATTCAAAACTAAACTTAAGAACATCAAGTAAATCTAATTATCTAAATCTTAAAAACTAAGGATTAAACTAAGAAAAAAAGTAAAAGTTGCAGAAAACTTATTGAAACAAATGGAAGCTGAAAGATCCTCGGCTAATCCGAAGAGAAAACACTGCAGATCGGTCAAAAACGGTTGAACGGCGTCGAACGGGCTCCGGAACTCGTCGTCGTCGAATCCTTGATTTGCTCTTCGATCCCTGTGTTTTGATGTTAAAATACGACTCTAAACCCTAAGATTATGTTTATAGAAGTTTGTAGGGTCAAAAGTACACCTGGAACTCAGATTAATGCTTGGTATTTATAGATTTCTGAATTCTTGGATAGCAAGTCACGTAAGTCGGTTACTGGGCCCGCTAACGGTAGCGGTAATAGTTACCGCTAAATCTCGTTAATGTCTCTGTTACCTTCTAATGGTGATGTTAACAGTGCGGTGTGTAATCGTTAAGTGTATCGTTAAGCTCTCTGTCCACCTCTAGCGATTGGGTTAACGGTAGGTGTAACGGCAGGGCTACCGCTAGAGATAACCGTTATCTTCAAAAACTTGCTACTTCTTCGGCGGAACGCTCGATTCTTGTCTTTTAATCATCAATCTTCATCTTGTACGTGCTAAGATCCTCTGGTTACTTATCTATAAGGCGAAAAACAGAGATAATTCACCTATTTTATTAATTAAGATCAGAATGAGGTAAAATAAGCTGGAAGTACAAATATACGAAATTAAGCTTAAACTATCAACTTATACCAAAAAATAATAAGAAAAACTAACTGAAATACTAATTAAAACAAGGACAAATATGTGCTAATCAATTATGTAAAAATAATCCCTTAAATATTTCCACTGCATACCAAGCCCGAAAATTGTGTGATAAAAAAGATAGGAATAGGGGATGAATTTTTTATTGTGGAGCCACAGATACAATGATCTTTGACAAATATGATATTCTTGAGTCATTGAAACCATTCCTAACACATGTTCAAACCTCTAGTGATGACTTAACTATAATGGAAGGGGCCAAAACTATAGAAATTTCTCATACTTTACGACTTTCAAATTGTCTATACGTTCCGTCACTTTCTCAAAAGCTAATGTCTATTAGCCCTGTTACAAAAAAACTTAACTGTACCATGTTGATGCATCCTCACTTCTGTTTTCTACAGGATATCAGGACGGGGGATATTATTGGGCATGGCACTAAGTGGAACATGTTGTACTATGTGGATGAGATAGCTCAACAAGGCAAAGTGATGCTCTCTCATGGAACTATAAGCCGGGAAGCAGGCTTTGGCATCGACAGTTGGGGCATCCTTTCATGGGTTATCTCAAGCTTTTATTCCCTAAATTAGTAAAAACTATGACATTGTCTTGTGAAACTTGTGTTTTAGCTAAAAGCCAAAGTCAAACCTTTAAACCAAATAATACACAAGTTAACTCTATTTTTTCTCAGTACACTCTGATGTTTGGGGTCCTTAATCTGTTGTGGGAGGACAAGTTTTAAATATTTTCTGCTCTTTATTGATGATTGCACTGGGACGACATGTGTATATTTTTTAAAACATAAATCTCAAGTTTTTGAAATCTTCACACAATTCTATACCATGGTCCAAACTCAATTTCTGAAAAGTATTCAAACTCTTAGATCCGATAATTGGGGGGTATTTATCAATGACTCTATGAAAACATTGTGCCAGCAAAAGGGGATAGTCCACCAAACCACTTGTCCTCATACTCCAGAACAAAATGGTGTTGCAGAACGGAAGAATCGAATTCTTCTTGAAATGACCCGTGTCATGATGAGTGAGTCTTGTGTACCCACATATTTTTTGCCTGAAGTTGTCGCCACTTCTGTCTACCTTCTGAATCTCCTTTCTACCAAGACACTCCAACATCAAACCCCGTTACAAAAATTATCCACCCTTGCAAAAATACCTCTCGCCCTTACACTTCAGCCTCGAGTCTTTGGTTGCTCCGTATTTGTTCATATTCCCAAACACGAACGAACCAAACTCTCTCCTTGCGTAGTTAAGTGCGTGTTTGTTGATTATGGCATTTACCAAAAAGGATATAGATGTTACAACCTAAACACTCATCAAATCTTAACTTACATACTCTGCAATTTCCTTGAAACATAGTTCTTTTATGATAACCACCTTAGCAGTCAGGGAGAGTGAGAGAGAAAGTGAGGTCGACCCACTAAGTTGGTTGCCAATGCCTGATCCAGAAGTGGATCAAATAGAGAGAGAGTTAACCTTGGCACTGAGCAAGTCTCAAACACTCAAGCACAATCTACAGATCCGCTTCCAGAGCCTATGTCTCCTCTGCCATTAATATCTGAGGTAATGGTTTTTGAGCTTACCTCTATTATTTCTGAGTCTTTTGATAATATTTATCAAGTAATTCAATAAGAGGAGAATACAATAAATGGTGATACTGGTCGATATGTGTTGCCTCCCAGGAGTAATCGGGGTATTCCTCCCAAATGATAGACCCCATAAAAGACTGCGCGAAAAACTCAATATTCTATTGGGAATTATGCCAAGGATAATCTGACCAAAATTGTTACAGCCTATGAAGCAGATTTATATGGAGAAGAGATCCCACAAATAGTAGAACGGGCCCTCAAGTTCAGACATTGGAAGAACGCTATGGAAAAAGAGATGGATGCGTTAGCCCGAAATCATACATGGGAAAAATGCCAGTTGCCATGAGGGAAAAGGCATGTGGGATGCAGATGGGTGTTCACAATTAAACGAAAACTAGACGGATTTGTTGAACGATACAAAGCTCGGCTAATTGCAAAAGGGTACACACAAACGTACGGGATAGATTATGAAGAAACTTTCTCACCGGTGGCAAAGATGAACAATGTTAGAGTTCTACTCTCTATTGCGGTCAACAATGATTGGATACTTCATCAGTTTGACGTTACAAATGCATTTCTTCATGGAGAATTAGAAGAAGAAGTTTACATGGAAGCACCCCAGGGTTTCTCAGATGAGTTTGAAGGTGGCGAGGTTTACAGATTGAAGAAGACCTTATATAGACTTAAATGATCCCCGAGGGCTTGGTTTGGGAGGTTTACCACAACTATGAAGAAGTATGGGTATCAGAAGAGCAATTCAGATCACACTTTATTTCTGAAGACACGAGTTGAACGTATTACCTGTTTGATTATTTATGTAGATGATATGATCATAACAGGTGATGACTCAAATGAGATCAAGAAGTTGAAAGAGAATCTATTCAAAGATTTTGAAATGAAGGATTTTGGGAATCTAAAGTACTTCCTCGGGATCGAGATGCTTATATCAAAGAAGGGAATTTTATTAACCAGAAGAAGTATACTCTAGTTCTTCTAGCTGAGACAGGAATGCTGTATTGAAAACCAGCAGATACGCCCATTGCTGTGAATCATGGGCTACGAATTGTGGAGGGGACAATATTAGAAGATCGAGGGCGATATCAGTGACTGGTAGGAATCTTATTTATCATTCTCATACCCGACCATATATTGTCTATGTTGTTGGTATTGTAAGTCAGTTTATGCACCGACCTCAAGCCGATCTTAGAAGTTGCACTAAGAATTATAAGGTATCTAAAGGGAGCTTTTGCCTATGGATTGCAGTTTTAAAAAATTGGACATGTAGAAATACAAGCCTACACAGATGCAAACTGGGCTGGAAATCCAATAGACAGAAGATATACAGCTGGCTACTTTACTTTTGTTGGAGGCAATCTTGTCTCTTGGAGAAGCAAAAAGCAAAAAGTAGTAGCCCTCTCAAGCGCCGAAGCAGAGTTTAGAGGAATCAAAAGTGGTTTAACTAAGGCTCTTTGGTTAAGGAAATTATTGATGGAATTAGATCTCCATTCAGTAAAGACATGCCAGATGTTTTGTGACAACAAGGCAGCCATCAATATCTCACAGAATCCAGTGCAACATGACAGAACGAAACATGTCGAGGTTGATAGACACTTTATCAAAGAGAAGATCGAGGATGGAATCGTGGCGCTACCATTTGTACGATCTGAAAACCAGTTCACTGACATCTTGACCAAGGCCAGAAACTCCAAAGGTTTTGCAGAAGTTCTCGGCAAGTTGAGTATCGGATATCCCGTCACTTAACTTGAGGGGGAGTGTTGGAAGAAATGAAAGAAGAATCGATTAGACAGAAATTCAGGATCAATTACACAGATAAGAATCAGTCAAGATCCTTGAAAATAGTTTACTGAATATCCTCTTTCATTGTTCAAATCTTTTCTAACCCTATAAAAAGGGGGTCTATAATTATTTGTAAACACACGAGAAAATGAAATACAATTTATTCACAATGATAAATCATGTTTTAACAGATCTCACTCTCATGCATTGTGATAATTTGAGTGTCATTCAGATTACACGCAACTCTACGTCTAATTGGACCTTTAGGGTAATTTAGTCCTTTAATCTATTTTATTATCTTATATAGACATCAAGTGATTAGAGTATCGTATTATTCACTTTTAAGTGTCTCGTACATAGAATCCTGACCTCTCTTTCTTTTGTATTTAAGGTTTATATATCTTAACAGTATTATTCCTGTATACATGAATGTTAATTTTGTTAATTAACCAGGTTCGATCATTACGAGTAATAACGGACTTGCCGCTGCGGGATAAAGAAAATGTCCATTATTTGATAGGAAGTCTGAGTTAAAAAAGGGAATGATCAAGTACTCAGGTGAACTATCTGCTATACAATGCATCACTGGAACTTTTTCCACATGGATTGTTGTGATTTTCAGACCAGGGCATGAAATATTATCTCATTCCGCTCCTGATGTTTGTTTGTATATCGTAGATACTTTTTCTGATCTCAAAGAGAGAGAGAAGATAAAGGTCACTGTCCTAGACGGAAATTTTGGGTGGATGTCACCAATATGACTAATTGAAGTGTGATGTCAACTTCTCATGACATCTTTTTTATTTTCCCTTTTCCTTATGGAGGGCCTAAGTTATTTCAGGAAGTCCAAAACCAGTTACTTTAGTTGAAATGTACTGCAGATGAGAGGCCTCTCTTTTTTCCTTCTCTCTCTTTTGAAAGGGAATCAGATAAACTCGAGAAGCATACATGTAGATGAAGATTATTAATGGGCTACGGATAAAATATGACTTATTATAAATATCGCATAGTTAGGCATGAATGATATCTACATTTTTACAGTGTTGGGCTCACTTTTCTAATTACCTAATTAAATCCAGATCATTCAAATGTCTGTCGCTATCTTTTACAATTTTTGTCGTTTCCATTAAACTTTACATATCAAAATGTGGTAATGAAAGATGAGGAAAGTTCAGGGGATGTGGAAGCATTAGAGCATGTAAAGAAACCCATTAATTTTCTTCCTATTCTGCTTCATGTTAATGTTTGTGTAACTGTCAAATGTTGTGCCCAACACTTTATATAGTGAATGAGTGTTGAGTATGACTGTGGAGGATGCAAGTGAAAAAAACATTGTGAATGGATTTCAGAAACCTTTTGATCATTCCATCAACTTTAGATAATTGAAAGACTTGGAATCAATCATGAACCACTTTATGGTTTTAACTTTATTGTTGACAATAATAAAGCAGATCCCACACCTAACTGTTCTCCGCCCTCATTGCTTTGTTTCCACTTCAATGCTATGGGCGTCACCCACATTTCCATGTTGTCAGTTTTTGAGTCCCACAAAAAACGAAAACTTGCCCACCTTCAAAAAATGGCCCAAATTAATGAATGATCTTCAATTTTTATTCATGTCCCTCCTTTTTTCACCTGGAAATTTTCAACACTTCATGATCCTTCTCAGAGTGGAGTCCCTGTTAAAAGGAAAACATGTAGTACACATTAAAACTGGAAATATTATGATTCCTCAAGATACCATCAGTTTTCACTGTAAGGTTGTAAATATGAGATCTAGTATGACAATAATGAGGTCTAGCAGAAATCTGTTATTGCATCCCTCTGATCAGATAAGGGAATAGGGATTGTTCAATCAGTAACTTCACATTACTTGGCTTAAACCTTTGGATATAAGTCCTTTGTATTTTGTTAAGTGACTGTTTCCTAGTTACTGTGTGATGCAAACTGACAACTTGATGAGACAAATATGTTAAGGATTTTGTCATAATTAGTGTGTTGATGATCGCTCAAGAACACGGCCCTACATTTTTTTTCCTGACGAGTTCTTTATCAAAGTTTTGAGCGATTGGCAGTATGTTAACAGTAGAAAATAAGTGGCAGGAAGACTGGAATACAAAAGCTGTCATATTGGACAAACAACGGTCGACAATGTTTTATCATTAGGTCATGCGCTGCACTCTACCATTACTTTTGTGTACTTCCCATTTAAGAGATGTAATGGTTTAGTTCACTGATAACTTACTTGATAATTGAACAACAATTAATCTGTATCTGTTTCTATTTTCCCTACATATTTTTGGTTGCTTAAATTGTATGTCTTGTTTTTGTTTTCTTTTTATACAAGTTCTAATTATATATAGTGTGTGCGTGTGTATATATATATATATAATATATATATATAATTTTTTATTTATTTTCGCAACGTGGCCTCAAGGCAAGCTGCAACCACGTGAAAATGGCGAAAAGGTAAAAGACAATATTTACCAGCTTCTGCATTTGGTTGAGCACTGAGTTAAGAATCTGCAAGAATTTGACATGCTGTCTGGGTGAATAATTGTTGGGGAGTGTTGCCCTTTTTGTTCCCATACCCTCTTGCTACTACTCGTAAGAGTAAGTGTGTACCTTTAGAAAAGATGTAATATGATATATGGTTTCATGCTCTCTAATAATGATACCATTACATTATGAGACCAATTGCACTTTTTTTCTTCCTTTATATCATTTTTTTTTTTTTGATTTGTTCAAGCATAAGTAATGTTTTCAATGAGAACTTATGAAAGAGCCATTCAAGATTTGATTGGAACTTATTAAAATGCAACTTGTGCTGTTATCTTGAAGATTATATTATTATTATTATTATTATTATTATTATTTATTTTATTTTTGTGACACTGTGTAATCAGTGTAATGAGTTTGTAAATGGATGGAAAATGAAGAAACCTACAATTCCTAAAACATGTCAAATGGGTTGCTGGGCACACTGTTGTTGCTGATGCTTTAGTGAGACTCATCTTATCCAGAAACTTATTTCTTTTTCTGTAGCATTACAAGACATGGATAGTGGGTGTTTGGTATTTTGGGTGAAGTAAAGTTAAGAAGTTGAGTACAAAATGTGTACAGCTATGCTGTATTGTTGTTGATTTATTGGCTCAAATTTTGTTGTGATTCATTTGCCTTTTGTAACCTCTACAAGGTTCTGAATTTGACTATGACTAATTGAACTTGGCTCCGTAATTGTCACCCAGATTCATCAGATTTCAGCAATTAATATAGTTATACCACCCATGTTAACCATGCCCTACACTAGTTAAGTGTTCAAATTTAGGAAAATTAAAATATAAATAAGAAAAGTGTGACAGCTTCTGGTAACACTGGAGGTGAAAGAAAGAAAGTGAGGAGGAATGAGTGTGTACAAAAAAGGCTGTCCCACATGACAACTTAAAAAGTGAGCTCAAATTGTGTACACTTTATACTCCCCGTTACAAGTGATCATTGTCAATAGCAGAAAGACATTTATGATACTTTTTTCCACGAGCTTCAAAAGTAATAGAGCTCAAAGGTATCCTTAACTATCTAAATTAGACCTCAAATTCATAACAGGGGGTTGATCCATTGTATGTAATTAAGAAGCTAATAAAATCATATATTTTCCATGCAAGTCAGAAGCTAAAGCCAAGAACCACATCAATTCTTCTCTCTGTTTTCATGATTCAGCATGGTCTTTCTCCATCCTCTTCACATAGTTAACACTAATTAATTAGAGGATAATTAGCTAGCTGTTAATAATGTCCAAGAGTTCAAGAAAAAATCATTAAAAAAAACAGAAAACTCAGGAATAGAAGATTTTTCATTCAAGAAGTTTGTTAGTACCATTGATGATTTTTTCCTATAATCGCAACTCCTAAAAAAATAAATAATAAATAAAAGAAAAGGAAAATAAAGAAAAAAATGAAAAAGAAGAAGAGCTTTATTAGTCGTACAAACTTAAAGTTGAATAGATAGAAGCAAATGAACCCCAACTGGCACTTTCCCTTATCCGGTTAGTACACAATCTGTTCTTTGTTCTCTACCCTTTCAATTTAGCTATTAGTAGATTCAAAGTGTCGCAGTTCAAGTCGGCTATATAATGCTAATGAAGATCTGCCATATAGAGGTAAAGTTTATAATTCTTGCTGGAACAAAGCACTAAATCACCATCTCAAATGGCTAAATGAAGCGCACATATAATACTTACCGCCATTTTCAAGTACATCTTCAATCATGGTTTTTTGAAAATAGGAAGAATTGTATTTAGTACATTTAATTTTGCTACATGTGCTGCATTATTGGCTTCATCATGCATTCGTACTCGAGTACTTCAAATATACAATCATTACAACAAAGAAACTAAAACATGTTCGGTTCTGCCTACAAAATTAAAACCAACATTTTCATCAAACCTGAGAAAATTAGAAAGATCCAAACAAACTGCATAATCTTCAAGGCAGAGCCTAAAAAAAACAGGCCAATCGGAATCCAACACCCGATAAATTAAATCCCAACATTAACTGAATTTAGTTTATATTTCCAGTTTGCAGCCCTTTTCAATTAAGGTCTAAACCTCTGCCTGCAAGACTGGCAAGTGATCTCCATGCATGCCGAATCTATAGTCCGAGTGGCCCTATCCTTCATCTTCTCGGCTCTCTCAACCTCCTCCCTGGCCCTCTCCCACATATTACGTGCGCGTGCGAATTCAGTATGCGCTAGCTCCATCTCCCGCCTCGTCAGCTCCCGCACGCGCTCCGCGTACGCCTTCTCCATCGCCGCGAGACGGATTTGCTCCGCCGCCTGCCATTTCATAGCTTCAACACAACTAGAATTATCCCTCTTAACATGATCCTTGTACTTCCGGAATTTCCTTATTAGGACACAGCCGTCGGAAGGCAGCTTGAGAGGAGTGACACTTATGGATAGTTGAAGGTCCAGGGATGGAGTAGGACCCTTGAAATGATGTTCCATTGACTGGAATTTCGCCGATGGAGGCTGTGGTGGAGAAAGTAACTGCATTTCTTTATGGTGATCTTCTTCTTCCATCGAGGAATAATAATGTGACATGTGAGAAGAAGAAGGATGAGAGAAGGGTTTGGGGGTGGGTAAAGGTGGTGAGATTTTCTTGATGTATTAAGATGTTTAGAACAATATAGGCCATATATATAAGCAATTTTCCTTACTATAAAATAGTTAATTTTCTAAATGCCCACTTCCCCATGCAAAAAGGACCGGGGACCAACAATGTTAACATCATGAGTACCATGATCCTAACCATTGCATGATCCCATGAATGGATCTTGGACTAGAATTTCCATGTATACACATGTACTATATATATATATATATATATATATATATATATATATATATATATATATATTCTCTCATTTTTAGAATGGAATCAATATGTGGCTTGACCAAATACGGGTTTTCTTCCCCACAATAAAGAAATATTCACATACTTGTAACTATAATAATGCTGAATTATGAAAATTATTCTAGTATGGACTTTAATAAATATACACAGTAAATAGCAATAAGTTTTACTTATATTCTCAAGTATTTCAATCGGAAGAAAAAAAAAAAGGCTGGGCACCGTTATTCCAGAACACACACACACACATATATGGAAGATTTCAATTAATTCCAGATACCTAATATGTAATCACTATTTGCTACAGAAGTTGCAGTGAATATCAGCAAAGAGTCGTGACCACAAGCCAAAAGAGGGTACATCCAAACTAATATTTAAAATTCTCTATAAAGGAAGGGATCAAGTCATGTTAATCACGGACAGATGTGTCATCCCTAGGATTGCAATATTGTATTCAACAAGCAGTTCATTCTGGTTCACCGCTAACTATGAGTATTTAAACTAGATATCTATGTCCCTGCATTAGAAGTGTTTGTGCAAAAATTATAATATCGGCAAAGTTCTTCTAGATTGTCTTCAATAGCTAACATAGAAAAAAAAAAAAATGAAAACAATTCTAAATTATTCATTCCTTTTCTAGTCAGGTAATTAAAAAAATATTATTTTTACTTTTAGGTGGTGCTTCGCTAAGCTTATTATTTTTTAAAACATTTTACAAGATATTAAAAGCTTATAAGCTTTTTGCAATTCATTATCAAAATTTTAGCATTAACTTTCCAAATGATAGGCTATATTTCATTTGATATTGAAAGATTCGTAAAACTCACCAAAGTGTAGGCAATGCTAGAAAGCACAACATCGTAAAGTCTTCTACGAGAGATCGACAAGCAAGAGAAAGAAAGCAGTAATTATCATAGAAATCCAACCCCAAATATTGAATATCCCAGCAGCGTGAGTGGAACTTATTACAATCTTGCATCACAAACAATGCATATGTTACCAATACTTTAACCAATAACAGTGCCATACTAAATAGAGTAAAAAACTTATTATTAATCGAAAAAGAATCTTATTATTAACTTCAATATTGAGATAAACAGTTACGATTATTTACCAGAAATTTGCGCGTATGCTACCAATATATATGTTCATGTCAGTGTTGTAATAAATGGAGTAAAAAAGAGAAAAAGATTTATTAAATGAAGAAGAAGCTTATTATTATCTTCAATCATGAAATACAAAGTTATGATTATTCACCAGAACTACTACATGTATGCTACCAATATGTCTGCCCATCGCAGTGCTGCCATAAATAGAGTAAAAAAGAGAGAAAACTTTTTAGTAACTTTAAAAAAAGCTTCTTATTAACTCCTATCGTGAAATAAAAAGTGTTGATTCATTACCACAAATTCCGACAGAGCTTTCCATCATCGCACCAAATTAATTATCTCTACCCTTTGCAACAAGGAACAATTATACAATAATTATATCTTTTAAAATCAAGAAAAGGGATATTGGAAAAAAATGGTATATTAATTGAAGTCTAAAACATACAAATTCATATTTCACCCTAACTCTTAACACATATTTTTAAAATTCTCAGCAATTCACACTAGTGCAAAAACAACATTCTAGAACTCTCTGTGTCTGCACATCTAGAACGCCCTGCTGAGGCGTTCTAGAATGACGGACTTTCTAGAACGGTTATGTAAGGCATTCTAGAAAAAAAATCCACCCGTTCTAGAATGTATTTTTTACCGGTTCCCCGTTCTACAAAATAACTTTCTAGAACGTCTTATGAAACAGACGTACTAGAAAGTCTATTTTCCAAAACGTCTTACGAAACTGACTTTTTAGAAAGTATACTTTCTAGAATGTTTGTTTCGAAACTGTTCTAGAAAATATAATTTCTAAAACGCCTGTACAAATTGACGTTCTAGAAAATAAACTTTCTAGAACACCTTTACAAAATAGACGTTCTAGAAAATATACTTTCTAGAATGCCTTTACAAATTGGCGTTCTAGAAAATACATTCTAGAACGCTTTTACGAAATAGACGTTCTAGAAAATAAACTTTTTAAAACACCTTTACGAATTGACGTTCGAGAAAATACATTCTAGAACGCTTTACAAAATAGACGTTCTAGAAAATAAACTTTCGAGAACGCCTTAACTAGTTGACATTCTAGAAAGTACACTTTTTAGAACGCCTTTACAAAATAGACGTTCTTGAAAGTTTGTTTTGTAGAACGGATTTTTAATATCCGTTCTAGATTTTTACAGTTTTGGAATTCCATTCCAGATTCATTTTTCCAGGCCTGTTCATTGCTCATAAATTACAATTTTTAATACCTATTTAAATCACAAAACACATGTCATTTATATAATCCCAAGATCAAAAAACACATGTCATTAATCACAATAATACATAATTATTTTCATGTAATTGTTGTGTTTTTCCTTGTGTTTTTAGTTAGAGTTTAGTGTTGTTTTTAGTAGTATCGAGTCGTTTTTCATTAGGTTTTAAGACTTTTTCTCGTTGATTTTCTTTTTGTCTTTAAGAGTATGATATGTGAGATATTTGTGCTATTTTTGGGTTTTTAAGTTTGAATTCTTATTTTGTAGGTGGCTAAAAGAATTATATTCACTCGGCGGACGTTTTGGACCGGAAAATGAGAAATTCGAGCCGAAAGCATCCAGGATCGACTAAAAAGCTCCAAATCGACTGCCAAACGACTAGTGGTCGATCGACTGGAGACGAATCGACTGAAAGAGCTCTAAATCGACTGCTGGGCAGTAGCCAATATCTTGTGAGCAGAGTAGTCGATCGACACCCCCTGCAGTCGATCGACAGCAACGCTGAGGGCTGCGGGAAATTTTGTGTTTTTGATGTTTTTGCCCCTACAAACAACTATATAAAGCCCACACCTTGCACTATTGAAAGGATCACTCCCTTCCCAACCCTAACTTGGGTTTGGGATCAAATTTCAGTCAAGCTCTTGGATAATCTTCTCTCTTAGGTTTTAGATTTAATTTCAAGCTTTTATGTAATTTCTTTTCAAGATTTAGATTTACTTTCATGCTTGGCCTTGGGTTTGTAAGCTTAAGAAGAATTCAAATACTCCTTTGGATTGTTACTTTTGATACAATTACATTCAAGCTTTGTTTCATTTCTTAATTCAAGTAAGTTTCCTTTCAATTTCATGTTTTATGCTTTATTTCCACGCTTTGTTCTTCATTTCCATGCTTGATCTTCATTTTATGCTTTTTGTCTTAGCATCTTGAATTCATGTTAGATCTTAAGAATTGGATATGGAATCTAGATGAGTGACACATATTGATCATAGATCGAGTCTTAGATCGTCTTGATTTCAAGTTTTTCCTATGCTTTATTTGCAATTTTATTTTCATGCATAGTTTTAGGTTAAATCTTAGATCTACTCTTTGTTACTTGTTATTTTCCTTAAAGTTTTAAACTTTGACGTTAATTCCCACTGCTCTTGCTATTTGTGCTTCAAATTTTTGATTATTTGCATTATTTAGGATTTTATGCATAGTTGTACCTTGTGCATGCATGCTTGTACTTGGTGAAACAATGCATTTTCTTGCTTATTTCCTTTATTGCTTTGCATTTCCATATTGAGGCATACGACGAGGCATTCTACCCACATTTTATTTCGATTTTTAGGATAGTTTAGTTAGGTTAATTGCTTTATTTTCATATTCCTTTACTTTTCAAAGCTTGAAATACATTAAAACCATAAATTGAATCGAATTCCGATAATACCAAGCCATGAACCCGTTGATATATTTCAACACCACGAAAACACCTCTAAAAACAATCACCAAAAGATGTCAATACAAACAACACAAGTAGCTAAAAAAAAGGGCACTAGAAATTACAGTCTTTATCAAAGAAAACACGACACGATAATGTGTCAAGTTGCAACACCTCCTTACATAACATAAGTCCAGAATCGTTAAAAGAGTTTTCATCTATTAATTATTATGTACAAAAAAACTAACATAGATTCTATTTATGTGCAAGATCCCAAAACCGCAGTTTTTTTTTTTTTTGTTTTTTCATTTTCACCAAGTACCAAAGCTGCAACTTACATGTTCCTGAGTGATGATGCGAAGACGATCACGCATAGCAACCATTGTAGGGTAAGCTGGGAAACAGAGCTGATAAAAGCATGTGTGAGACGAGGGGAGACGATCAAATGACTCACAGTTCTTATAGATGTAAGTTTGAGAAGCCAATCCGCTGAAACCTTCGCTGGGTAAATATTTGATCGACGTCCAAAAGAATAGGAAAACCTTTTTCTGCTCTTTTGTCATATTCCCAACAATATGCATTCAATATTGTTGTATTAATACTAACGAAAGACGTCGAAAAAAAAAACAATAAACCTAAAAAAGAAACACCTAAAAACAAAAGCAACATTTAAAAAAAAATGGAAGACCCTTGGAAAACTAAACTAGAAAAAGAACCCTAAGAAACTAAACTTTGGGCTCTGCCTAACGACATGTTCTCAGATGGTGTACACAAGTTTTTGTCTGAAACTTTTGAGAAACAAAATGTCTTGGGTACATACACACACGATAAATGTATTTTTAACCTGTGCCAAAGAATTACATAGAAATTATATCTTTCCCCATAAGTGGCATAATTGGCTAATAAAAACACATATTTCTAGACATATTAAACAAATAACATTTACTCTGTTAGAAAAAAATCTTCATATACATATTTCAAAACCAAAAGCTTCAACTGGAAAAATACTAGCTACCAAGATTATTACCAGTACCTCTTTCTGTAATATTAAGACAAAATCCACTCAGTAAAAATTACAAATTCAGTGGTAAATTATATTTAGTGAAACAAAATTATTCAACATCTAGCTCCAAATTTATCTAAACGAGATTATTGCATTTTCGTGATTGCATGAAGACATATACGTTGATGTTATCAACAAATGAAAGAAAAAATTATTAATTAGCGCGACAGAACCACATATTGATGTATTTCATATTTTAAAAAAAATGACAAAAAAGTGAAAGAAAGAAACCCAGTAACATACCTTCCAAAACCAGAATATATGAACATCAGTAGCTTTGAATCTAGTGTACTCCGTATGTGCTTTCCAATCATCTACAGAAATTTCCTTCTCGCTCCCATGTAACATCAAGTCAAGATCCTCCGGATTCAAACACTTGAAAAATGATTTATGAAGCTCTCTGCAGCTCAAAATGTTGCCAAAGCCTTTCGCAAAATAATCCACATGTTCGGCAGTCTCTTTCACAAACCGATGTTAAATAAGAGAATCAACATACTACCTCCTGTTCTTACTATTTACAACCACACTTTTCTACCAAGGCAGAGCTCAACCACCCTCCTCGTCCCCAACTCCTCGATCTCATGAACAAACATTAGACCTAAGGTATCTTGATCGACGGCCTCGGCATCCATCTCCAATATTTGTTTGCAGCTACTGTATAAGAAGGGATCGGCATCTCTTATATCTTCTAAGGTGATGGAGTGCCCGTTTAGTTGCAAAAAGAACATGCGATCAAATACGATGCCAACTTGTACTTTGTGCATCAAGGCTAAGGCGATCACCTTCCCAACAAAGTTGAAGTATTCGCGGTCCAGAGGGTTAATAGTGGACGCTGAAAAAAAATAATAATATAAATTTATTTGCACCAAGTCTATATAACTAGAATAGTATTGTCAGAACGAATTGCAGAAATAAAAACTGTTTCCCGGAAAGAACGTCCCATGTGCATACAAAACTTTTTGTGAATTGTATGTGAAGTTCACATTCAACTCTTCATTAATCATATTTACAAAAAAAATTTTAAGAAATAAAGAGCATAAGAACTTGTAAGTTATTATTGTCCAGATTCTTGATCTTTCGCTTGAGAACATTTCCAAATGCTTTTCTTCATCTGAATTAAACTATATTACTGAAATGATCATATGAATCATTCGGAAAAAGCAAATAATAGGAGATTCATACATTTGTTCGGAGACCCAAATTTACCAGAGTTCATAGATTGCATTTGAATGAACACCTATTTAGAAAAACCCACAAAAACATGAAATGCAACACTATATCTTCAAAAGGATCATCTTCTTTACAATATTCCTGATGTTTTCCTGCACTATTTCTGGCCAGAACAGGTAGGCTTACTAGAATCAAAAATTCAATTGACCAAATAATAATAACAATAACAATAGTAGTATTTAAAAAAAAATCATAGTATGTCATATTGTTGTTTTTCATCTAACAACAAAATTTATGCAGTTGGCCATAGTTCCTAGAGAGCCACACGATTATAGATTTTAACTCATCTACATTATTACTTAAACAAAATACAGGTTACCGCTAGCTGTGCCTGTCCAACAATTTGTGTTGAGGAATTTATTCTTGGCAATAATTCTTATTTTCTTATTTGCCTTTCTTGGGCACAAAATAAGTTAGGAAACTAGATTTAGGACAATATTATGTTTCCTAGTTTATGTACACGACATTAATTATTCCTAGATTGTGTTTAGGATTTGTTTTTAGGATTTTACCAAGTTTAGAATTCTAGGTTGTCTATTTAAGACACAAGAACTCCTAATACTTGGAATCACTTTTGACGCACGGATTATTGCGAGGAGATTGACGCAAGACGCAAGGAACACACGACGCACGACGCAAAGAAGAAGAACACGAAGAAGTGATATCTACTTGGAGCCAACGTTCGTGATAAACAAGATCATTGAAGTTGCGTGACCGACGAAGAAGATCTTGTCATTCCGACAACAAGTATTTAGTATCAAGTTTCTTGATATTTAGTTTTCATATATTACTTTATATTTTGTATTGAACTTAAAAAGAAAGTAATATAGTTTTCGGGTTTGTACACCCAAGTTCACAAGTACTTTTACTTGTGAACTGAATTTGTTTAATCGTGTTCTCATATTTTAATTTTCGCTGCATAAATTTAATTTACTCTGGTCGATATTGTTAACTGATGTTGGTAACATTGATTAACAACATCGTGAATCTGAAAATTATTCTTATATCCATAGACCTTCTAATTCTACAATTGGCATCTAGAGCGGGTTACTTAACCTTTTAAGTATTGATCCTTACTTTTTAGGTACTATGGATGCTCAAGGCAACCCAAGGCCTCCAATCCTTAATGGTGAGAATTATTCTCTCTGGAAACAGAGAATGAGATGGCATTTGAAAAGCATCGACGAGCGTGTTTGGAAAATTGTTCTCATTAGATGGGAAAAACCATGTGTCACGGATGGGGAGGGCGATACCATCCCCAAAAAGGAGGAAGACTGGACTGCTGATGAAGCAACTGCTGCAAATTGGAACTCCAAATGCATCAACACCTTGTGTGGCTATGTAGATGCAAGCTATTACCGCATCATCAAGAATTGCGAGTCAGCAAAGGATGGATGGGACGCACTACAGAGGGTGTGTGAGGGAACTGCAAGCGTAAAGAAACCCAGATTAAGAATGCTCATATCCACCTTCGAGGCTATGAGAATGGATGAGAAAGAGTCAATCTTGAACTACTCCGTAAGATTAGAGGAAATAACTGAAGAGTGCAGAGAGCTTGGTGAGCCCATAACTAATTCCCGTCTTGTAGGAAAATTGCTGAGATCCATTACGAAGAAATATAGCATGAAGGTGGTGGCCATAGAAGAATCCAAAGATGTTGATAACATCAATTTCAACACCTTAGTTGGAAATCTCAAGCAATATGAGATGGAACACATTAGCTCTAGCTCGAAAGAGAAGAATGTTACTTTTTCTTCCGATTCAATTGCAGTCGATGATGAAGATGACGGAGATTTCGATTTTAATGGAATTATTAAAAAGATGGAGACAACTACTCTCGGAGAAGATGAACTGGCCTTTGTGACTCAACGCTTCAACAATTTCTTGAAGAAAAAGAACAATTTCGAAAGCTCAAATCCAAGGAACATGACACAGACATCCACTCCAAAGTTTACTGGACGTACTCTTCCACGATCTCAGTCCGAAAATTCAATTTCTAATGTGTCCAGTTCAACAAAACCACTCAACGAGATTCAATGCCACGAATGCAAAGGTTGGGGACATTACAAGAACGAGTGTCCCAACACTCTTAGAAAGAAAAGCATGGTCGCTACGGATTTCACCGAAGATGTTAATGATTCTGAGTCAACTGATTCCGTTCCAGCTTTATTTTCCCATGTTGTGTGGGACGACGATGTTCATGTTGGTTTGCTTGCAGACAACATCGTGTACCTGAATGCCGAGACCACTGATTATTATGAGGAATACGAGCAGCTGAGTGTTGACCACCATAAATTGTTTATCAGTTGGAGTAAACAGGTACTCAAGGACAAAGAGCTCGAGAAAGAAGTAGAAAAGCTAACCAAAGAAAAGGAAGATCAGCTTGACATTATCGTCCGATTGAAAACGTCTCTCACCAAGAAGGACACTGAGCTGGAAAAGATGAAGAATGAACTGACCACTGTTCAAGGAGCCATTTTAAATCTAAATAAAGGAAAGGCGAAACTTGAAGAAATATTGTAGATTAGTTTTCCAGAGACCTCAAAGCATGGAATAGGTTTTAAACGAAGTTAACCTACGCAAGTGTCAAGTCAAGAACGAAAATCTTCCAAACGCCACAAGAAAAGGAGGAGACATTTCGTGTGTCATCATTGTGGAGAACCAGGGCACATTCGGCCCTTTTGCTGGAAGATCATTGGTGAGAGAAGACATTTTCAGAGAACAAATGTGACTAACAAGTCCAATGTTGGTAACCGCGCTACCAACATCAGATACAAACAAGTGTGGGTCAAGAAAAACAGCGCCAAGTGCAATATGATCCATACCTCCCAGAAGTCTCTTGTCCCTGGAGCCTGGTATTTTCATAGTGGATGCTCGAAGCATATGACAGGCTCAGAAGAATTGCTTTCCAACATTCCCAGATTTAGAGGTGGAAAAGTGAAGTATGGAGGAGGCGTAAATGGCCAAATCGTTGGCCAAGGGACTCTCCATGTTTCTAGCATTGTAACACTGGAAAATGTGCTGCTAGTAGAAGGACTTACTACAAATTTGATCATCATAAGTCAATTGTGCGACGGAGGGTTCAGCGTTAAATTCAACCGTGAAAAGTGTGAAGTTTATAAGGAGAATGGATCGTGTATTCTCACCGGGAAAAGAACTTCAGATAATTGCTACCAAATTCATAGTGATGCCTTTTGCAGGTTGTCCCAATTTAGTGATGCAGAACTATGGCATCAAAAGCTTGGACATGTAAATTACAAGATGATGGACATGTTGGACAAGGAAGAAGCTGTGAGGGGGATGCCTAAGCTCAACACCTAGATCATTCCAGTGTGCGAGGCATGCCAGAAAGGAAAGCAGGTTAGAGTGCTACATCTAGTCCAACAATGTCTCACTACATCATCGTGTCTTGAATTGCTTCACATGGATCTCATGGGACCAATTGAGGTTGAGAGCCTTGGTGGTAAGAGGTATGTTCTCGTAATTGTTGATGATTTTTCTAGGTTTACTTGGGTAGAGTTTCTAAAAGAAAAATCTGAAACGTTTGAGGTTTTCAAAAAACTTGCAAAGAAGCTATGTGTAAGGTTTAATGT
>BMAC01000159.1:138547-151581 GCA_014905375.1 Phtheirospermum japonicum
TGTATAGAAGTATGATAGGGAGTTTGTTGTATTTGACAGCAAGTAGACCAAATATTATGTATAGTGTGTGCTTATGTGCTAGATATCAGTCTAATCTAAAAGAGTCAAACTTGAAAGCTGTTATAAGAATTATTAGGTACATTGCTGGTACAACTGAACTAGGTGTGTGGTATACAAAAGATACTGGTACTGAACTTTTAGGATACACTGATTCAGACTGGGCTGGGGATGTAGTAGATAGGAAGAGTACTACTGGAGGATGTTTTTTTCTGGGTAATAATCTAATTTCTTGGTACAGCAAAAAGCAAAATTGTATTTATCTTTCTACAGCTGAAGCCGAGTACATTGCAGCTGGAAGTGCGTGCACACAATTACTGTGGATGAACCAAATGATTGAAGACTACGGTCTGCAAAGTAGTATCTTGACAATGTTGTGTGATAATTCCAGTGCCATTGACATCTCCAAATATCCAGTCCAGCATTCTCGAATCAATCACATTAACATAAGGTACCACTTTATTCGAGAATTAGTTGAGAGGAAGATTGTTAGCCTTGAACATATTGGAACTGATAATCAGCTGGCTGACATCTTCACGAAGGCATTAGAGTTTTAGACCTTCTCTCGTTTGAGAAGAGATCTCGGAATGTGCATTGTCTAACCAATGTTGGTTTGTGATGTTGTGACACTACTTACCAACATCAGTCACAACATCTGTATAATTTTGCATGCATTTTTACTCTTCTTTTCATACATTATACTAATGCAATGAGTTTGATTGAAAGTGCAATAAGGTCCTCTGTTGCAATAAAAGTAATGACAAAAACGACCAACCTCTTCGAAATTAGGTGATTGTGGGACTTGCCCGCAGAAACTTGTTTTCTCCCAGGTCCAAAAATAAGAGGTGTTTAACAGCAATTGCTGAAAACTAAAATATTTAAATCCCTTCAAGGATGAAGAAAATCTGAACTCAAAAATGCTCCAAACTTTATAAATCGCCTTCTTGAGAGATTTTGACGTAGTCATTAACTTGGGTTAAGGGGCAAGTTTCCATTGACTTCACCTAAGGCAATGTTGGTTTATAATGTTGTTAGTAATAAAAAGCAACATTAGATCAAAATACTGAAATTATAATGTGTTCTGTTTTAACCTTTTAGGTCATGATTTTTAGGCATTCCCTAGGACATTCATACTTTGTGAAGATGCCATCTTGTTGTGCGTGATGTTTCTTGTGTTTTTGTCTTGCTTGAAATCTCTTAATTTTGTTTTGAATTGAGCTAACCAAGTGTTTCAGTGGAGTTATAATCGGACGGCTGGACGGGAAATAACGAGGTGAATTTGGTGAGTGAAATTTAACATTGCACAAGATAGGTACAACTATGCTGATGGTCCATTAAAATCAGCTTTGTTTTTTCGGCCTATTTTGTAGATTAAATTGTGCAATTTTTTTAATAAAAAAAAGGATTATAAAAAGAGATAGTGGGATAAGTTGTGTGATCATGTCGCCTTATTCTAGGAGGAGTGGCGCTTTTTACATGGAAATAAAAATCGTGCTTTTAAGCATAAAAATCAGCCGGTGATTTTTTAGGAATTTTCCTTTTATTTACCTTCTCTCTCCTTGTGTGCAACGGTCACTTTTTGGGGGGATAAAAAGCTGATTTTCTTTTTACCGTTTGCTCACTATTCCAAACCCCTTTCGAATTAAAACTCTCAGAATCCTTCCTCCTCTCAAATTCTCTCGATTTTTTGTTTCTTGGTTGTGTGTTTCTGTGAGTTTTTGCAGGATGACCAGCTCTCCACCGCCGTCTGTCCCAAAACTGTCTGAAGAGGTTCGCCGCTCCGGCGAACAGGTCCCGATGCCGTACCCAAAGATTGGTGGCCTTGATATTCGTGAGGAGATTGGTGGTGGTAGTTCTTCAAACCCACCACTATCAACATCGCCACCACAATCGCCTACGCCCGATTCTCTCGCTGTCGTGCCTCTTTTATCGCCGATCGACGCCACGCCGGAGGCTCAGGTGCTCCCAGGACAGCCCGGGAACGAGATTGACATGGACAATCCTCCAGATTTGGCGTTCGTAGCAGAGACTTTTGGACGCGTAGGAAACCCAACTTTGAAGCGGTCGAGATGATTGCGCAACATACCGCCCGGCGTTGTGCCGCCCGCGGTCCCAAAAAGCAAGGCTGGTCCGCGTCGCCGCGTGCCTATCGAACACATGAATCTCCAAGAGGATGTTGTTGTGGAGTCTGACCCAGATGATCATGATTTTGAGCCTACTGCTCCGATTGCCGGAGATGTGCCGCAGTCTGCTTCTGCTCCCAGTCTGCCGGAGAAGAAGAGGTTTACTCGCCGGAAACAGCTTGTACGTAAGGCCGACAGGAGACCCAGCCTGACTTAGGACAGTTTCTCTCCCAACCAGGCAAAGGTCAAAGTTTCTCCTGGATCAACTGCTACTGAGTACTCTTCGCCCCCTTACACTGTACTGGACTTTATCACCGGCGAGGTTATAAATTCTGCCAAGCCGCTTGCCGATGATCCCCCGCCGTCTTCAGTTCATGCTGCTAAGCCTGAATTTGACACAGGTCTTTTTGAGTATTCGCCTAATTCTTCATTCGATGTGCCCTTGAAAGATGTTCTTGCTGCTTTCAAAGAGGACAAGAAGAAAAAGAAGGCTGCTGCAAAGGATGATGTTGCTAGTCGTGTTGGTACCCCCTTACCAACATCGCGTCGCTCGCAGTCTGTTTCGTCCTCCCGCACTGCTTCCGTTCCAAGAACCACTCCCACTCCCTCGCCGCCCTCTTCTAATGCATCGGCTCAATCCAAATCCTCTTCAGGACCAGCTACTCCTATGCCCGAGCTTGAGGACATGGTGCCCTTTTCGGAGAGATTCATCACTGCCGAGGCTGTCGAGCTATTCGATGCCTACCAGAGTCGTCATATGATTGCCGAGAAAAGAGTTCCGGTTGAAATTTTTGAGAAACACAATCTCATTGCCTATCTTCAACACAAAGGTATGTATTCCACCGTCTCCACGGCCATGCCTTTTGTACGTGATGTTGTTGTCGAGTTCTTTGCCAATTTGTTACCCTCTATGGTTGATTTGGAGTCGGTCAATTATGGGAAGGTGTTTATGCGTGGCAAAGTTTTTTCATTCACCCCTGAGTTAATTGATGAGTTTTACGGTACTGAGTCTTACCGGGGTGACTCGACGGTAGATGATATGAATGAGGTAGTTAAGGTTCTGTCTGGTGGGATGGTTAATTCTTGGTTTGAGCAGCTTCCGAATACACGTCTTTCATCTCTTCATTCTATTTTGAATAAGCTTGCCATTTGTAATTGGGTCCCCTCCAAAACACAACCTGTGTTACGCGGCCTCAGGCCCAGTTCTTATTTCGTCTTGGGAGAGGGATCACATTTAGTTTTGATCAGCATGTTTTTGATATTATCACTAAGTTTGCCACCACGAATTCTGCGTCATCGTTGTGTTTTCCGTCTTTGATTTTCAGTTTGTTAGAGAATCAAGGCTTACAGCTTGGTCCCGAGGATGTGCTCACGGATGAGGCTGAGTGATTTGCCTTACGCAATCAGCATGTTACCGGTGCCTGAGTTATTGATTTTCCCTGGCAGGCGCCTGTTTCGGCCGATGTTGCTAGTGATGTTGGTACGAGCAATCCCAACATGGTCAATATTTTTGCCCAGATTCTTCGTGCACATGTGGCTTTTATAGATTTGCAGATGAAACAGCTTAAGGCTCTTCGCACCTCCCTTTTGGAAGCCCTTTCCTTTTCTGGTCAAAAAGGGGGAGAGGAAGTTGACGCGAACATAGGGGGAGAGGAAGTTGACGCGAACATAGGGGGAGACAATGCTGATGGAGAAGATGTTGCTGATGTTGCCGAGAAGGAGAATAATGCTGCTGCTGCCGATGCGGTTGCCGTTGAAGCCTTGGCGAGCCTTGCTCAAGAGAAGAGGAGGAAGCGAATTCGCGCGCGCAACAAGGCTTTGAAGAATATGATGAAGATGCAGCAAAGGAGGAAGAGGAAGCACAAGGGCGAAGGAACTTCGACATCCCCTCGACGGTCGAAGAGGGTTCGAAGTCAATAAGTTCCTTTATTCTGTTTGTTTTGTGAAGTGTTGGTTATTTTGAACAATTTTGGTTTGTAATGTTGGTTTGAATTTTAACAACATTAGGTGTTTTGTTTAGGGGGAGTTTTCTATCTTATGGGGAGTTAGTATTTTTATTTTCATTTGTATTTGCGTCTTAGTGTTTTGTCCAGAAAGGCAAAAGGGGGAGATTGTTGAGGAATTTATTCTTGGCAATAATTCATATTTTGTTATTTGTCTTTCTTGGGCACAAAATAAGTTAGGAAACTAGATTTAGGACAATATTATGTTTCCTAACTTATGTACAAGACTTTAATTATTCCTAAATTGTGTTTAGGATTTGTTTTTAGGATTTTACCAAGTTTAGGATTCTAGGTTGTCTATTTAAGACACAAGAACTCCCAATACTTAGAATCAATTTTGACGCACGGATTATTGTGAGGAGATTGACGCAAGACGCAAGGAACACACGACGCACGACGCAAAGAAGAAGAACACGAAGAAGTGATATCTACTTGGAGCCAACGTTCGTGATAAACAAYATCTTTYAAYTTGCYTGACCGACGYAMAAGATCTTGCCATTRRGGCAACAAGTATTTAGTATCAAGTTTCTTGATATTTAGTTTTCATATATTACTTTATATTTTGTATTGAACTTAAAAAGAAAGTAATATAGTTTTCGGGTTTGCACACCCAAGTTCACAAGTACTTTTACTTGTGAACCGAATTTGTTTAATCGTATTCTCATATTTTAATTTCCGCTGCATAAATTTAATTTACTCTGGTCGATGTTGTTAACTGATGTGGGTAACATTGATTAACAATATCATGAATTTGAGAATTATTCTTATATTCATAGACCTTCTAATTCTACAATTTAATTATTATCTTAGTCACATATCACAGCCTCAAGGATCCTGCTAGATTCATCATAATATCTCCCGAGCACTGGAAGTCGAGCCATTTCACAAGTTTTAAAAATCTATTATGCATATGTAAACACAAATTTGGAAGTGCGTAATAAAGCAAACAATCTCCAGAAACAGGATATGAATAACACTGAGAGAGTTCTTAAACAGTTGTTACAGTCTAATTGGTTCTCTTTTTTTTAAACATAAATCCCAGCTATGCAAGGTTATCAATAATTCTGGGATCCCAATAACTCTCTGTTTGACCTACTTGTTAAGCAACAATAGCTAATTGAGTTTTCAACGTTCAATCACTGTCATCTACATTCTCACATGAGATCAAAAATATCTGAGCATTGTCATGATAATAGAAATGAAATAATACAAGTAACGACAAAAACAAAGTCAAACCTAAAACTTACGATTGGTGGACCTAGTCTATCGTCGGGAGATGGAAATTCAAATTTGTAGCTGAATACAGAACCAACAGTGTTACAGTAATATGAAAATACACGAGCAAGTTAAATAATCTTCTCAGGGTGTTAGAAGGCACATAGTATGCTGAATCCTACAATAAAATAAAATTATAATGCACATGGAAAACAAAATATAAATTTTATTCAAATAATGCATACTCAGGATCATTGAAAACTTTGTCCACATGTCCCAAGCGTTATAGTGCCTGAATAATACAAGGGAGATATTGACGAATGTATATTAAAAAAAACATTAAGAAGAAAACAAAAATTAAAACTAGGTTATCGATATTTCAATGTGATCACTTGGCTCAATTCTCTCTAGAATTATAAAGAACCAATCATAGAATAGAGAATAAATGATAAAATTACCTTGATTCTTGATTGAACAAGAGACGCACGCTTCGCATTGTAACGAAAATTGTCAATGAATGACTGCAACACTTTTTTTTTTAAAACGGAAGAAAATTTGATCAAGAACATACTGAACGACAAAATCTAAAAAATACACAAGAAGACATAATGTGGCACTTGCAAAATTAATAGTCTGAATAAGAACCTGCATGTGAACACTTGAACGTTCATTTGCCTCAAAAGCTTTTTTTTTTTTCTTGGTTTGTTCTTCCCTTGTCCTCTCAAATATATCATAGTTGCCTTTGTATGTACTTAATTTTTGTTCTTGAAGGTGAAGGATATATGTGACCACCTGTAAGAAATAAAAAGTAAATACATTCAACATTTACGATTAAAGAACCTAAGTGTTGTTCGCAAATTTCCAGCATAAACATTCAAGATATGAGAAGTCATACCGTGTTTAGGATTTATCTAGCATGTGAAACAACAATAAATGTCTTTGGCCATTTCACCAGGTAAGTTTCCAGCCACAGGACGGCATTTACATGTATGAATGAACTTGAGGAACGTCATAAGATTCATAACATACTGTTGGTTCATCAAGAAGTAATAGATCAAGTTCGATAAATAAAGGACGAGCAAGTGCTATTCTCATCCTCCATCCTCCAGAAAAAGGATTCATAACATATTGTTATTTCATATTTTTGTAATTTTAGTTAATCTTTCAATGGCCTCTGCTCAAAACAAAGGTGTCTTGTGTTTTACCTTCATCAAGTGCCTTAATGTACAAGTACAAAAATGACATACAAAAGTAATAAACATAATACAATCATTTTTATGTACCGCGTTTAGGGCCTTGAATAAGCCGTGTTATGAGGATTCCTCCATCCAACAACCTACAAGTGTATTCCTAATAAGGGCCACCATAACAGAAAAAATGAATAATAATAATAATAATAATAATAATAATAATAATAATAATAATAATAAATTTCTACTGAATCAAGCATATACAAAACAAATTATGATGAAACCCTTGGTTTTTTTATACGATATCTGAATTGCATGAGCGAACTGTGTGCTCCTCATGCCGCTCTACGTAATGGAGATTCTGAAAGCACTTCCCATATGCCTGCAGCAACATGTTAACATATGAGTAATGCATTTAAAACCTTTTAGAATTGAACCAATATTTTCTTACACGCTTGACATGCACATCTTGAACTGAAGCTAAATACTTGCAAATACCAGCAACATATATAAATAAAATTTCACTTATTCATTTAGCGGCACAAAAACTCCAATTAGTTATTGTAACTCGTATGATTAACTTATAACAAAACCCCATGAACATTTAAATCACTCTTCGAAAAGTAATAGTGAAAATTGCCAAATGTCAGTTCAAAAACCACATCATCCAATATAAGTGCAAGGAAAAAAAAACAAAAATAGACATTTCAATAATGAATTTCAATATATGTGGTTTGTTCCCAAAGTCCTTTCAAAATTAATCATTGAATTATGTTATGCTATTGATATAATTCATTACCTTTTCAAGTTCGTCCTCCACAGCTTTGGCTATATCGTTTTTCTTTTCGAAAATAGAATCCAATTCCAACCTTGGGACACTAGCTCTGATAACTATATAGGTTTAAAAAACTATGCAACAGCCATTTTAAGAAATATTATAATAGTAAAACTATGGAAATGAGGAAATAAAATAAAAAATCAATGTATTTCTCAAACCTTGGCCACCTAGAAAGCTGTCGTTGACGAATGAAAGCAAAAATCATAAATAAATAAATAAATAAATAAGTAACACAAAAGCAAACGGTTCTTATTAATATATAAAAAATCGCCACATACTAACCATAAAAGACATAAGCTTGAATTTGTGCCCGTGTGTTAGAGAACTTATAAAATGCATTAGCTGCATTTTTTGCCCCAGCACGATATTGGATGGAGGCGACCACGGTCACAAAGACATTGTTCTGAAACAGCAAATAGTGTTAGTTTTTATTTATAAGGGATAATTACAAAAACTACCCGAGGTTTAACCTAATTTTATAATAAAAACATCTATCTTTGAATCATTCACAATTACAAATAACCTCCTGACATTTATATTTATCATACAAAAGTTGCACCCTCAAGAGGTTAATTGTAATTTTAAAAGGTAAATGTTTTTTTTTTGTTTTTATATTTTTTTTATAAGTAGACTAAATCTCAGAGGGTAATTTATATACTCAACCCTTTCTTTGAACAGTTGAAAAACAAAGAAGACCGGATACTTGTCCTTAGTAGTGGCAAAATTAGTATTACAACAGATTTAATTAGGGTTTTGAAGATAATTACAGAACTAATGTTTGACTAACTGGTTTTATAATAGATTCCTTAAACATCTAACAAGACAATTTGAAGTGTAATTCAATCATATTATAATTCATCCAAAAATTGCAGCACTATATGAATTTAATTTGGTGGTCAAAATATACACAAGGAAATAAAAAAATTTACAAATATCGTGGACCCAAATAGGACAAAAATAGAGTTTAATGAAAGCACGGAAACAAAACAACCTTAGTTTTTGTTTCGCATCGAACATCGATTTGTTTCACGCGAAGCGATAGTTTTTCAGCCAGCTTGTACCCGAAACGCCATGGCAAGCATTGACACTCGGGATCGAGAACTTTGTCGAATTTACCAAAATGCTCCTTCACAGCAACGCCTGACTGGTCGACTTGAACACAACAGAGTGATTAACCCATTTTTAAGACCTACAAACAGAGTACAATCATCAAATCTATTCAAATGTGGCAATAATCATAAAATTACATATCATATTGTTGAAAAAAGGTCATTTTATCATTAAGATCGTTAAAAAAATAGGTGTATGTAAAATTTAGCCACGAAAACAATCATAACTACACAAGAAATGTCAGAATACAACAGAAACGCACAAAGTAAATCCCCAAAAACAGAAATTAGGGTTTATTATTAGTAAGCATCAAAATCCCCAAAATTTTCTTGTAAATTTCCCAAATTCAGAATACACAAAAGGACAAAATGGAAAGTCGAATGCACAAGGTTTCTTGTATTTTACCTTCATCAAGTGCCTTAATGTACAAGGTGTCTTTCCAGCGATTTCTTGAATGCAGTTCCACTCCTTCAGCACCGTCAAAGCCTTCGACAAAGACGACGTCGTCGAGTCTGTGCCGTCGGAAAAATCACGAGATTCTTTGTCGGAGGACTTCTGGCTCCGCCTCGATACGATGTGGCTCAGCCTCCGCAGCCGGTGCAACTCGCGCTCATTCTTCTCCATCAGATCTCGAAAACTCATGGAGGAGACTCTCTCCAATATCGGATAACTCAAGGAGTAGTGCACCGCGACGGCAATGTTGAGGAGGCCTTGGAATCTGCCGTATGGCGGGCGGATCTGGACGGCGGTCTACTGCGTTCGGCATCAAATGTCAAGAGGATGGTGGTTAGATACAGATTTGGCATTAGCGGTTGTTGGGGTGGTGGCGATTGCAGGTCTAGAGAGAGGGAGAGTTTTTTTTTTTAATCAATCGAGAGTAAAATGTATAAAAATAGAAAGAGAGTACAAATGAACCACAACCCAGGTCAACTTGCTAAAATCACATTGAGCAAGTAACCTAGAAAACCAAAGAAAAGGCCACGGATTGGCCAAAACCATAGATAAACATCAATACGAATGAACCACTCTAAAATATTCTTTCTCATTCCTATCGTCATCAACCAAACTTTCAAGTTCAAAGGGAGTAAAGTGCTCCCTATCAAAGCAACGACCAAGCCTCATAAGTCCATCTGCCACCTTGTTTCCTTCACAGAAAATATGTGACACCCTGAACTCCAATTGGCAAAGAAAGTAGAGAGCCCGTCGCCAATAACCCAGCCACTTCCAAGGAATCGACCCCTCGCCATCCAACAACCTACAAGTGTATTCCTAATAAGGGCACCATAACAGAAAAAATGAATAATAATAATAATAATAATAATAATAATAATAATAATAATAATAAATTTCTACTGAATCAAGCATATACAAAACAAATTATGATGAAACCCTTGGTTTTTTTATACGATATCTGAATTGCATGAGCGAACTGTGTGGCTCCTCATGCCGCTCTACGTAATGGAGATTCTGAAAGCACTTCCCATATGCCTGCAGCAACATGTTAACATATGAGTAATGCATTTAAAACCTTTTAGAATTGAACCAATATTTTCTTACACGCTTGACATGCACATCTTGAACTGAAGCTAAATACTTGCAAATACCAGGCACATATATAAATAAAATTTCACTTATTCATTTAGCGGCACAAAAACTCCAATTAGTTATTGTAACTCGTATGATTAACTTATAACAAAACCCCATGAACATTTAAATCACTCTTCGAAAAGTAATAGTGAAAAATTGCCAAATGTCAGTTCAAAAACCACATCATCCAATATAAGTGCAAGGAAAAAAAAACAAAAATAGACATTTCAATAATGAATTTCAATATATGTGGTTTGTTCCCAAAGTCATTTCAAAATTAATCATTGAATTATGTTATGCTATTGATATAATTCATTACCTTTTCAAGTTCGTCCTCCACAGCTTTGGCTATATCGTTTTTCTTTTCGAAAATAGAATCCAATTCCAACCTTGGGACACTAGCTCTGATAACTATATATAGGTTTAAAAAACTATGCAACAGCCATTTTAAGAAATATTATAATAGTAAAACTATGGAAATGAGGAAATAAAATAAAAAATCAATGTATTTCTCAAACCTTGGCCACCTAGAAAGCTGTCGTTGACGAATGAAAGCAAAAATCATAAATAAATAAATAAATAAATAAGTAACACAAAAGCAAACGGTTCTTATTAATATATAAAAAATCGCCACATACTAACCATAAAAGACATAAGCTTGAATTTGTGCCCGTGTGTTAGAGAACTTATAAAATGCATTAGCTGCATTTTTTGCCCCAGCACGATATTGGATGGAGGCGACCACGGTCACAAAGACATTGTTCTGAAACAGCAAATAGTGTTAGTTTTTATTTTATAAGGGATAATTACAAAAACTACCCGAGGTTTAACCTAATTTTATAATAAAAACATCTATCTTTGAATCATTCACAATTACAAATAACCTCCTGACATTTATATTTATCATACAAAAGTTGCACCCTCAAGAGGTTAATTGTAATTTTTAAAAGGTAAATGTTTTTTTTTTTTTTTATATTTTTTTATAAGTAGACTAAATCTCAGAGGGTAATTTATATACTCAACCCTTTCTTTGAACAGTTGAAAAACAAAGAAGACCGGATACTTGTCCTTAGTAGTGGCAAAATTAGTATTACAACAGATTTAATTAGGGTTTTGAAGATAATTACAGAACTAATGTTTGACTAACTGGTTTTATAATAGATTCCTTAAACATCTAACAAGACAATTTGAAGTGTAATTCAATCATATTATAATTCATCCAAAAATTGCAGCACTATATGAATTTAATTTGGTGGTCAAAATATACACAAGGAAATAAAAAAATTTACAAATATCGTGGACCCAAATAGGACAAAAATAGAGTTTAATGAAAGCACGGAAACAAAACAACCTTAGTTTTTTGTTTCGCATCGAACATCGATTTGTTTCACGCGAAGCGATAGTTTTTCAGCCAGCTTGTACCCGAAACGCCATGGCAAGCATTGACACTCGGGATCGAGAACTTTGTCGAATTTACCAAAATGCTCCTTCACAGCAACGCTTGACTGATCGACTTGAACACAACAGAGTGATTGACCCATTTTTCAAGACCTTACAAACAGAGTATATGATCATCAAATCTATTCAAATGTGGCAATAATCATAAAATTACATATCATATTGTTGAATAAAAGGTCATTTTTATCAATAAAATCGTTAAAAAAAAATAGGTGTATGTAAAATTTAGCCACGAAAACAATCATAACTACACAAGAAATAGCAGAATACAACAGAAACGCACAACGTAAATCCCAAAAATAGAAATTAGGGTTTAATATTAGTAAGCGTCAAAATCCCCAAAATTTTCTTGTAAATTTCCCAAATTCGGAATACACAAAGGACAAAATGGAAAAGGCGAATGCACAAGGCGTTTTTTGTTTTACCTTCATCAAGTGCCTTAATGTACAAGATGTCTTTCCAACGATTTCTCGAATGCAGTTCCACTACTTCAGTGCCGTCGAAGCCTTCGACGAAGACGACGTCGTCGAGTCTGTGCCGTCGGAAAAATCATGAGATTCTCCGTCGGAGGACTTCTGGCTCCGCCTCGATCCGACGTGGCTCAGCCTCCGCAGCCGGTGCAACTCGCGCTCATTCTTCTCCATCAGATCTCGAAAACTCACGGCGGAGACTCTCTCCAAGATTCGGATAACTCAAGGAGTAGTGCACCGCGGCGGCGATGTTGAAGGAGGCCTTGGAATCTGCCGGATGGCGGGCGGATCTGGACGGCGGTCTACTGCATTTCGGTATCAAATGACAGGAGGATGGTGGTTAGATACAGATTTGGCGTCAAAGGTTGTTGGGGTGGTGGCGATTGATAGGTTGATGGTGGCAGGTTGTGGTGGCGATTGCAGGTTGAGGGTCGTCAGTGGTTGTTGGAATGGTGGGGGTTGAATCGGAGGAGGATTGGGGAAGAATTAGAGCTTCCGGTTGATGATTGCATGGTGGTGGTGGCGATTGGAAGATGTTGGCCAGTGGTTGTTGGAATGGTGGGAGGGTTTTGAATCGGAGGAGCGGAGAGATGAAATCGATTTTGTGATATAAATTAATTAAAGGTAAAATTTTAATCCAGAACGTCCTTGAGAGAGGCGGTTCTAATTAATATGAACATACTTGAATGCCTTCTACAAAATACGTTCTAAATAATACGATATACCAGAACGCCTTTTTTAAAGACGTTCTAGATATTGAATATACCAGAACGTCTTTTTTTAAAGACGTTCTAGATATCGAATATACCAGAATGTCTTTTTTAAGAACGTTCTAGATTATCGAACATACCAGAACGTCTTTTTTTAAAGACGTTCTAGATAACGAATATACCAGAATGTCTTTAAAAGACATTCTAGTATGTGATAGTTTTATTATGAAAATGCCACCGCCTGACATTCTAGAACGTAGCCTCCTGAGGTGT
>BMAC01000159.1:158399-199329 GCA_014905375.1 Phtheirospermum japonicum
TTCACCCATTGGAGTTCTGATTCGCTGCATCCTCCCTTCGGAATAGCTGAAGATCGTACAATTTCCAGTAGCGTGAACTAGTACTTTGAACGTTTATTCAATTTTCTTAGTTTTTCTTCATTAGTTTTCAACGTTTAGGATATTGCTTCGTTTATGTTCGTATTGTTGCGTGGTTTGGATTCGTTGAACTATTTGGTTGATCGATCGTAGTTTATATTTCGTAATTCATGTTTATTATTGGAAGAGTGGTATCCTATTGGTTTGGAATTAGTTCATGCATGCAGATTCACAGTTTGATAAATCTGGGTTGTTAAAGGTTACTGCTAAAGGTTACCCCAACCTTTAACAGCAACCCTTAGCGGTCAGTTTGGTTATTTAGAATTCGATCTTCATGCAATCTGTTAGTTTAATTTATCTAGTTAGAATTTCAGTTTCAGAGGTTTAAATTAAGTTTATAATTAGTTAGGTTTATCTATTGGTTGGAGATCAGTTTACGTTGAGTTCTTACCAACAGTTAGTGTTAACTGTTGCTGTTAACGGTTAGTGTTAACGGTTGGAACAACAGTTAGCAGTAACCGTTAGTGCTAACGGTTGCAGGCAGTAACAGTTAGCGCTAAAGGTTGCAACAGTTAGCAGTTTTTCACTTGAATGTTTAGTTTAAATTGATGTTTCTGAATTACTTCTTAGTCGATGAGTTAGTTTTGATTGTTTAAGTTTATTTTATTAATTAGATAATTTATTTTAGCTTAGTTAATTAATCTAGTCTAGTTCTTTAAATTCGTAGTTAATAAATCTCATCAAAATTCCCCCCCCCCCCCCCCCCCCCCCCCCCCCTTATTTGTATGTGTTATCTGAAATTGAACAAAACTATTTAAGGATTCCGATTGTATGTTCCTCGAGAGACGACTCGAGTCAATTTTGCCAACCTACGTGCGACTCCGTTCTTTTGCGGACAAGCTTTTGAATCTTTGACACATTTTCATAAGTAGGTAACCAAAAAGCTTGAATTCAGGCGGAAATTTTGGGTTTTTGCGAGGGGTTGTCGCGCTAAGCTTGAAGAAGGGATGATGGCTTGGGCCTTCTGAAGATTAGGGTCTGAAGAAGGGGGCAATAGAAAAAGGCAAGAGGATATGTTGATTAAGGTGAGGTGATTGAGAGGAAGAAAGAAAAAGGGGAAAGCGAAAAATCAGAGAAAGCGAGTGAGAGAAACAAATAACAAATTTTTATATATATATAAACAAAAAAACATTCACGGCGGTTGTAATTAGACCGCCGTAAAAATAAACAGATTTAACCGGCAGTTCTCTTAAAACCGCATAGAGTCCTACATTTTACATCGGTTTACTAACAACGCCGTAAAAATTGTGGGATTTTACATTTTATAAGATTTCACGTTGGTTGTTAGTGAACCGACGTGAAATGTGGGATTCTTCGGCGGTTTTAAGAGAACCGCCATTAAATGATGGATTTAACATCGGTTTTCTGAAAAACTGCCATAAAATCATATTTAACGGCAGTTTTTCAAAATCGACGTGGATCAGGCGCCGTAAAATCTACATTCTGCAGTAGTGTTTCAAGAAGCAAAATATTAAAATATATATATATATATATGTAAAACAAAGTATCAAATGGAGTGAGATTTAGGAGGCAAATAAAACTGTCCTATTAAATTTAGATGGAAAGTTTTGTAAAGTCTACAAGTGAATAGGCCATCAAAATCTATTAATTTGTAGAAGTTCATTGGACTTATTTTTAAACTAATGTGAAGAGAATATATAAGCTTGGGGTGCTCGTTATGGTGATAATTTATTACATGAACCTAGGTAAATTTGTTAGCACCTGATAAAAATATATTATTGTTCAATTATATATGATGATATGTGTCAATTATACATGATAATATGTGGCATTTATATATAATGTGACAAAAATTTTAAATTTAGGATTCAGTTTTTCATTTTGAGATTTACTTTTCAATTTTAGTGTTTACTTTTCCATTCTTAGGGTTTAATTTTTTATTTCAGTGTTTAGTTTTCATTTTAATATTTTTCTAAAATTATATTATTATTATTTTAATATTATTTCAAAAAGAAATCTTAGTATTTTAATATTTCAAAAATTCTATTATTATTTTAATTAATAATAATCTTGATTTTTTTTATAATTTATCATTGAAGATTGATTTAAAATATATAATATTTGTCTTAAGATTTAATGAAATCGTCTACTTCCTTCTAACCGAGCATCAATGGACTATGAATTTTCCTATAGAACCAGATAGAACTCCATTACGAAGCCCTATATAACACATGGCGTCCACCCCACCGTGCATTTATAAAAAAAGAAATGAAAAATAAAAAGAAAAAAATAATTAAGGGCTCAGATGAATGTCATGTCATTTATAGGGCTCCATAATGGAGCCCTATCTGGTTCTATAGAAGAACCGCTCGTTTAACTATAAGTTGACTATTACATGTACTTTAGAAATTAAAGACTTACACTTGGAAGCCAATAATTAAACACGACAATCAAAAACTCACTTAACAATTCCAACAACGCTCGATGGGCTAATTAAAATTAATTAAGGGAAAAGAGCAATTTGGTCATATATAATATGACAATAATCCTACTAATCACAATTATATCTAATTTCTCATTCTCTTTCTAAAATTAAGCCCAAACCCCCTATTTATGTCCCTGTTTAACCCAAATTTCCCCTGGAAATCTCAAGGCAAAATTTCCCCCCAAAAAAAATTGAAGAAATTCATAACTCGGAATTAAAAATTGCAACAATTTGAAGCCAAAATTGTAGCAGTTAGAAGCTCAAATTGCAGCAGTTAGAAGCAACAAATATAGCAAAAACGCAGAGCAATTCTGGTAGAATTACAAATCTAAAAATCACGCTACAATTTCGCAGAGACTCGAAATACTGAGTTGAATTACGACGAAGAAGGTGAATCAGAGGTTAAATCAGATTTTGAAACAAATATCGCAAAAAAAAAAAAAAAAAGCAGAGCAATTCTTGTAGAATTACAAATCTAAAATCACGCCACAATCTCGCAGAAACTCGAAAGACTGAGTTGAATTATGACGAAGAAGGTGAATCAGAGGTTAGATCAGATTTTGAAGGTTGAATCACGGTGGCGGCGAAGGTGAGCGGAGAAGAAACTCAAGCGGAATTGGTAAAAAAACACTGCAAGATTGGACGAAGTAAGGTAATCAATATCCATCTTGAAATTTGCGTTTTCATACATATTAATTGTTTCGATTACAAACTAATCAATTATGTAAATTCCACATCAAAATACTTTTCATTTGGTTCTTCACTATGAAAACTCAAATCGTATTATTTTCTTTATATTTCGCATTAAATTGATGATAGCAGATGAAATTAGTGATATCGGTGATTTTGGTTTGCATTTCGTTATTTCTAAACAAAAATCTCGTAACTCTCTTATTGTTGTTTCTTTTCCGTATATTTCGTATTAAATTGATGACTTTGAATGAAGTTTGTGAAATTGTGCTTGTTGGTGGTGGTGATTCTGGTTTGCAACTCATTATTTTTAATTTTCTTTTTCTTGTTATTATTTCTTTACTATTTCTTTAATGTTTCTGATCAAAATCGATGTTTCAAATATCCACAATTCCTTTTTGTTTCCCTAAAATATTTCATAATGTGTTTCAAGTTTTTATTAAATTTGATATATTATGTTAGTGTACGTGTTTTTCTTGTTTTGTGGAGTTTATTTTTTTATTAATGTTTCTACCACAATGGGCATCGACAAGAGAACAAGTTTACACTAACTTTGAAATAACAAGGATACTTGTTATAAAGGACTGCACATTCACAACCTTGAGAGAAATTTAGAAGAGCAAATACCAATCAACAATGAGCAAGAAACAATGACGAATAAATAGCAATTGCAGGAAGGTTTGCCACCATTGAAGATTGAAATTGATTTCAGTCTCAAATTTTACGTGCAAATAAAGAATTCGACTGTTTTAATTCAATTTCATCTCTATCGAATTTTAATATCAGAATAGCAAATATAGTCATAATTAAATGGGTCGGGTCCATTTACTTTTTTTTCAAAATATTTTTAACTCAAATTGTAACTGATGTTAACGATCAAAAAGTTATTAGAAAATTGACTAGAATAAGTAAAAAGGTTGGATGAAATTACCACGTGCATCAACATCATTCTCAACAAAAATAATTTGTTCCTCAAGAAATTAAGAGAAACAAGCCTTCAACAAATCAGAAATATATGTGAAACAGGTAGGTCTGGAAATACGTGTACTATAGGTAGCTTTAGAAATACAGATTCGTACCAAGAAGATCAAAATGGGGGTGAAACAAGCAATAGCTTATCGATAGACGCATCTGAAAGTATAAATGTCCTAGAGACAATCAGATTTAAAGAAATTATACTTGATCATAATTATTATATATATTGTTATATATATGGAAATGCATTTATTAAACTATTGTTTTGGTTGTTTACAATTATTCGTGTAAATGTTCCTATAGAGTTAATGTTATCAGTGATATGGTGAGATGTCAGTGTAAGAACATTACCTTTAAAATAGTCCCGACTAATGATTATCAAGATTGGATTATTGATAATAAAATATATGTCGGCATGTGGTCTGCATCACATTCTTAGAGAATGCAGTTAGTCTCACGACTGCGAATAATATTTATTCGTGATGGACACATGGATACTTTAAAGAGTATTTGTAAACCCTACTAATAAGTTATTTATTGTATGTCTACAAACTTATTAGTGTATAGAGCGTGTGATAATCCTTCGGCTTGAGGTCAATACGCACCTTATTTACTGAGTGGTGTACTTTGACCATGACCAATGCTTGCACTCCTTTTCGGGGTAGATATGGCTTGTGTTGGGCACATCATGATGTAAATGAGGTGGTAGTTGAGCCAAGAAAGAATTCATTCCGCGATTGAAATTTCGAGAGAGATCACTCATAATCTCTATATTAGGTCGACTAAAGTCATTGGCTAATGCAAGAGGCATATTCAATATAGTAATTGAGTATGGTCTAGTTGTTGACTAATAAATATGAGATAAATTGATTAAGCCATTGAGATAGACACTAGGATAAATCTTAAGCTTAATCGAGTGATACGGAATGAAAGGAATTTCACCAAAGCTTTGAATAAAGGTTATAATTCGCTGAGTTCAAGTGAATGTTCGTTATATATTGAGTTCGTACAACTAAGTCGTCTAAGAGTTTTGTTTGGATCATCATTAGATTGATGACATATATAAAGGACTATATGGTCACACTATATGCGTTTAATTTTCCGACTTAAGAGTGTATCAAGAAAGTAAAAAATATTCAATTTGGAATTGTAATATTTAATTGTTAATAATTATGATATTAAATTCTATTTGATAGAAATTATTTAATTAAACTAAACTGGATTTGGACTTAATTATCTATGTTATATTAATAAAGATACTTGGGCTAAATTATTTTGGTTCCATGTCTTGGACAGTCCAATCATTTTTAGGATCAAGATTTTTTTATGTACCTAGAATAAATATAACATAAAGTCATAAGTTGACTAGAGAGTTACACAGAGAGTTTTTAGAAAACATCATAACAAATCCTGATTTTGAGATGGGGGAGTTCTTGAGCTTTCGTGAGATTTTCTAGCTTTCTTCACGATAGCAATACACTGAAGTTGGATCTTGCAGTCGGAGAATTAATTGCGTGAATACCTTAGTATTGAACTCGGATCTGGATTTACTGGAAGGTTTTCATGCTTTCTCTCGTTTATTTAATATATAAATATATTCGTTCACAAAATGGATCTGTTGGATCTATAAAATTGTAAAACTTCCGCTGCACGAGCATGGTGTTCGTCTCTACGAATTCCAACAGTGGTATCAGAGCACGGGGCTGTGTCAATGAATATATTTATAATTTTATAATATTAATCATGGGTTAATTTTTGTTTAGTGGTTTTAATTTGATTAAAATCATTGATAGATTTTTAATTTGATTATAAGGTTTTAATTTTAATCATTTTTAATTGGATTTAAAAATTAAAAAAAAAAAAAAGAACTGTTGAAAATCTGGAAAACCGAAATAAAAAAAAAGGAACCTTACCTGTTCTGGATCGGCCGCGACACATCGCATCTCCACCAGGGCCCACCCTCAACGACAACCGTGGTCGGTAAGGCCTGCTGGGTAGGCAGCAAACGTTAACAGTGGTCGGTGCGACGAATAAGGCATCCCAGTCCGCCACGGCGCCGCCGATCCGTCTCCTTCAGCTCCGGATTCCAGCGGCTACGGGTGGATTTCTGGCAGGCCTGTGCTGCCAGCTGATTCTCCCTTCACCGGACGTAGTTTGATGCCGGCGGTGACGAGGCCTGAATCGAAAGCCCTAAATTCGATTTAAGGCTTGAGTAAAATTTTTGAGAATTTTGATATAGTTTTGGGCTTGATTGTAATTTTAGAATTTTATGAAATCACAGAATTGCCCTAATTTTTTCGAAATCTGCGAGGCTACCCATGACTTTTCTGAAACTACATTCTCACCCCAATAAACTTTCTAAAAACAGTTTTAAGCCCAAATGGCATTTTTGTAATTATTTAAAGTTTAAAGAAATTGCAGAAAAGACCTTAAAACTTTCAAAAAATTATTAATGGGCTGTTTGGCTATGCTGAAAATTTTAAAAGATTATATTATTGCTTAAAATATTTTAAATTATCTTAGAAATTAATTTTTAATCTAGAATTTTATTAATTTCTAAATTGGAGCAATTATAAAATTATTTGGAAATAATAATTAAATTTGGAATTTTATAATTTCTAAATTTAAACCTTTTAAAATAATTTAGAAATGGGATTAATTTAGAATTTAGTTTTTCTAAATTTAAATGATTAATCCATGATTATTATTATTTTATTATTTGATAATGTGAATTAAATTAAAATTTGAAATTTTAATTAATTATGGAATTTTTCCTCTACTTGTCCTAATTGTCTATGTGACTTGTTATTAATTTTTAGCATAGAGTCCGCATTTATTCTGGGTAGGCGGCGCACAGTATTTGTCGGACTGTTTGCTTACAAAATTTTGGTAGGCGGCGCCCAATATTTTTCGGACCGTTTGCTTATAAATTATAGGTAGGCGGCGCCCAATAATTGTTTACTGTTCATTTGGATCTTGTTAATTGTTAAACCTCGATAAATGTTCCCCAAATAAAATATGAGTCTCATCTTGGATGAACGCGGTGTCCATTATAATTGGGTGAGTATGAAACCTTTTTCATCCATGAGTATTTGCACCCTAGTGCTTGCTCCGGTCGACGAGGTTAAGGCTTGCTCATATATGCATATGTTTGCGATCGTGTAATAGGGTTGACTTACTTCTTTCTTGTCGGCCTAGCATCGGAACCAACTAAGGGCGTAAGATCAGATTAGATTCGATGGACCAAGAGTTATATTGTCTATAATTGGTTTAGACACCTACCAGTTGTGTTATTTGGTCATCAGCCCTAGCAGAGGCTGTAATAGTATGAATATAGATCTTGACTCACTATGATCGTATTTGATATGAGTCCGTATCCTACCGTGGGGTCGTAGGATATGTTAAAATAGTGAGAGATAATTATTAAAGTGCTTGTTAATTAGCCAGTAATTGTGATCATAGGAATTAGAATTAGATTTTAATTCTCGATCTATTTATTTTCTCCAGATTAGTTAAGATGTCGAGTTTATCATTGAAATGTTTGGTTGAAACAAACAAGTTGACTGGACCAAAGTTTATGGATTGGTTGCGCAATCTGTGTTTAGTTCTAAGACAGGAAAAGATTGAGTATGTGTTGGAAACACCTGTTCCTGATATTCCTGATAAAGATTCTTTTGAATATGCCAAGTTTGACATGGATATTCATGGGAAACATAAGGATGATGCAACTTCGGCACAGTGTGTCATGATAACTACGATGACGACGGAATTGCAGAGACTGCATGAACATATGGCCCCTTATGAAATGTTAGAGTATCTAAAGAGTATCTATGCTTCGCAAGCTCAAACTATGGAGTATGAGCTGCTGAGATATCTCTTTAAGTGCAAGTTTCATGATGGGGTCAAGGTGTCAGAGCATTTATTGAAGATGATAGAGTTGATTGAGAGGTTGGCTTCGATTGGAACAAGCCTACCTGAAAATGTCTTAGTTAACTTGATCTTGAATTTGCTTCCTAGTTCATTTGAAAACTTCATTGTGAATTATAATATGAACAACACAAAAGCGAAGCTTCCCGAACTTCATAACATGCTTAAGACATGTGAGTATTCCACCTCAAAGAGCAAAGTTGTACTCATGGTGAGTACATCTTCTAGATCTAACCTGAAAGGAAAGAAAAAGCAGAAAAAGAAAACTAAGGATGAGCCTAAGCCTACAGCTTTGAAGCCAATAGGAGGTGATCATAAGAAGTTAACATTGGCTAAAGATGTGTGCTTATATTACAAAGAAAATGGACGTTGGAAGAGAGATTGTGAGAAGTGGAGAACATTAGATGTTTTCGAATCCTCAGGTATGTTTGTCATTGAGATAAATATGTCTATTAATATCTCTCACTGCTGGGTGTTTGATACCAGATGCGGCTCACACATTTGTAATAATGTGCAGGGGCTAAGTGACAGCAGGATGGTTAGACCGGGGGAAGTTTGCTTGCACGTGGGAAATGGAACAAAGGTTGTTGCCGAGCGTGTAAGGACTTATATATTATACTTGCCCTCGAGTTATAGATTTTATTTATATAATTATTATTTTGTCCCATCGATTATGAAGAATTTTGTTCCATTCCGATGTTAGACATTGAAGGGTTTTCCTTCCATTTTGCTATTAATAATTGTTTATTTATGCATAATGGTGTTGTTTATGGAAATGCTCCGCTTATGAATGGTTTATATGTTCTTGATTGTAGTCGTGACATTTGCAATGTGAAAAACAAATGTATAAAGTTAAGTAATATGAATAATCCCACCTATTGATGGCATTGTAGGCTTGGTCACATAAATTAAATAAGAATCGCAAGGTTAAGAAAGTTAGACTATTTAACATCATTTGATTTTGAGTCTTATGGACAATGTGAATCTTGTCTCAAAGGAAAAATGACCAACAAGCCATTTTCTGGGAAAGACATACAAGAAAAAGAGGTGCTTGAGCTGGTTCATACTAATTTATGTGGACCTTTCCCTACTCAAGCTAGAGGCGGTTTGTCATACTTCGTTACTTTTACTGATGACTTCTCTAGGTTTGGACATGTGTATCTTTTGAAGCACAAGTCAGAGGCTTTTGAGAAGTTTAAGAAGTATAATTCAGAAGTAGAGAAACAAGTTTAAAAGAGTATTAAGACTCTTCGATTACTTAAAACTTCATGGAGTCCAATCGCAATGGATGCCTCTTGGAACACGACAAATTAATGGTGTTTCTGAAAGGAGAAATCGAACCTTACTAGATATAGATCCATAATGAGTTTCTCATATCTTCCAACATACCAATGGGAGTATGATTTACTAAACTCAATCTATATTCTGAATAGAGCTCCATCGAAGTCAGTAGATAATACACCATATGAGTTATGGCATGGCAAGAAGCCATCACTTATGCACATGCAGACCTGGGGTTGCCCCGCATATGTAAAGAAGATGCTTACTGACAAGCTGGAATCTAAAAGTGAGAAATGTTATCTTGTGGGGTATCCTAAAGAAACACGAGGATACTATTTCTATCTTCCTGGAGAACATAAGATCATTGTTTCCAGGCAAGAAACTTTCCTTGATGGAGACTATGTCTACAAGGAAAGAAGTCGAAATAAGGTAGAACTTGAAGAAATTCAAGAACCACAAAGTGACATAGAGGTTGAAAAATTATCTAATGACCTAGAAAAGAATTCAATGGGAGCTTCTGGTCATTCCTATGGTGAAGATTCGTCACTTAGAGGACAATCTTTAGCCAGTGGGAGCATTGATAGAATTGATGCAGTAATGCAAAATTTACCATCGCAACCAATGGAAGACCAAGCAATGGTTGCACAACTCCCACCTCAGGAAGTTCATGTTGATTACACTTCTAAGGAATCTCAAGATGCTGGACCATCCAGCATAGAAGAACCTTCTCAGGATCAGAACACTCAAATCACTCAAACCCATGATAACCAAAAGTATACTAGGATTCATCGGCGACCGGATAGACTGAATATCCTTGTAGAGGGTCAAGATGACGTGGAAATTTTGGATGATGAAGAACCTAGAACTTACACTGGGTCTATGTTAGACATTGACTCAAAGAGGTGGCTTGAAGTCATGAATCAGAAATGGACTCAATTTATACAAATCAAGTTTGGAACTTTGTTGACTTTCCATTTGGGGTTAGACTCATTGGATGAAAATGGGTCTTCAATAAGAAGATCGATGCAAATGGTAAGTGATTAACATGAATTTGTCTTGATTTTTGTTATTGTCTTAATTAGTTTTTATTATTAAATTTGGTGTAAGTTGGTTGGGTTGAGCATATTTTTGTATTTTCTTATCTCCAGCTTATTTTATCGTATTTGATCATAATTATTCGATTTTATGTTCATTCTAAGTATTTTGAAGTATTTTGGTCTATAGATAGTCAAGTGTGGGCCTACGAGTGGAGTTTTAGTGAAATCGGGCCTCGATTTGAAGTGTTACAGTTGACACTAGGCATACTTTATCCAGTGTCAGAACTGACAGAGACGTTAACGGTTAGACTTAGCGGTTACTCTAACTGCTAAGCCAACCGTTAACGTGCCAGAATCTTATTTTTGGAAGGAAACTTGTTCTCCAAGTCTTTGAAAATTATATATAACTTTCCATACTTCTTTAAAGAGATGTTGTACCTTTTTTTGGGTACTCTTAGGGTTTGACAAGACCTAGGTTTTCTTCAAATCCTTTTCATACTTTTCCATAATTCTTAGTTTTAAATTTCTAGTTTTTATATTAATTAGAATAGTTCTTTAGTTAATTTAGATGTTAGAACATAGATTAATTTAGTCCCTGGATTTCCTCGATTGGACGATGTTACTTGGATTGACAACTCTAACTTGTAGGTAAGGTGTTTGATGAAATGCCCAAGTGGTCGTGGAGATGATAATAGAGTACTAAACCCATGTTTTCTCAAATCTTTTCAAAATCTTGATTTCTTAGTTCTTCGTTTAAATCAACATATTGATTCGAAGTGTTTAGATTAGAATTTTCTTTATTATTTTCTTATTCGTGAAAACAAACACAAAAGGAACTTCTGATTAGATTTCCTCGAGAGATTCAACTCGGTTCGACTTGCCAACCTACAAGCAAGCTCATACTCTTGCGAGCGAACTTTTTAAGTTTAAAAAAAATTATATTTAAAAGTAGGTGCGGAAAGTTCAAATCAAAATTTTGGCATCGTTGCCGAGGAAAACTAAAGGTTATGATTTTTGTGTTTGTTCATCGTGCTCTTTTTTTGTGATTTTATTTGTTTTGTTTGTGTTTTGTGTTTGTTTGTGATTTTTCTTTTCGTTTATTTTTGTTATTTTCCACCGGTATGTTTAATCTTATGAGTTGAGTGTTGTGTATGCAAGGTACGTTGACGACTAAGACCCAAGATTCAACACACCGTTTCAAAAATAATAATAATAATAATAATAATAATAATAAAATAGCAATAAATATATATATATATATATATATATATATAATAAAAGGAGAGAATGTCTAATTCGTACGGTAAACTGTGCGCTTGTTTTGACCTTCGACCGACCATTCGATTGAGTTAAGCGATGCGCGAATACGATCCAGATGAATCCTACTATGAGCAACTCCTGGTATTCCATGGATTTCCGAGCGAGGATCCACTGGAGTTCATTCAAGAGTACAAGGCCATTCCTGGACGTTCCCTTTCTTAGGCCTTACTATGGATAAAGTGAAGGTGCAACTCTTCCTTGAAACGTTAATGGGTCGAGCAAGAAAATGGTTGATACATTCAAAGCCCGATTCCTTGGGGAGGTGGGACGAAGTGTACAATTGGTTCATGGGGACGTTCTACTCACCTGAATAGGCCCCATCTTCAAATTTATACGATTCGAGCCACAACGACCAGAGGTTCGAGGTATTGGCCAAGGAGATAGCAGCCCTAAAAGCCGAGATAGCAAGCTATAAAAAGGCCAACGAAGTATGTAGTCGTTGTGGAGCACCAGAGCATTGGGGGGATGTATGCCCAGTGACGTTTGACGAAGAGCCACTGGAGGAAGCTATAATCATTCAGAATTATCCGAGCTACAAATCTTATGCCCCTCCCAACTCGATTCCCTACTACCCGAGCTATGAAGAATGCACCCCACCTATTCCAATTGAATCAGATGATCAATTTAAGGAGTGGAAGCGGTACTTTTCTAAGACTATGAAGAATATAGAGACTATAATGGGTCATATGATCGCTTCTCTCAAAGAACTGGCGAGCGAGAAAGACAACCAAAAGATCTATTATAATCACGGTGCCCCACTAGATGTTGATCCTTGCTCGGTTATCCATGCTGTGGTGGAGCATCTTACCTTTGAAGAGCTATCGATTCTTGATGTGGTGGAGCCCATCTTAGAGGTTGAGAGTTCGAGCTCGAATGCTTATTTAGAGGATATGTGTAAGAAGGTGGTTAAAAAAGATTTGTTTGAGATCGCTCCGCCTGTGCTTTACAATGAAGTGTTGGATAATGATGTAGGAGATTTTTCGTTGGAGAGCCCGGAGGATATTCGAGATTCGAGCTTACATGCTCAATGTGAGGAGGGTGTAGCTATGGTGCCGGTTTTGGAGGAGGATGAGTTTATTGAGTCGCATGTCATGCCACACGAAGCTTTGATCGCAATTGGGACTGAGGTGGTGGTAGAGGTAATTGAGAAGAATTTCAATTCCCCTCTCCTATGTCCGGATATTGCAGTAAGTATTTTTAAGAACATTGAGGAGGATGTCAACAAAATAGAGGAGTTCGGGATGCTCGAAGGTTATGCCATTTGTTCGATGGATTTCCTAGTTTTTCCAGTAATCAAGGATCACCCTATGCTCCGATTGACTTTTATATGTTCGTGGTGATTGACTACTCACTTTTCTGACCCCCAAAGCGAGTTGAAGTTTTTATTTCTCTTATTCTATGACTTGATTTCCGTGCTCGCCTTGGTGATTGCATCGCCCGTTCTTACTCTTGGAGAACACTAAGGTGTGGCACGATCATCACCTTTTCTCGGATCCTGGATATAATTGCTCATGGAACACGTCGAACAAGCGACATTAAAAGATGCGCTTCTTGGGAGGCAACCCAAGTAATTATTTTCTTTTTCTTTTTCCTTAGCTTTTCTTTTAATTTTTCTATCTTTTATTTTCTGCATATTCTTAGTTATGTATGAGTTATTTGCTAGCGTTTACAAAAAAAATAATTCCAAAAATATTAATTAGTTAGTTTGTTATTTGTTTTGTTTGTTTATTTGTTTTTTTAGGTTTTTAATCAAGACATTTTTATCACGCGTTTCAAGATGATTGGATAATTGCACAACTCTACGTACGGCGGCTCAACTATTTTAGTCTTCAGGGACGTTTTTCTTCCTCCTTTACTCTTTGGATTTATTTTTATATATATTTATGGCAATCAGGAGATTACCGGGTTTTTAGAGAGGGGAAGGGTAGTTGAGTGTGATTTATGTTTTATAATTGTGCAATTGGATTTCGTGGATTTGTAGTAGCTGATTTGCACATTTTTGTACGTTATTTACGTTACTTTTGCAGCTCATTTGTGCGTGATTTGATTGTATTTATGTGGTTCTACAGTTCACTTGACATATTTTGCATCATTTTAGGTTTTGTAGTGTTTTCTTTGTTTTTAGTAGTTTTTCTTATATTTTCTTAGGTTTTCTTATTAGTTTTTGTTTTGAAGGTCAACATTGGTCAAAGTGTGACCGAGATGAGGTCGGAAGATGATTCAAACCCGAGAAATTTATTTCAAATCCTCGACATATCTTTGGTGTGAGGATCGACTAGAAACAACGAGAAATGTGGCCATATTCATTGTCGTCTCACGCATTCGCTCGGTGGATATACCAGTTGTCGTAATACAAGCATAACTACAAAACTACTAGTACCATTTGCCTCCACCTTATATTATTGGAAATCTTAGAGAAACCTCTAAAACTTTTATGTTTATAACGATCCTGAATTCTGAGGCTAAAAATGGTAAAAAGTAGCTTTAAGTGGAGACAGTGCGTCATGGCCTTGCTTATGGTAAGTTTTGGGGCGAAGCCAATACCTCTTGGAATAAAATTTCAATCTACACAAATTAGATGCCAAATAAAATCCAAGAGGAAGGGCTAAATTTCATATGCAGACACCGATGACTGATTTCGTGTATTTTTCTACCTATCGACCATGGAAATTGATCCACTGACTGACTAATGGTTCTTGAATGATGCAGCTAAATAGTCGATCGGCTACTTGCCAGTCGATCGATTAAAACCCAGAGGATGTGTGATTTTGGCGAAAAAAGAGACCATTTTGCCTTTGACCAACCTATAGATTCTTCCCTCCCATTATCCACAAAAAAAATTCCTCATTGTGGCTAGTTGGGGACCTTGACAAAGTCACCATCTCTTCAAAACCCGTTTTCCACTTTCTTAAATTTAGTTTTTAGTTTAGTTTCAATCATCAATGTAATGTAGTGTAATTTGGTGAGGATATTCTTCAAGACTTGACACCTCTTTGAGATTTGGTTCTTGCATCTTTTGGTTTGGTAATGATAATTCATTCCTCTTGATTTCTTGCTCTGTAGTTGTTAAATGTTGTAGTTTACTTTAATTATTGTTGTAGATTAATGATTCCTAAAATTTCTAAAGCTTTTCTTATGTTGTTGAGTTTGTTCTTCATTTCATGTTCTTCATGTTCATCATTTACTATTTTTGGCAAAACCCCATTGAAGCTCTTATGAGTTCTTCAAGATTTTTGCCAAATTAGAAAATTTCTTAATTTTCTTTAGAAATCATGTTTAGATTCATAGTTTGTTGTTGTCTTATGCTTGTAGCTTTCAAATCAATTTTCCCTCTTTAGTTTCTTTTAAACTTTAAAATGATGTTATTGTGTTCAAGATTAACAAATCTTCAAGTTTTATTTATTTTAATTTTCAATTGATGCAACTAGTTTAGAAATTATGGGTTTAAGGTCTAGGTTCATTTAGAGCCATTAATCGTAGTTTGTTGAAACTCGCGATTGACAAACCCGAGAACTGGGATTGACGACCCCAATACTTGATCGACATTTAGGATTGACAACCCCGAATCATGGATTAAATGCTCGGCAAAAACCGATTAATCGTGGAGACGAACCAAACACCCTAAACCCTCATTTTCATTATTTTCATTTAAATCAATTTTAATTCTTGCCTTAGTTGTTAGCTTTAAAAACCCCAAACTAGAGTGAATTACGATTTATTTAACATAGTTAGTTATTTTTACCTTACTTCACGGAAATCAAACGCGAAATAGCTTTCGATTACCCTTCCTCAAGAGACACGACTTGGGGTTCAACTTACCGCTCTACAATCGACTCTGTATTATTGCGGAAACGATTTCTCAAAACCAACTTCAAATTAGAGTGCTAAGAAGTCTTCGATCAATTTTTGGCGCCGTTGCCGGGGAAGGCTAAAGGTTGTGCTTTTTTGTGTTTGCTTTTCATGTCCGTTTATTGTATAATTTGAATTATTTTGTTTCTCGCCGGTACGTTTAATCTCATTTGTTGAGTGTTGTGATTTGTATCTACATTTAAAACCTCAACCCGCATCTCTAAAGATACGAGATTAATCCGACTGAAGATAGCAAACTACCGAGCTAGTTTGCCATATGATGACTCTTATATCAAAACTCCCGATTACACCAAATTGTACACCACTCCTACAAGCTATCGGGTCCCCTTGATTTATGATTACCCATACGCTCCACCTATCAATTATCGAATTCCTCCATCTGATGATGACTCGTATGCTCCGAGAAGTCGAGAATGGGCCCACTCTTTCAAATTACTCCATCCCAAACCCTATATATTCTCCACCGGTTTCACATTGTTATAATCCGAGTATAGATCCTTATGCACCGCCTCGTGGTTCTTATGATCCGGTTTTTGACGACTCATATGCTCCACTCTCCCCTCCTTCTTCTTATTCGAGCTTTGACTCGTATGCTCCACCAATCCATGACTTCTATTCTTCAAGCAACGACTTTTATGATCTACCCACCTCAAATTCATATACTTCAAGTGATGATCCTTACACCGCAATTTCCCAAGATTTTTCTATGTCCCGACCCCCGGACTTATAATCTCTTTTAGCCAAGCTTGTGGATGCGGTTCAACAATTGGATGAGCGCCTTGCTCGCATGGAGACTGAAATAGAACAAATTGCCAATGATGTGGATAAGCTAAAACAACCTTATCTTGACGAGATGCCCATCCTTGATGTGGTGGATCCCACCTTTGTTGATGGCAATTCAAGTTTTGATGATCTTTTGAAAAAGGTGTGCAAGTAGGTGGAGTTGTTGGGTGAGGAGAAAAGGTCAGAAGTCGGCGTTGCCCCTTTCGTGCTTTTTCAAGATGTTGTAGAGGAATGTGTGGGGGAGTCGCCTTTGCGGATTCCAACGACACTTGGAGTGTTGAGCTTACTTGCTCTTTGTGAGGATGATGAAGTTGTGTCAGTTTTGGAAGGTGTGGAGGTAGTCGAGCCTCTTTAACCACCACCCGATGCATTATGTCTAATTGAACAAGAGAAGGTGGAAGAGGTAGTAGGGGATGCGTTGGATCCTACTCCCTTGTGGCCGACTGTGGCTACTTCTAATGTTGAGAGTGAGGAGATGGCGGTCGGGGGGAAAAAGGAATATGTCGACCCATTTTGTGATGATTAAGTTTTGGTGGTCGACTACTCACTTCTGAACTCCGAAGCAAGACCGCGCTTTTGTTTTTTGATCTTCCAGCTTGCTCGACTTGCCCGACTTGGTGATTCTTGTCACCCAGTGTTTCTTCTAGAGAACACCAAGGCATGGCACGATCGCCATCTCTTCTTGGATCCCGGGTAGCATCGCTTGTATAGATTATCAAGCTTTAGACGTTAAAGTAGCACTTATTGGGAGGAAACCCAATTATTTAAATAAAAATAAAAAAACAATCACCCCTTTTTTGTAGGTCTTGCTTGTCTCGACCGCCCGTGGACCACGAACGTGCTCGGCTCTTCATCACGGAATTGACTCTAGGGGCGTACTCTCTTTCCCTACTTTTTACATCATTTCTTTTATGCTTAATGAGAAATGGGGTCGTTGCTCGGTTCTAAGTGTGGGGTGGTTGGGAAATTATTGGAGCTTTAGGGATTTGCATGCTTGTTGTGTTATAATTATGTGATTCGAGCCATTTGCGTTTATTCTTGCTTGGACTTTTGGCGAAGTGACGCGGTTTTAATGACTTTGTTAGGGAGATTAGATTGTCGATCGGATGTAGTGGACTTAGATAGCTTAACTTGTTGGGAACTTTGTCGCCTTATCTTCATGCTATCCTTTAGCTCAAATTAGAACTAGTGCCTGAACTAGCCCCATTTTCTTACACGTTTCTTATACGATTATTACAGTACTTTTTCATTTTATTTTCGGAGACATTTCGAACTCCGCACGCTTATCTAAGAAGTGTAGGTTGCAAATTGTAACGAGTCTCGCAGTGTTAAACGCTCACAATTGTAGTGAATATATGAAGTTCGTATCGAAAAGAAAAAAAATATAAGAGAAAACACAAAAAAAATGAGAAAAAGAAAAAAAAAAAGAAAAAAAATATATCATCAATAGTCCTTGGTTGATAGTTGCACCTTTGTAATAATTTTTGCGACTCTTGCACATTCCATCCCTTCTTTTTCTTCTCTTTAGAATTTTGTAAAGAAAGAGTAGATGATTGGGCTAGTAGGGAGCCGATTAACGGTTCGAGCGTGGATAGACCTTAGCCGGGGTAAGGATGGGGGGACCTACTTGGGAGGGTGACCTGGTACTTTTAGGTTCCGGGAGTTAATCTAAACTTTTTAGCACAACGCATCCTTGTCGTCATTTTGTTCAAGCTAACAAGCAAGTTGATGCATACAACCCTTATACTTATGCATTAGTTTTAAGTTCATTCGGTGGGTATTCTTCATTGTATTTTTGCCTGAGGACAAGCAATTGTTCTTAGTGTGGGGGAGTTGATTTTTTCACGTTTTTGTACGTTATTTACGTTACTTTTGCGGCTCATTTGTGCATGATTTGATTGTATTTATGTGGTTCTGGAGTTCGCATGACATATTTTGCATCAGTTTAGGTTTTGTAGGGTTTTCTTTGATTTAGTAATTTTTCTTATATATTCTTAGGTTTTCTTATTATATTTTTGTTTTGAAGGTCAACATTGGTCAAAGTGGACCCGGGATGAGGTCGGAAGATGATTCAGACCCGAGGAATTCATTGCCTATCCTCGACATATCTTTGGTGTGGGGATCGATCGGAAACGAAGAGAAATATGGCCATATTTATTGTCGTCTCACGCATTCGTTCGGTGGATATATCAGTTGTCGTAATACAAGCATAACTCCAAAACAACTAGTGCCATTCGCCTCAACCTTATATCTTAGAGAAATCTCTAAAACTTTTATGTTTACAACGATCCTGAATTCTGAGGCTAAAAATGGTAAAAAGTAGCTTTAAGTGGAGACAGTGCGCCATGGCCTTGCTTGTGGTAAGTTTTGGGGCGAAGCCAATACCTCTTGGAATAAAATTTCAATCGACACAAATCAAATGCCAAATGAGATCCAAGAGGAAGGGCTAAATTTCATATGCAGACACCGATGACTGATTTCTTGTATTTTTCTGCCTATCGACCATGGAAATTGATCCACTGACTGACTAATGGTTCTGGAATGATGCAGCTAAATAGTCGATCGGCTACTTGCCAGTCGATCGACTAAAACCCAGAGGATGTGTGATTTTGGCAAAAAAAGAGACCATTTTGCCTTTGACCAACATATAGATGCTTCCCTTCCATTATCCACAAAAAAAAAATCTTCATTGTGGCTAGTTGGGGACCTTGACAAAGTCACCATCTCTTCAAAACCCGTTTTCCACTTTCTTAAATTTAGTTTTTAGTTTAGTTTCAATCATCAATGTAATGTAGTGTAATTTGGTGAGGATATTCTTCAAGACTTGACACCTCTTGGAGATTTGGTTCTTGCATCTTTTGGTTTGGTAATGATAATTCATTCCTCTTGATTTCTTGCTCTGTAGTTGTTAAATGTTGTAGTTTTCTTTAATTATTGTTGTATTAATGATTCCTAAAATGTCTAAAGCTTTTCTTATGTTGTTGAGTTTGTTCTTCATTTCATGTTCTTCATGTTCATCATTTACTATTTTTGGCAAAACCTCATTGAAGCTCTTATTAGTTCTTTAAGCTTTTTGCCAAATTAGAAATCATGTTTAGATTCATAATTTGTTGTTGTCTTATGCTTGTAGCTTTCAATTTAGTTTCTTTTAAACTTTAAAATGATGTTATTATGTTCAAGCTTCACAAATTTTAAGTTTTAATTATTTTAATTTTCAATTGATGTGATGGGTTTAGGTTCTAGGTTTGTTTAGAGCCATTAATCGGAGTTTGTTGAGACTCGGGATTGAGAAACCCAAGAATTGGGATTGACGAACCCAATACTTGATCGACATTTGGGATTGACAACCCCGAATCATGGATTAAGTGCTCGGAGAAAACCGATTGATCGTGGAGACGAACCAAACACCCTAAACCCTCATTTTTTATTATTTTCATTTAAATCACTTTTAATTCTTGTCTTAGTTGATTAGCTTTCAAAAACCCCAACCAAAGTGAATTACGCTTTATTTAGCATAGTTAGTTTAGTTTTATCTTACTTCACGAAAATCAAACTCGAAATAGTTTCTGATTAGCCTTCCTCTAGAGACACGACTCGGGATTCCACTTAACGCTCTACAATCGACTCCGTATTATTGCGGAGATAATTTCTCAAAACCAATTTAAAACTAGAGTGTTAAGAGATCTTCGATCAATTTTTGGCGCCGTTGTCGGGGAGGCTAAAGGTTGCACATTTTGTGTTTTCTTTTCATGTCCATTTATTGTATAATTTGAAATATTTTGTTTCTCACCGGTACGTTTAATCTCGTTTGTTGAGTGATGTGATTTGTAGCTACATTGAAAACCTCAACCCGCATCTCTAAAGATCCATGATTAAACCGACTGAAGATGGCAAACTACTGAGCTAGTTTGCCATATGATGACCATTATATCCAAACTCCTGATTACACCAATCCGTGCACCACTCCTCCAAGCTATCGGGTCCCCTTGCTTTATGATGAACCACACGCTCCACCTATCGATTATCGAGTTCCTCCATCTCATGATAGCCCGTATGCTCTGAGAAGTCAAGAATGGGTCCACCCTTTCGATTACTCCGGCCCAAGCCCTTCATATTCTCCACCGGTTTCACATTGCTATAATCTGAGTATGGGTCCTTATGCACCACCTCGTGATTCTTATGATCCGGTTTTTGACGACTCGTATGCTCCACTCGCCCTGCCTTCTTCTTACCCGAGCTTTGACTCGTATGCTCAACCAATCCATACACCCCAGTTTCTCAAGATTTGTCTATGTCCCAACCCCCGAACTTAGAATCTCTTTTAGCCAAGCTCGTGGATGCGGTTCGATAATTAGATGAACGCCTTGCTCGCATGGAGACTCAAATAGAGCAAATGACCAACGATGTGTATGAGCTAAAAAAACCTTGTCTTGACGAGATTCCCATATTTGATGTGGTGGACCCCACCTTTGTTGATGGTAATTCAAGCTTTGACGATCTTTTGAAAGAGTTGTGCAAGGAGGTGGAGTTGGTGGGTGAGGATAAAAGGTCAGAAGTCGGTGTTACCCCTCTCGTGCTTTTTGAAGATGTTGTAGAGGAATGTGTGGGGGAGTCGCCTTTGGGGATTCCAATGGCACTTGGGCTGTTGAGCTTACTAGCTCTTTGTGAGGATGATGAAGTTGTGCCGGTTTTAGAGGATGTGTAGATAGTCGAGCCTCTTTTACCACCACCCGATGCCTTATGTCTAATTGAATAAGAGAAGGTGGAAGAGGTAGTGGGGGATGCGGTTGATCCTACTCTCTTGTGCCCGACTATGGCTACTTCTAATGTTGAGAGTGAGGAGATGGCGGTCGGGAAGATAAAGGAATATGTCGACCCATTTTGTGACGATCAAGTTTTGGTGGTCGAATACTCACTCTTCCGACCTCTGAAGCAACTCCACGCTTTTGTTATTTTGATCTTCTGGCTTGCTCGACTTACCTGCCTTGGTGATTCTTGTCACCCAGTGTTTCTTCTAGAGAATGCCAAGGCGTGGCACAATCACCACCTCTTCTTGGATCCTGGATAGCATCGCTCGTATAGATCATCAAGCTATAAACGTTAAAGTAGCACTTTTTGGGAGGCAACCCAATTATTTAAATAATAATAATAATAATAATAATAATAATAATAATAATAATAATAATAATAATAATAATAATAATAATAATAATAATAATAATAAACACTCACCCCTTGTTTTGTAGGTTTTGCTTGCCTTGACCGCCCGTGGACCACGAACGTGCTCGGCTTGGACGCACATGATTTTGCAAAGTTAACTATGTGTGATTTGAGGTTCTTGTCTTTGAGCGTGTATAAGTGCATGAATTTCTCAAAATTGTTATTTATATATATTATAAAATGTTCACAAAACCTAAAAAGTTGCGTCAATTCAAAATCTCTTCATGCAAAAGCCTGTGAGTAGCCTAAGTGTTTATCATCTTTGCATGTACTTGAGTAGGTTCTGTTTTGAGATCTCTTTGAAATCGCAGCGTGTAGTTAGATTTAAACATGACAATAAGACATAGAAATTACCCTTATTCCGGCCATATCCAGATATATCAGCCACTATAAATTCCGAATGAGGTCCTCATAGCCAAATAATCCATTTCATATAGCCATGAGTAGTTATGAGTTAACTCCTACGTCATTAATAATGTGGAGTAAGAGTTAGTTATTTTTGTTGGTTATTTGTGTTATGTATTTGTGTCGGGGATTTATGAAAAAGTTGTAATAAAGGATCACCATCCTTCAAAAAAAAGAGAAAACAAAAAAATAAAAAAAAAAGAAAAAGAAAGAAAAAAAAAAGAAGAAAGAATAAAAAGGATGGTGAATCTTGTCGAGTTGTTGCCTATGCTTATAAAGGCTTGTGTCTTGTTGATTTTCTTATGATGCCTAATGTTTAAGAGGCAAGAGTTGAGTTTGAAGAAGAAGCGTATCATAAGCTTCTACGTTGTTTAAGTGGTTTGTTCAAAAGTTGGTTTTGGGGTTTCGAGTTGAGAAATAGCCTAAATATAAAGGCTACGTTATGAGAGTTAAGTGAGGCTTCTTTTGAATGAGGTGAAGCATATTGCTTCGTGATTAGAATAGTTTGGTGAGTTATTGAAAATGTTAGATCGTGAGTTATCCACACGACTTATATATTTCATACCCATCCAAAGAGCCTACATTACAACTCGCAAAGACCTTTTCTGATTCTTTGTTGGTTACACACTTAAATACAATGGAGAAGTTTTTGATTTTCAGTTCTTTCTTATTGTACATGTATTTTGATGATTTGAGCATAAACACGTCCTTATAAAAAATTCTTGAGTACTTTTGAGCGTACACATATATATTTCCCTTTGTGAGGATGCATGATTATGTTTTTGGAGCGAAAATGTAATAAGGGTCTAGCATTTGAGGTTGCATTGCAATTATCAATATTTTGAAAATTACCTATGTAGCATGGCACGACTCTTTATATCTTGATGACATATTGATAATTAGAAATGATACCCTTCTCATGCAATCAGTAAAGGATTGGTTGTCCAGCACCTTCATGATGAAGGACTTATGTGAAGCCTGTTCTATTCTTCAAATTAGGATCTACCGGGATAGACCTAATATATTGGGGCTTTCACAGTCCATGTACATAGATAAAGTGTTATATGCACTTAGCATGACTGGTAGATTTCAGTAGAATCCTGGGGAAGAACACTGGAAGGCAGCCAAGAGTATTCTTAATTATCTTAGAAGAACTAAAGAATATCTCTTAGTTTATGGTGAACAAAAGGAATTGGCAGTTACTAGACGTGTTGATCCAGTTAAGGTTAATTGGTTAACTGGTTACAATTAACCGTTGAACGGTGGTCACGGTTATAACCGTAAACATCAACCGGTGGCCGGCGGTTAGGTTACGGTTAACCTGACCGGCTAACTGTAACCGCCCTTTAACCCAAATTAAAAAAAAAAAAAAAAAAAACAGCGACCAGTCGATCGACTGGTCACTGGATTAACCATTGAGAATTAATGGCTGAGATCAACTAGCCGTTGATGATCAACGACCGAGATTTGAATAGGAAACTAGCCGTTGCCGGTTAACCGCGGTTAACCGATCTAACCGAACCGGTTAAACGGCTAGTTTTTCAAAAAAAAAAAATTATTTTTTTAACACATTTTGACACCTATAAATACCCCACTCCCCAACACCAAATCTCACACCAATTCATCTCTACTTATTCTTCTTCTTCTCTTGTATTTTCAAGTTTCAAGTCAAGTTGCTAATTTGTTCCAAAATAATATCAATAATATTCTTAATATTCTTAATTCTCTTTTATAATATTACTATGGCAAGCTCTTCTCGTAATGTCAATACCAACACTCCAACCTCTTCTCGTCAAGGTCGAGGATCTCGACAACAATCTTCGGTCATTGTCGGAGATTATGTTTCCAACGAGATGACGGCGGAGGAAGTTGAGAACCTATATAATCAAATCAACTTCGACTCGCAAAATCAAACCAATTTTGAAGAGGATTTACCTAGCTCCGACGAAGTCGAACCTCCGGCCGCCGTCAATTGGGATTAAGACGAGGAGGGAGCGGATGATATGCCACCACGTCAATCGAGACCGAAGGAATTTGTTTCCCCCATCTTCCGATTTCATTTCACAAGAAAGACGATCAACGGTGAATCTCGAGTGAAATGCAATTATTACTCGACTCATTACGCCTTCGGTTCTAAGAATAATAGAGGCTACGGTCGCTCAAATACCACATGGAGAAGAAGCATCCCGACAAATACGGCGTGGAAAGCTCTCAAACACAACTAAACTTCTTATCTTCATCTACCGCCGGCGTCAGGACCGGCGGCCAAGGTACGAGTTCTTCTAGTTTATTTCAATATACCGAAAGTGGTCATCAAAAGTTTCTTGCAAATTTTATTTCCATTTTGAGTCTTCCTTTCAATCATGCTCATAGTAGTCATTATGAAGATTATACTAGGGGTGCATTTAGTCCATCTAGGACTAGGATTTCACGGAATAAATTGACTCGCCATATTGAAAAAATGGTCGGTGAGTATAAATTGAATTTGATTTCACTAGTTGATAGTTTGCCTCATAGTGTCTCTATATGTTCGGATATTTTGACGGATTTCTTTCATAATCATAATTATATGGGAATTACTTGCCATTGGATTGATAATTCTTAAACTTTTCAAAAATATTTAATTGCATATAGAAAGTCTGATAGTCAATATACGACGGTGAATATTTCATGTAAAATAGCCACTATTTTTTCCGAGAATCATTTAGGTAACAAAAAAATTTCAATTTTATTTGTTAATGCCGCCGCTAATACAACTAGTTTAGATTTGTTAAAAACTTTTTGTCAACCCGCTATTGGCGGCAAGTTTTTTCATGTTAGATGCATTTGTCATATTTTGAATTTATGTGTTCAAGACGGTTTAAATCTTTTTAAATCTAAAATTCAACCGATTAGGATTGCTATATATTATCTACGTTCCCACGATTCGCTTAAAAAATGGTGAAAATTTTGCCAAACCAATGATTTGCATCCAAAAATATTTTCAAATGATGTGCCAAATCGTTGGAACTCTGCTTATAAATTTCTTAATGATTCTTATCAATATAAATATTCATTGTGTGCATTTTTTGGTAATCAAGATGTCGATTTCATTTTATTTTCGCATATGTGGGATGATTGTTATAATATGATGTCCCTTTTAAAAACCTTTAATGATCCCACCGTGACTTTATCCGGTGTTTATTATCCTACCTCTTCACTACTTGTTGATCAATGTATTCAAATTGTACTTGTTATTACTGCTTTAATTGATAACTCTGAATTAGGTGAAAGTATTTCTAGTATGTTGAGTAAATGGGTCAAATATTTTCTGTACATTCCTGACGTTTTTTTGATTGCAAAAATTTTAGATCTTGATTATCGGATGGAGGGTTTACAAAATTTACTTAAAATTTATTACGATGCATTAGGAACTTTTTTAGAAGCTTCGAATATTGAAATTCCTAGCCCTCTTAGTGTTGCTCCTGAAGCAAGCCAATCTTTAACACAAATTTTTAATGATTATAATCAATCTTCATCTTCTAGTGATGTTAATGTGTCCCCTTCCCCTTCCCCTTCCCCCCACCATTTTTAATACAAGACCCAACGACCCTCGACAAGCTCTAGCCCCATATATGAGGATAATTGAGGATACTAAACGAAAAAGGGCAAAGGGCTAGTGTTAGTCGATCAATGGAATTAGACAGTTATTTAGGGACTTTTGAGCTGACTTCGGTTCCAAAAAAGCCCGATTGTATTACTAACGATCTTATGCTGTTTTGGTCAAAAGTGGCCAGTATTCTTCCTACACTCTCTAGGATTGCCAAGGAGGTTCTTGTCGTTCCTATTTCAACAGTTTCTGTTGAACAGGCCTTCAGCACGGTATGCTATATGTTGGATGAGCGTCGGTCTACCTTAACAGCCAAAAATCTTGAAAATCAAATATTGATGAACGATTGGGTGAAAACCGAATCGCGATAACAAGAAATGCAATTGGATGAAGGTGGAGCGACTATTACGATACCACTTCGGGAAGCAACGACAACGACGAATAGGTAAGTAGGTAAGTGAGTTAAGTATAAGAACTACGTTGACTTTGATTCCTTTTCGAGGATACGTAGGCAATTTAATTCTAATATTAAAAGTTAAGATTTAATTTTAATTTCTAATATTAGAATTAAACTCAAGTCCTTTTTTTTAACTTATTATTTTCAAAAAAAAAAATCAAACTACGTGGACTTTGATTCCTTTACGAGGATACATAGGCAAGTTAATTCTAATATTAAAAGTTAAAATCTTAATTTTAAATATTAGAATTAAAATCAAGTCCTTTTTTTTAAACTTATTTTTTTCCCAAAAAAAAATAATCGACTGTTATGTAGTCGATCGGCTGCTTTTCTATCGATTGACAGAATTTCGGTCTATCGACTGTCTTTGCAAAACCAAAAATCACTGTCCTTCAGTCGATCCAGCAGTCGATCGACTGCTTTTTTAAATTAAAAAAAATGGGCGGTTAACCGCTGATTTTCCGTTTAACCACCACTTTGGTTAAACAGTTTAACCATAACCTTAATCGGTTTGTCGGTTAGGTTACGGTTAAGCAAAAATCAGTTAAATTAACCGCCGGTTAATTAACTGGCCAGTTAATAACCGGTTCAACACGTCTAGCAATTACTGCGTACACTGATGCTAGTTTCCAAACAAAACATGATGACTACAAGTCATAATCTGATATGCCTTCATTTTCAATGATAGGGTAGGTTGGAATGGTTCCAAGCAAACTACTACCACTGATTCATTTAATCGAAGCTGAGTACATTGCTACATAAGAGGCATCTAAACAAGCTATCTCGATAAACAAGTTCTTAAGGAATTATGGGTAGTTCTTAGCATCAATATCGTTGTATTGTGACAACATTAGTTCTATTGTGCTAGCAAAGGAACCGAGATCCACGAACAGTAACAAGCATGTACTGAGACTCTACCACTCGATCACGAAGATATTGGAGATAGGAGAAATTAAAATAGAGTGTGCTCAAAGACATCATATTCTGGGTAACATGATGAGCATTTTATAAACCTGAATATTGGATATATAGGTGCTTGACTCTAGGCCCAGTGGGAGATTGAAAGTATAAATGTCCTAGAGACAATCAGATTTAAAGACATTATACTTGATCACAATTATTATATATATTGTTATATATATGGCAATGCATTTATTGAGCTATTGTTTTGATTGTTTTCAATTATTCATATAAATGTTCACGTAGAGTTAATGTTATTAATGATATGGTGAGATGTCAGTGATAGAACATTACTTTTAAAATAGCCCCGACTAATGATTATCAAGATCATATTCTTAGAGAATGCAGTTAGTCTCACGACTGCGAATAATAGTTATGGATACTTTAGAGAGTATTGGTAAACCCTACTAATAAGTTATTTATTGTATGTCTATAAACTTATCAGTGTATAAAGCGTGTGATAATCCTTCGACTTAAGGTCAATAGGCACCTTATTTACTGAGTGGTGTACTTTGACCATGACCAATGCTTGCACTCCTTTTCGGGATAGATATGGCTTGTGTTGGGTATATCATGATGTAAATGAAGGTGGTAGTTGAGCCAAGAAAGAATTCATTCCTCGATTGGAATTGCGAGAGAGATCACTCGTAATCTCTACATACTACAAGAAATTTGATGTTCGATGACGATACATTTTGTCATTTAAAGTCTATTTTTTCTTCACTAAAGAGAAACGGTGACGAAAGTTGAGCGTCACAGAGGTTGTCTTGGTATGACTGTCACCATAGGTGAAAGTGACAGTTTTTTCAAGCGCGTCACTAAATGTTCGGTTTTGATGACGCTGATGTAAATTGTCATCATAGGTGTTTGTATTTGGTGACGCTGAATTTGTCACGTAAGGAATTAAAAAATTGTCATCAAAAGATCAGTTTTGTCACCGTATGTTACCATTTTCAATGACGAACACTTAGTTTATCATCAAAACATTTGATTTCCCGTGACAAATATAACTACGGTGACAATTTTTATTGAGTTATTATAACGCTCATCTTGTCATAATATGTATTAAAATTTTCTAAATATAATGTAATTCATCACGATAGATCTATTTTATAGTGACGCAATATTGACCGTCACTGAACATCTATACTTACAATGACAAACCATTGTGTCACCATTTACTATTAAAGGTGATGAAATTATTTGTCACGAAAAAATTAGCAATATATGACGAATTTTATTATCATCATAAAAGATATATGTTCAATGATGATTTAATGGGTACATATGGTGATAAAATTCATTGTCATTAAATGAGTTTATATGGTGACAAATCAATCATCATAAGTGATTTAGTTTAAGTGACAAGTTCAAAGTATTATGTGATGAAACAAGTTGTTATAATTTATTAAAGTGAAAATTTTGAAATACTTATGTGACGCTTAAAGTTGTAAAAATTGAGTGAACACGATTTGATTATTTACTTTCATGATGACATAAATTGTCCTGAATATGTGCATTAATTTCTCATTATTCTTGTAAGAGAAAATATCATAAAGATGAAAATGAAAGCAAAGAAGAATTTATCATTATAATAGAAATGATAAGAATATTCCAAAATATTTCTTCGACCATTCCGAACATATACCAAAACACTAACTACTCAAAATATTACTTTGAAATATCCAGAACACATACCAAATTAGTTCTTCAAACAAACAGCTAGAATTAATGTACTTGGACATTAAAAACAAGAACCTGCAAGCTTAAACTAAACCAAAAGAGTTAAGCCATATATCAAGACTTGTGTAACTTGATCCTGATTTGTTCCACATGTCAGCATTGGCAAACAAAAGTGGGATCTGACAGAATCCCTGCAGATTTCAAATTTATAATTCTAAATTAGTTTATAAAGAATACTATGCAAAGTTCACAATATTGAAATTGGAAATTCCGACTTACGTGGAATATATTGGATCAGACATTATTTCCACCCAAAGAAGACTCATTTTCTCTCATGAAGTCCATGAGCTTGTTGATGCACTCGCCTTGCTGAGTTAGTTGATCTAAATCATCGGCTTCATTATTAAGCACAGTCACTTGACCTTCCGAAACTTGACCTTCCGAATCCTGTAGCTTTTCTTGAGTTTCTGCCCGTTCCTGTAGCAGGTGTTGGGTATTCGAATCAGACAACGTGCTGCGTTTACATGGAGGTTTCGGTCTATACAAAGGTGGTTGCATGTAACTAACGAAGTGGAATTTAGGCTTACCTTGAGATATGTATCATGATGAATAGTCCCAACGACCCACTCTATTTACTCGAGCTTGCGGACCCGGCTTCCATTTTGATTCTGCAGGCTCCTTATTCAGATTCTGAAAAAGTACCAACGAATATCAAACCAGTCATGGTCTACTTGAGGACATTTTTGAGGGCATTTTTAATACAGTTCAAAAAACAAAGGATTGAAAAAAAAGAGTAACTTAAGCAACTACAAGAAGCTATGGGCTTATCAAACTTCCAATATGAAAAATATATACTGACACTATTAGAAGCACCAAATTTCTTGTTCCCTTTTCTCTAGTCCACTTTATATTCCACTTGGTTAAATGAATGGCTTGTGACTTGAATAAAAATATGTGTTGTCGATGATTTGAGTGATCTATGCATGCCACTCATCTAATTTTTGGAATAGAAGGTGTAATAAGAATTCCTAAACCAGTCAAGATCCAATTCAAACATGATGTTCCGAAGAACGCATCATAATAAGGAGCTTCATGGCATTGCCACCACATAGAACCTTATGAAGCTTTAAACTTTCTTTAATTTCTTTAATTCCTTATGAAGCTTTTAACTTTCTTTTCTATGCTATCCTTGGTAGCAAGAACTCGAGATTGTGTAACCAGGATAGTATGAGAAGATAAGCTAAGAACCTAAATTTAAACTTTAAAATCAAATAACTAGAATGAAATCTATCTTACAAATGCATTGGGGCAAAAGAAAGAGAGGAGAAGAAAGAAAAAAATTCAATTCATCGTTATAAGTGGAACTCCATTTCTTTTTGTAACTTTGTCACAGTCCAAAGTTGGGGTTCAGAACAGATACTAATAGCTAAGAAATTCAAATTCAAATTACTCTTACACAGCAACACAAGCAAAAATGCAATAACCTTTGCATGGGAAAATACAACACCTAAATATACAAATTTGCAAATAAGCTCTTATTTTCCCTAAATGGAAGCGGGTTTATTGGGAAGGTATAGAACACAAGGGATGCTGCCTGGAAATAGCAGTACCTGTTTTATCCTATCCCGTTTTCTTTTAACTTCGTGGAATGTATCTGTAAAAAAAATATATACACTTGTCAGTTTACCATGTAGAAACACTCATACAAACAAGATAAAGAAGCCTAATACATGAGCTATTAAACACACAAACATCATATTGTTCTTCGCTTTAAACACATTTGAAATAAGCCATATTATGAATAAATTAAAAGAAAAAACTGATAAGGGACGCAATTGAAAATTAATTGCAATGCCTTTATCAGAGAAACTATTCAATGAACATTCTAGTTACGATCCGAGTTCCCTTTTTTATTATGGAGGAAGCAGGTGGCTAGACCAGGGAACCTTTTATCGTCCCAAGCTCAAAATTCATCCCCTCCTCTCCCAGTGAGCAAATCTCCTGACAACCTAAACACCCACACAAATGAATGTACAGCAAAATCCTACCCAAAGTAAATTAAAATCCAGAAGATGCCCAAAGAGTCCCACAAGATACACAAATGGAACAGAAGGGGTTGGGGTTGGGGTTGGGGGGCATAAATAGAGAGCTCTGAGAGCTGTATACGATTGCAATACCAACCAAAAGCACCCTTCTCCACAACACATAAGCTTCCTCAGTATTTCAGTAACAGTGGTAGAAGAATGGGAGATAGAGTAGACTCAACTCATCACAGGTGCGGCAGTTTAAATCCATCATAAAAAAACTCATCCATATATTTTCTTTTTAACTGGAAACCTCAACGTACATCACATCCAATACATTCAAACATAAAAGACACAAAAAGAAGGATTTTTTTTATTTAAAAAACGTAATTACATACACACACTCGAAAAATAAAGGAAGATATCAAATATCAAGTCCTCGATTCTCAATGCACACAAATCAAAAGGAAAATCGATATCAAATACCACACAAACAAATAATAAAGAAAATATTAAAACAAAAAAGGGGGAGACAAAAGACCGAGTTAGAGAGGAAAGGAGAATCGGCCGAGAAGTTGAAGCTTCTGGGTAGTTTCGTTAGGATCCATTGAACATTCCTTGAGCAGCCCGTTTTCATGACGACCGCCACCTGTCAAGCCCAAGTAACCAATTGCCAGCATCCAGTCAGTCGAAGTCAGTCGAAGCCCAGAATAGCCCAACAATAACTGACAAGCCATCTTCAATTTAAGCCCCACAACGACAGCCATGACAGCCACCCATCGCGGCCGAAACCACCACCACCAACTATAGTACAATCTGGCAGTCACCGAAGCCACCATCTCAGCCAACCCCAAACTCACGACCAGAATCTGACCAGCCGTCAATTTCCAGTCACTAACATCACTACTACCGCCGTACGTACAGACCAAAACCTGAACCGAACCGGAAACCACCCCCTCATCCATTGTCATCCCCAGTCCTCGTCCGGCCACCGTCTTTTTCCCATTTCTACCTGTCGCCATTTTTTTTCGGCTGTCAACGAATCGAGATTGCCACGCTGCCCAATCGAAGCCACCGAAAAATCGCGGTTAGTCGTTGTTGTTTCAAGCCATGCAGTCGTTGATTCCAGCCACGGTACGCCACCACCATCAATGCTTCTACGTCCAGTAGCCATGTCACCCGTCGCTGCCGCCGTTATCATTGCCGTGAAGGATCGGAATGGAGGGGGATATTTTTCGGCCGATTTCACGAACGGGTGAAGAAGAAAAAATGGGGAATTTAGGGCTGAAAGTCCCTTTTTTATACCCCAGCCCTTTCGGAAAATTATGAATTTACCACACGAATCTGTAGATTGATTTAATTTGGCCCATAGTTTATCCAAATACCCCAAACTCAGCCCTCGACTTCATAAATACCCTAAATCCAGCCCTCAATTTTATAAGAACCTTAATCTAGTCTGGTTCTATATTATATGTTTTTATTTTATTTTTATATGAATATATTTTTATTTTATTTTTATATTATATATTTTCAATTTCCAATTAATTATATTATTTTATTTTATTAAAATATTATTAAAGTTATTATTATAACTTTAATATCTAAGCCAATTATACTATTTTTCTTTATTTCAACCTCTATAAGACATTGAGTATATTATGAGTCCAACTGAATTATTTTTATTCTAGTCCACTAAGCCAATCATCATTCCAATTGTGTATAATTAAAATTATTTTCATAATTATTATTTTGGATTAGTAATATGTCATATATAATTTGTCTTTTAATTAAAAAACTAATTTAGGTTTTTTTATTTATACATGAATTATTTTATTTTTATATTAAGAGAATAAAATAAAAATATTGAATTAAGTAAAATAAAAATGTTGAATTAGACCAAATATAATAAAAAAAATTTAATAACGGAAAATTTAATAAAAGAAGAATATTAAATTTGGTAGATATTAGGCTTTTATGATACGTAAGGGAAAATTTTGTAAACTAATTATTTAGATTTTATTTATTTTAACTAGTTTTTTTTATTAATAATGTATCTTTTAGATTTATTTAATATTTTTTATTTAAAAATATTGACGTGGTATTTTTAGTTCAAATTCACAGTTAGTCAAATATCCCTACAATGAATTATTTTGGTAATGCTAATTTGGTAAAAATAGAATTATAATAATATTACTTTATTTAAAAATAAAAGACACCAATGGGTACAAACCAAGGTACATATAGTTTTTAATAGTTTTCTATTTGTACTCAAGATATAGGGGTGAAATGTGGCTACAAGCCATAGTAACACAATATTGATATCGGTATCATTCGACACAATTAATAATTCGAATTTCAGTCAGGTTTTATTCGGGAATAAAATGGACCAAACATGGAAAATTTTGTTGCATTGATTTTTATAAAGAATTATCTCGCAATAAAAAGAGTTTATCACATTAATCTTAATTATTTCTATTATTATAATTATGACAATTTTAAATAAAATATTATTTATAACATAATCAACTAATCATAAAATTAAAAAATAATCTTAGAAAAATAAGAATAATATTATTAAGTTTTGATTAATCAAATAAAATAGGAAAATTTCTTTTTTGCCCCAATGTATCTATTTTTTTTAAACATTCCCCCTCGAAATAATTTTGTTTCATTTTGCCCCATGATACATAAGACTTTTCAATGTTACCCCTTCAGATTTATTTTCGACGGAATATTACTTCTAAATTCCGCGGACGGGGAGTTAGTAGAATCGTGGCATGATATTATAATCTTTTTACTTATAATAATATATTAATTAGTAATATATTTGAAAAATATGTCATTAAAAACATTATACCTTATAATAGAGTCATACTTTCTTCTAAACACAAACATTATGTAATATTATGATACAATCTTATATATCGATGTATAATGGTGTTTAATATAGTACTTAGTCATTTTTTCATATAAAAGAAAATTAAATTGTAATCTTATTTTTCGTATCACAATAAAGCATATACGAATTACAATTTTATTTTGCAAACATAATACTTAACATTATTTTAATTTTTCCCCAAACTATATGACTTTTACAATTTGCCACCCAAGTTATGAAATTCTTCAACTTTGCCCCACAATTCCTCGCCTGCAGAATCTAGAGGAAATATTCCACCGGAAATAAATTTTAAGGAGCAACATCGAAACTTTTTGTATATCAGGTGGCAAAGTGGAATAAAAAATACTTTATGAGAAATGTGCGAAAAAAATGCATACATTTGGGGGAAAAATAAATTTTCAAATAAAATAATTTATAGTTTGCATAACACTTACTGAAATAACTAATTTAATCATTAAATTTTTATAACATATTACTAAGGTTTTACATATTAATTGCCAGTTTATTATTATTCCTAACTAAAAAAATTTAAACAAATACAAATTAGTTAAAACAAATATAAAAATTATGAATACATCCTAGTAATTATTAATAAAACCCGAAAAAAACATAAAATTATAAAATAATATAAGATAAAACTGAATAAATTATAAAATCATATAATATAATATGAAAAATGGAACTAAATTTTAGTAACTTATTAATTAATCTGAACACTATAATTTTAAAAAATGAATCAATAATATCATTAAATTATATGTAAAATTCATAAGAGGAGTTAAACCACATATAAAGAGTAAAAGATAAAATTTTAATAATTATTATTAGTCTTGAAAATGAAAAGAAATAAAGGAGAAAAGTCATAAAACTAAATATAAGTTAATATATTTATTCAACCCATTCTATATTTTTCTTATTTTGTTTTATAAAAAACTTCCCTATTTTTCTCATTTAATTATAATTTCTTATAGTTTATTTAATTTATTTGATGATCTTTAATTTTAATTATATAATATTATTGATTATTTAGGGCTTTCTTATTCATATTTATCAAGTATGTATTTAGAACTTAAATATACGATTTTAGATTTCACTTATATGATTACTAATTTGTCCATTATTATTTTGTATACTTTTATAATATTTATGGGATTTTTGTTGGGATCTATTTTTCAGGTTTATTAAATCATTAATTAGGAGTTTTATAGTGTTTTATATTGTAAATAATTTATTAAATTTTCATACCATTTTATATGTTTTATATTTTCTATAATTTTTATTATATTTGTTATTACGATTAATTATGTTGCATTATTAAATATAAAATATGCAATAACAAATTACTATCAAGGAGAGAATAAACAATTTCTTTATTTTAATTATATAAAGAATAAATACTATTTTTTTCAAAAAAGAAAAATATTGAATGCCATTAGTAATAATGTTCAAGTTGCATTTCGTTAGGGGTACCTATACGCAGAAGACAATGTTTATTCTTGATTTTTGTTCGAGATTATGGTTGGGGTGGGTTTTTTTTTTTCTTACGAATATGTATCATATTGTATGTATATGTTAAATATATAATAACATTTATTTAAGAAAATATTTTTAATTATATCACTAACTAATTGTGTATGAATATTTTTATATTAATGATTTATGATTACGACTATGATTTTAAGTCATTAACATGAGAACTCGCAAAATATGATTTATTGCTATTAGTTTTAAATCTACTTTTATAAAAACATAAATATATATTTCCAAATATATAAATAACGATTTTCAATTACTTTTTATATTTATCTCATTTAATTCATAATAATTGATAATTTATTTTATTATATTGTAATATTTATATTTTTTATTTAAAATTTTAAAATAAGTATTTAATTTTATTAAATTTTGATTAAATTTTTATCTGATTCAGAAATACTTTCAAAGTTATATTATATTATAATATCCATGATTTTACAAATTTCTTTCTTTGTTAAATTTGTTAAATAATTATTTAGAATTTAATTATAAATTATTATGTTTTTATCAAATCTGAAAGTATTTTGGGAATGAGTTTAATTGTGAAGGTTAATGGGTTGATAACCTCTCTTTTTTTTGGGTGGGGGGGTGATTGTATGACTCAACACTAAAAATTGGGCAATCAAACTCAAAGTGTGGTAGTTACCAAGCACCATTTTGATACTTTTTCCCATTTTTCACTCCCCAAACCCACCAACCAAGCATCCCCTAATTTAATAAGTATATAATATAATTTTTATATTTATTTATTTATTTCGAATTTATATTTTAAATATGTTTTTTCTGTTAAAGGTTGTATAATTATAATAATATAAACAAAAAGTAAGAAGTGCAAATGGGTACGACTAATGTATAATTGAATTATATTATCTTTATAATTTAATAAAATGGATCGATGTGATTTAATTATGAACTAATTTATTATTAATATCGAGTGTACACGAATTGGTAGGTACAAATGATACATATAGTTAAAAAAATCCCAATATGGTAATGGTGAGCGGTAATTGAATACTATTGTACTACAAGAAAACCGTCGAATTCCTACCAAATTTTTTGACTGATTTACGACAAGACTATTATTATTATTTCTTATTTTTCCGACTGAGAAATTCTCCATTTTATTATGAGATTCATTGGTTCGGACAACCTGGAGGACCTCCTAGTATAATGGTTATAATGTCTTCATTTAACTTATAGGTTTGGAGTTCAAACCACTTGTATATATGTTAATTTTTCTTCCTTTTTATTTTTCAAATATTTTCTTTTTCACTCTATTACCAAGAAAAAAAATCATAAATATTTTAAATATATTAAGTATTACTCATGTAATATATTTATATATTCATTTAACTAACTTTATAATTTTTTACGAATTATATTATTATTTTATAATAACTTAATTATTTTAAATTTTCATATTTATTAATATATATATAACTTTAAACAATAGTTTATAAATAATTTGCTTATTTCAAGTTTTTAGATTAAATTAGTACTATATTATAACATTTATATTTTGTTAAAAAAATCGTTAAATAATTTTGAGACTCAACATTTCATTTTTCAATACATTTTTTTTTCATTTTTTTATTTAGTAGTTTTTTTTTTTCCTTTTCAGGTTTTTTAAATAATTATTTAGCAGTTAATCTAACTTTTTTATATTTCTTGCCGGTTTAAAAGTATTTTGAGATTTATTTTATTGTATTTTATTAAATTTATGTTATGTTTTTATTTTTTTAAATATATTAAGTAATGATTAAATATTTATTCTTTTAAATTTTTTGAAATTACTTATGATTATTGTTTTTTGTTTTTTTAAGATATATTACTATTATAAATTATTTATGTTATTTTTATCTATTTTAACCTATTTTCTATTTTTTAGATTTAATTTATACGATTAACATTTTTTATAATTTTTTAATTATTAAAAATATTGATGTGATATTTCTTAAAACATAAGTGAATTAATTATAATTATGATCAAATAAAAATTAAACAATACTTAAAAAATAAATATTTAGAGAGTAAATACTATTTGTGTCATTGAACACGTGACAATCCTTTATTGATTACTTGTCAATCGGAAATTAGAATGGATTACTTTTTGAAAAATTACCCTAGTTTTGAAGTAGATATATTGATGAGGTCTCCTACATAGATAAGATAATAATAATAATAATAATAATAATAATAATAATAATAATAATAATAAGTAGATTAATTAACTAGATTATGCGTAGCTCACTTCATTATTTTCTTTTACTTAAATCCATTAAGTTATGAGTTTGACTATCTTATATGAGTTTGACTATCTTATAACACACGTTGGAATATATTTTATAGACATGTCATGAGAAAATGTAATAAACTCATAATAATAAAAATAATAATAATAACAAGAACAACAACAATAATAATAATAAAAGAATTTATTCATGAAAAAGTAAATTTTGATCCCTTTTTATCTCGAATTCATATTTTTTTTTTCCAGTTATTAACTTTGACATATTTTAGAACCAAGAATATTAAAGTTTTTCTATAATATTTTCACTTATTTTATAATTATCATATTTTAGTATATTTTTCAAGATTTCTCATTTTTATTTGTATTGGTCAAAAATTTTTGATAGATTTATTCGGTCGGAAAAATTACTATATTTTTATGTGTGTTTTGTATAAGAATTATGTATTGCAAGTATCAAACAAAGTCCATCTTTTGGTCTAGTGATTGTAATATCTTTCGTTAACTCTGGTTAGGTGTTCAAATCCCCCTTGTACATTTATTTAACTTGCTTTATGGTTTTTTAACTTATATTATTATTTTATATATCTTAAAAAACTCAAAATTATTAAATAATTATGAAAATTTAAATAATTTTTCTAATTTTAATTTTTGATATTTATTTAGTATTATATTATATCATTTAATAATTTTTATACAAAAGTCCACCATTAGTTTCGTGGCCTAACAACTTTATTTTTTTGGAATATTTACCGATTTATTAACAACAAGTAGTTTTATATGGTAGTTTTTTTATTATGATATTTTTGTTTTTTTGTATTTTTTATGAAATAATTATTTACTAGGTAATCACACATTATTATATTTTTATAGAATAATAATATTATAGAATATTTTTTTATTTATTTATTCATATTTATTTAAATTACTTTATAAATTAAGGACTTAAATTATTATTCTATAATATTCTTAAGTTTTTTTTATTTTAAAACTGATTAAATAATTATATTGTTTAAACAATAGTTTATTATACAATTCTTATGATTTTAAGTTTTGAGATATATCTAATATTATATTCTAAAATTTTATAAACAAATAAAAATAAATAGTATTATAAATTAAATAAGAAATTCATAGAAGAAGTTATATTAGATAATAAATTCTACAATGGGGTTCTAGGAAATTATTAAATAAATATAAGAAATAAATATATATTATAAAATATTTTAAAACCACAAAAAGCTATATCTCAGTTAGGTTATATACATCACTCAGCTAATGATCTTTTTTTTTTCTTTTTTTTTTCTTTTATTAAAAATTATTTTTAATTCATGAAAATACAAAACAATATAAGACAAAAAGAAAGAAATTATCATGGGTAAAAACTAGTGTTTTAAAATGCGTATCGATCAATGCATTGCATTTTGATCTTAAAATCGTGTAGCGTAAATAGAGTGTATAATACGTGAACTATTTGAACACATTATTTTAATATTTAAAATAATTACATATCTTTTGTGAGTTATTTTTAATATAAACATAATTATTTTTTTCTAAAAATATAACTTAATATATAATCTCAACAAAAAAAGTATAAGGTCCAACACGTATCAAACAAAAAATTACAATTCATAGAAATATATGAGAGTGTATAATAAAATTTTAAAGTTTTGTAAGAATATCTGGGAACATGTTAAAACTGATTAGCACCGTCGTAGATCAAATACTTATATTTAATATGAAAACATTGGTCAATTACATAATATAAATAAAAAAAATTATTGTCAAATAATTATTTCACACGGTTAAAATTTTCAGAGAAACACTGTGGTCATATCATCAATTTAGCGTATACACACGAAAAACTAGGATGATAAAATATAGTAAAATACAATTACACTGTATATTATGTACATCAAATAATAATAAATTAAAAAAAAAGGTATCAAAAAAATTAGTAAAAATTCACTGTTTATTAAGATATATATATACATACATACATATATATATATATATATATATATAAACATGTCAATTACATAATATAAATAAAAAATCGTTGTTACAAAATTATTTCAAAACAAAGATAAACTTTTCTAAAAGAAAACATCGGTGCCATATCATCAATTTTGCATAGGCACACGAAGAAATAGTGTAGAAACACTGATACCATCACATCAATTTACTATACATGGCACGAATAATAATAATAATAATAATAATAATAATAATAATAATAATAATAATAATAATAATAATAATAATAAAGTATAAAATAAAGTTTATAATTATTTTATAAACACATATTCAATAAATTTAAAAATTAGAAAGTCATCAGACATAAAATAAAAAAAATCATATAAAATAAATCTGAAAGTTTTTTAATAATACATAATAATTTTTAATAATTTTAAAATAAATCTGAAAGTTTTTTTAATAATTTTAAAAATTATTATGTATTAAAAATATTAAAAAATACCATTAAAATTTTGAAAATTAGTTTATTATACAATTTCTATGATTTTAAGTTTTGAGTTTTATCTAATATTATATTATAATATTTTATAAACAAAATAAACACCAATAGTATTATAGATTAAATAGAACTCATAGAAGAAGTTAAGTTAGCTAATAAATACTAAAATTGAATTTTAGGAAATGATTAAATATATCTAAGAAACAAATATATGTATCATAAAATATTTCAAAACCGCACAAAGCTATACCCCTCGATTAGGTTATATACACCACTCAGATAAGGATCTTTTTTTTTTTTAATAAATATTTATATATTCTAAATTTTTTGAGATTTAGGAAACAATTAATTCGAATTTAGTTTTAAATAAATATAATCTTATTAATTTCAGTTTCTTTGATTTTTTCTTATTTTTTTCATTTTCAGTTTTAAACATATAAATAACTTTCTAGAATATATTTAAATAATTAAACTTATAATAGAGATTTACATAATAATTTTTAATATTTTTTTTAATTTTTTAAAAATAAGTATTTAGAATTTAGCTATAGTTAAATTATATTTTAGATATTTGCATGTACTATTGAAAATGTATAATTAAGAAATGAAATATATAAATTTATAATTAAATTTAGAATAGTTAAATAATAAACTTGAAGATTAAATAAGTATTTTTAGTTCATGAAAAATAAAAAACAATAATTTTTTTTAAATATTATATTAAATTACGGAAAATATATTAATTCCTTTGAAGAATAGTTCAAAATAAATAACAAAAGACTAATATAACACTAAAAGAAATTATCAAATCACTTAAGTAAAATATATCATAATTATTTCAAAGTTAATCACAATTTATTTTTTTATCTAGTTTAAAGTTATTTTGAGATTTAGTTTATAATATCTAATAAAATATAAGTCATGTTTTTTTTAAATATATTAATTATTCATGATTAAATATTTTTAACCTAACTTATAAAATTCAAA
>BMAC01000159.1:199354-239310 GCA_014905375.1 Phtheirospermum japonicum
TTACTTGGATTTTTATCAATTATTATGAATGAGTTTTTAATTATTTTAGATGATTAATTGAAAATAAAAATTATTACAATTTAATATTTGAAGGAAATAAAATATATTAATAATTATTTATATTATAAACGTGTTCGAGCCTTGTCGTGTCCTACATTTTTTAAAAATAAGCATGTCCTCGTGTTCGTATTGTGTCCGTTTCGATGCAACTTAGGTTAAGAGTAATTGTGATCAGACAAATGTACAATTATACATTATTTGGAAAAATTAACATCAAAAGTAGTTGGTTAAAATGGTTTGATTAATACCTTGTTAGCAATTGATGCTATACATTGTGGGTTCAAATCCCATTGGTTTTATTTTGCAATTTTACTTTTTATTGACAATACTTCAATATTTACACATTTTTTTATTATAATTAAATTAGACAAAGGTTCGGAGTCAAAAAATAATTTTTGAGAGACAAAATATTTGAACTAACAATGTTTAGTATTGATACCTACCCTCAACCACTCCACCACGTGGTCCCTTATGTTATATTTTATAAACAAAGAAAAATACATTCAAAAATAAGTTTAATATTTCTTTTAACCCTACAGAACATACCAGAAATTCATTTTTAAAACTTAATACAAAAGTTAATTCTTCTCATAAAAATAAAATAAATTCTAAATAAATATTCAATAAATAAAAAAAGTAAGAAAAATAAAATTAAACCAAAATATAAAATGTTATGATATAATACTAAATAAACCTCAAAATTTAAAATCAGAAAAAATAAAAAAAAGTATTTTAAATTTATATATTTATAAGATAAATTTGTAAAATAAAAAACTAAAAAATGTTCTATAAAGCAAGTTAAATAAATATTTAATCATAAATAATTACTTGATATATTTTAAAAATGAAAAATATAATTGAGATAATATAAAATAAATATCAAAATAAATTACATAAGAATATAATAAAAATGTGATTACCACTAAATAAATATTTCACACACACAAAAAAAGGTGTTCACAAAAAAAGATTTTGGATAAAGAGATTAATTGAGAACTTTTGCAGACAAATATAAATGTTATAATACGATAATAAATAAATTTAAAAACTTAGAATCTGAAGAAAAAATAATAATCTATTATTTAAATTTATAAGATTATTTAATCAATTTTAAAAATAAGAAACTTAAGAAATATTATCTAATGATAGGAAATGACTACGGTGCCGTGAAGGCACCATACCTCCCACCCCCCCTGCATTTACATCCCTTGATCTTACCATTATCCATAACCAACTTTGAATCTAATGGTTCTGATTAAGTGGGGAATGATACCTTCACACGGCACCGTAGAAGTCCCCCTAATGATAATATAGTCGTTAAAAAGTATAAATTAATTAAAATTAATTAACATTACATTTAGAGAAATTAATGAGAAATATGATGCTTTTAATAACACAAATGTGCAGTGATACCAAAAATTATCTCTAATTATTATCAATTTGTTATCGGAAGAGTCTCCTAAATCTGTTGTGAATTTGTAACAAAAATAAAATTACTATGACAAATTCATATTTGACGTCACCAAAGAACTCTTTCGTGTCAAAATAATGTTGTCGCCATTTTTCTAGAACTGGTGACAAATTATGCGTTGTCATGAAAAGAAACTTGTTGTGACACCAAATATCGTTACCATTCTTCAAGGAGACATTAGTGACAAAAATAATTCTGTCACAACTAGAAACTTACCGTGACACCAAAATCTCGTTACACTTTATTATATGTTTGTCATAAAAAGGGTTTCCCGAACCATTGTTTTTTTTTTTTTTGTCTTCCCAATATTATGACAAACTAAGTTTAAACGTCATCAAATATAAGTATTCATGACGAAATCAGTGAACAACTGTGACAACAATAAATGCTATCATAGAAGGGTGTTATTCTATGACGAAATTAAAAAAACATCACTATGGATTAACATATTATGACAAATTTCTATGCGTGGAAAAAAATCGTCACCAAACATCTGATTTCTTGTAGTGATATTAGGCCGATTAAAGTCATTGGCCAATGCAATAGACATATTCAATATAGTAATTGAGTATGGTCTAGTTGTTGTCTAATAAAGATGAGATAAATTGATTAAGCCATTGAGATAGACCCTTGGATAAATCTTAATCTTAATCGAGTAATACGGAATGAATGGAATTTCACCAAAGCTTTGAATAAAGGTTATAATTCTCTGAGTTCAAGTGAATGTTCGTTATATATTGAGTTCGTCCAACTAAGCCGTCTAGGAATTTTGTTTGGATCATCATTAGATTGATATCATATATAAAGGCCTATAGGGTCACACTATATGCGATTACTTTTTCAACTAAAGATTGTATCAAGAAAGTAATAAATATTCAATTTAGAATTGTAATATTTAATTGTTAATATTTATGATGTTAATTTCTATTTGATAGAAATTYTTTAATTAAACTAAATTGGATTTGGATTTAATTATCTATGTTATATTAATAAAGGTACTTGGGCTAAAATTGTTTTGGGCCCATGTCTTGGACAGTCCAATCCTTTTTAGGACTAGGGTTTTCTTATTTACCCAGTATAAATATAAGATAAAGTCATAAGTTGACTAGAGAGTTACACAGAGATTTTTTAAAAAATATCATAACAAATCCTAATTTTGAGATTGGGGAGTTCTTGAGCTTTCGTGAGATTTCCCAGCTATCTTCACGATAGCAATACACTGAAGTTGGATCTTGCAGTCGGAGAACTAATTGCATGGATATCTTAGTATTGAACTCGGATCTAGATTTACTATAAGTTTTTCATGCTTTCTCCCGTTTATTTAATCAACCCTATTTACTAATTCTGTTGACACCTTGCTTAGGTGTCAACTTTATATTCATTCAAATGACATGTGTCATTTGGTTATTCTTTGAAAATCTGATGTGTCATTCTCGCATCAATTTACATAAAATCCTTCCTTTTATGTAAATTTGTCTGGGGTATAAAATAGCACTTTTTTTCATAATTTTGTTTTTTTTCCAACTTAAGGTTTTGTCCTCGGATTCATGAGTGCCCGATTTCTTCTCCAAATTTCCTTCCACAGATCCACTTCTGCCGATTAGATCCATTCATGCCGAATTTTCTCTCACAAATCTTCTAACAAGACAATAATACTTCACAATTATTTTAACCTGCCTCTCTCGTTGTTGGATCCATCAGGACTGTTGCATAAGGTCTTCGTGTTCGTCACGACAGAAGCAATTTGTTCAAGATCAATTCTCTAGTAAAATTATGCGACGAGGATGATGAAGGATGGCATCGAGGTACCTTTTTTTTTTTACCTCTTTATTCATTTTACTTTATTTTTGATAATTATTATTTGAATTAGTTTTAAATTTGTAATATTTATTTTTTTCAAGTTAAATCAGATTTGTAAGAATTTCAACGGGACTATCAAATTGGGTATAACGCAAACGCAATCGATTTGAGGGGTTAGGCGTCGGATGTGTATGGTATGAAGAATTTGAAGAATACAAGATTGAAGACTCTGGCGAGGACTGTACTGGGAAAAGAGATGGAAAAACCTAAGGCGATGACGATGAGTGGTTGGGATAATCGGGGCTCACGCATGATCAAGTACATTATGGTAGTGTTGATGCTTTTGTGAGTTTTGAGACTGGTAGGTTTTTAAATGCTTCTGATTTTATGTTGAATTAAATGAAACGAAATATATTTAGGAGGTTTTATGCGTAGATGGTGTTCGATGAAATTCTCGGATGGATTAGTGGTTACAAACTTACAACCCATATTCGTCTTATTTAAAACACTCATATAACATGTATAAATCACCATGTATTTTGTGGCATTTGGTATATTGCTTTCAAAGTGTATGGTTTTATGCTTGCGATAAATAATACTGGACATATGAATCTTATTCTTTTGTATATGAATTGATTAGAGTGAGGATATTAATATTTATGGTAYGGATTATCTTTSTTAGTAAAARTGTTAATTGTTGAGAGTTTTGGTGACCYGTGATTAATTCATTGAATTGCATGATGGATTTTTTTTATTTTTTATTTTTGCTTTGAGATTGATATTTCAGCATATCGATGAGCTACATGAAAATCTTATATGTGATTTGGTTTGAAAAATAAGGATGTTAGTATGAGTTTATGGCGTGAATACTATAGGGAGAAAGGGGGATCGCCCGATTTTAAAGTGGCAATATTAGGGGCAGTTGGCAACATTGGCCAGCCTTTATCATTGTTGATGAATACAAATTCATTAGTATCACTGCTTCATCTTTATGATGTGATTAACACTTCAGGTGGACACCGATATTGTGACAATATTAGTTTTCTAATTTATATCAAACCTTGAGGTTACATTAGTTTATTGCTTTGCTTTTTGCTATAACAATTTGATTTTTAATTTTTATCAGATTCTAGAATGTCTAGTGATTCACAAACTTAAAGTGGAGTTTTTTTTTCAAAATATGTAATAGAATAGGTGAAAGGGGAGGTAATAATAATAAATAGATAACACAACAAAGTGTCAACTTAATCACTTTTCCTATTTATTTGTTTTAACTTTGCATTGATCATGTAACGACAACAGAAGTGTTTTTGCATTGATCATATAAGCTTTGAAAATCAAATTAATCACCTTTTCTATTTCTTTGTTTTGACTATTTCAGTAGTTGGCGTGGTCGTCGCGTCACTCCTTGCTAGTGCCTCTGCCGTTCATAATATCAACAAGGCTGATTTGGTATAAATTAATGCTCCTCTTGAGTTCCCCACAACATGTTCGACGAAATGACCCCTTGAATTGTTATTATTATTATTATTATTATTATTATTATTATTATTATTATTATTATTATTATTATTATCCCTTTTGCTTTACAAGAAAGCTTTATATGCTGCCTTTTTTTGCGAGAATAATTGGATTAATTTACTAATAAAGATACATCTTCGTGATTGAATTATTGAATTATTTTTTCCCCTTTAGCATTACTTTCATGCCATTCAAGCTCAGCATGCAAAAGCTCAGCATTACTTTAAAAAGATTGAAAAGCTTTAAGTTAATAATAATAATAATTTAGGGATATGGATTTTAAATTAGTTATGTATTATGTGTTATTTAAAAATATGTTATATGCTATATATACTATTAAAGAATTAAGTTCCAAAATTTGATGCTTGTGAGATTGTGTGTGTGTATAATAGTGACTTAATGTGATGGGTCTTTTCGGGACACTGGAGATGATTACTCTATCTGAGCAAGCTAAAACTAGGAGGGCTTTTTTGTGCATTCCTTGATGTTTTAGAAAACCACAAACGGCAACCGTGTTTGTGGTGCTCTCAAGGTATATTCTTCCTTGATAAGGAATTTAATTGTTGGGCTATACATATCTGCTTGAGTATACATGTACAGTATGTTAAACCAAAATGATTTGGGATTGTTAGGTGTTTGTGCAACTAATAATGCTTAATCAAATTTGACCATCTTTTTTTCTTACTGTTGTTTGTATTAACTTACATAGTTATTAATAACTTCGTAAATCAGATGTTTTCATATTTTCTCGGACAAGGACATTTAAACTAGAGTAATTCTATTTTGTATTTTATGTTGTGCCGTTTTAAACTAGAGTATCCATGAAAACCATCATGCCGTTATAGTTTTTGGTGTGAAAAAATCATTTTTCTTTTTATAGTTTAACAAAAATGGGACTCATCCAATATTCAGAGAACTACTTTGATGACATTTACGAGTCAGGTGCTTTTGGTTCAATCTTTTTTCTTTTCTTTTTCTCCCTTCATCTTTGATGGCAATTTTTATCTTTGGTATATAATATTGCTGGATTTTGGGATTTTTCAGGCATGTGGTTCTTCCAATGGATGTTGGCAAACAGCTTCCCAAATACTTTCAGAAGTAAAAATTTTTATATGCTTATTTATTATCATTGTTAGGGTTTAGGTTTTTGAGTTAATTCGTTTGCTATCTTTTAAAATGCTTCCCTGTCTATAGCATTTTCTCTTTTATGTTTCTGTTTGGCTTTTAAATCTTGTGTTTTGGTGACAAATAGTTTTTATCTTTGATTTGTATGAATAGTGGCTATAATTAATGCCTTAAAATCTACTCAATAAATTCTCTACTTAATTAAACTCCCTATTCTGCTTTGCAATTGTGCTCTTTCTGAAATATCCTATTCACCTTGCAAAGTGAATAAATTTATAGTATACAAAGAGATTTTTCAAAAGTTGAAGTAAATAAATTTCTATTTATCTTTTATGAATATCCATTTAAATCGGTATTTTGTTTGTTTGTTCTAGACAAAGTGTTACCATAGTAATAGAACATATAAGTATTGGAAAGCCATAAAATATAAAATCTAATCTATGTAATGAAGTTTGATTTTAATCGGGTTTCACAATGGAAATAAAACGAAACACCAATATATTAAATCTTCCGATAGATTTGGTTCACAATAAGAGTTTTAATGGTTGTCGTTTAATATGGAACCAAATTAATCTGATGCTTTTCAACTTTTTGAGGATTTGGTTCACAATTAAAGTTTTAATGTCGGCGGTTTAATCTGATGCTTTTCAACCTTTTGAGGATTTGGTTCACAACTAAAATTAAGGATAATTCCCAACTAGGTCAATAACAAATAAAATATCCCAAATAGTCCATTCGTTACTATTATCCCACACACTCATTATTACACAGATTTGGACAATGATACCCCAAATTACCATTAATCCCTGTAAGAAATAACCCCTCACATCCGGATTTCCTCATTTTTTTTCCCGTAAAATAAGCAAACAAATTCCATACAACCAAAATCAGATTCCATACACAGACTCCACAAATATGAAGAAGATACAACCAAAATAGGAACAAATAGTAGTTTTGAGCGAACTGGAAAAATCAAGCAGATTCTGTATCCGTAGAAAATCGGATCAGTCGATTTGGAAAATTCGATTTTCTAGCTAAGGTTTCAAGTTAATTGAAGATTTACGGCGGGTGTGGTTTTGCCGAAATTGCTATTTGGAATTCAATACAATACTTCAGAGAATCACATAATTGAAGGGAGTGATACGCTGATTCTCAACCGATCTATCCCCAGTTTGGAATTCTCCCTATATATAGTAGTGTATATTATAAATTGTATTTAATAAATTTAATGGTACAGCGGAAATTTGAGTTAACAAATTGTAGAGGCTCGATCTACATGTCGTGTAGATAATCGTAGTATTTTGAATTTCTCAAATCTAACTATTGGTGAGTGAGAAATGATGTTTGGAAGTTGAACGGTTGCTTAAGTGCATTTTTTGGGTATCCCACATCGTTTAAAATAAGCCGATGGCATATCCGAGCCTGGTCCCGGACCCAGACCTTGGACCTGGGTCCTAGGCTCTGGGCCTGGGCCTTGGGACTTCGGCAATTGGTCCAATTGCGGGTCCTGGTTCAACCCAAGTTACCTTTTTTGAGCGCTCCTGAACTCCTAAGAAGTCTTTTGAACTTCTGACCGTTACGAAAACGGCTAGCACTTATCACCTGACCATTCAGACATTTCCAAAGCGTACGAACTCAAACATGCAATGCATGTACACGCTGAACCTGTCTAGGTTCATGCTGACTGCAGCTGCCTGTTTGAATGACTTAATGACTCCTTTAAGGACGTCATTAATCTGGTTGTTACCTCCTGGTGGAACTCCTATAAAAGAGTGAGGACTCCTTCATAATCTACACACGAAAATTCACCTGAAAAACATACGAACACTTGAACTATCAGATTACATATTTCTCTGCATATTTTCCTATTTCGTATTTCGTAGCTCAGTCCATATTCGTCAAGTTCGCCGGAGCTCTGGTATTTACGGTGTTGTAATACCAGAGACGAAGTCGTTTTATCTTTGGGGACGAATAGCCAAAACCGAAGGGCACTACTGGGACTATTTTGTCTTGCGGACAGAGATTATTCTCGACTCGACTTTTGATTAATAACTTTTTGTTCTTTCATTTTTCAGTTTCGAGATATTTTGTTACATTCCCTGTTTGTGCTCTCGGTTGTAATTTATACAGTGTAGTAGGCTTTTCGAATTTGTACTGGTTGTAGCTGGAAAACTAACACAACTCCTCTTTAGTACCAGCGACTGAAGATGATGAACAAGTCTCCCCCTCCGTAAGTTTTTTGTTCATCGTTTTTTTTTTCTTTGAATTGGTGATGGCGTTTAAACGCGATGGGTTGTCGTTTATATAGTCTGTAATTGTCCAGTTTACTACTTTGTAATTGTCAACAAGTCTGTAGTCGATAGTCAGTATGGAATTCGTCTCCGTTATAGTAATGGATTATATGCCAAGTTCGTAATATAAATTTTGTCGTGTTTATATGCAAATGAACAATAATTGAAAGGCCAGTTTCTAATAGTAACTAGGCTGTAATTTATAACTAGTCTGTAATTGGTAGTTCTTAACGTACTGGCTAGTAGTTTTTAGAGATGATTAAAGCTGCTACAATAGATCTTTTTCTTTTTTTAAATATACATGTGTTTTGAACTTTTCATCAATTTAGCACAAGCAGCAGATTAATGAACAAGTTATTACCATTGCTCACTGTGTGTACCTCACTATGTTTGTTAACTTCATAAAATCGGATTAATGAACAGATTATTACCATTGCTCAATCCATGTATAATCTGGATCAATACACTCAGCACCTACAGATGTAGGAGAAGAATAATGTATCACCTGAAACAATTGGATAATAAAAAAAAAAATCAGAGACAACCAAGCATATAAATAAAACTCAGCACTCAATAGAAAGTATGGGAAGTCTCTAAGTCCCTATAACATGCATTTTCTTTCACTTTTTTTTTGGCTAGCTATAAGTAAACTTAAAAGACTAAATAAATACTAAATGTTTGTAGTGCCAACAATTTATAAAGTAGAATTGAGAAATGCATGAGAATGTGGTTTTCTGTGCTATCTCAATCATATTGCAACTTCCCAAATAACCAATTTGTTCCCTAGTTGTTCTTACATGTGAATCCTTTTTACAATATTAAACTTTAGATGTTAGCAATTGTAGGACTAACAATAGACTCTAAGTAACCTAATTGATTTGTGAACTTGATTAGAATCTGATAGGAAAAAAGCAATTCAGACTATTTCACTGACTATAAAAAAATGCATACATTTCCTGTTTACTAGTCTGTAATTATCAACAAGTCTGTAGTTGATAGTTAGTATGGAGTTCGTCTCGGTTATAGTAACGGATTACATGTCAAGTTCGTAATATAAATCTCGTCGTGTTTATATGCAAATGAACAATAATTGCAATGTCAATTTCTAATAGTAACTAGTCTGTAATTAATAGTTTGTAAATCGTCCTGGCTAGTAGTACAGAATTCATCTAGATTGTAGTATATAATTATATGTCAAGTTCGTAATATAAATTCCGTGTATATTTGGTGAGAGGGTTTTTTGAGCAAATTGTATATTTGATGTGTTGAGAATGAATTCTAGACAGTTCTTAATTCATTTTTGCCCACGCCAGATTTTCCAATTTTTAATTTTTGCAATGTTTTGACCGAAAATACTATAATCATTTCTTATAAGCCCAAAATATCAAATTCCTAATTTTGTAGGACGAGAAGTATAATTATCTCAATTTTTTTACATGAGCTTAGTGATCAAACTCAGTTTTTAGAGATGATTAAAGCTGCTACACTAATTCTTTTTCCTTATTTTAATATTTTAGTGAATTAATTTCCAAAAACATAAAAAGCAGATTTTCCCATTAATTATTAGTAATATATACAGAGAGGCAGTACTGTTAATTGAAGTATGTTCTGAAAATTACTTTCATATTCATATTATGATCATCTTGCATGCCTCTGTCTAGTCACTGGCAAGGGGATTTATGTGCCAAACAAAGTTTGATATCATATCTAGTTTTGGTAGCCTAACCAAACAAAAGTAACCTATATGTATATGTGTTTTGTGCTTCGAAATTTATCTGGTAAATAGATTTATTTTTTTTAATAGTCCCTAGCCTGGAGTAGGCTGCAGCTCCCCTGGCTAGATTTAAAGTTTATTTTTATTTTTATTAATAGTTTATTTGTCCTTTTTCTTGCACAAGATGCCCATGAAGAGTACAAAATGCAAGTTAATTCATTTGGTCCCCGGTTACTATTAGTAACTAGTTTGTTGATAACTAGTCTTTAGTGTAGTTAGTGTGGAATTATTTAATTATTATGCTAACTAGTCAGTAATTATCAACTAGCCTATAACTTGTAATGGAATTCATTCCCGTTAGAGTACAGAATTATATGCCAAGTACGTAATATAAATTCCGTCGTGTTTACTAGTCTGTAATTATCAACAAGTCTGTAGTATAGTCGGTATGGAATTCGTCTCGGTTATAGAACGAATTATATGCCAAGTTCGTAATATAAATTATATCGTGTTTATATACAAATGAATATTAATTGCAAGGCCGGTTTCTAATAGTAACTATTCTGTAATTTATAATTAGTTTGTAAATCGTTCTTCTAGTAGTATGGAAATAATCTATTTTTGTAGTATAGAATCATATGCCAAGTTCGTAATATAAATTTCGTCGTGTGTATTAGTGTACCATTATGAAATATAACGGTTCCATTTTGCGACATTGTGTGGGCTAAATCTGTAACGTATATGAATGATCCTAGATGAATGTAAATGTATCGAGTGAACTTTGTAGTATTTCTTAATCCATATATAGTTTGTAATTTTATTAGAATTGGTGAGAAATGCAAATGGGACCGAAGAAGTTGAAGGCAGATGGTGGAGGTACAGTTGAAAAGGCGTGGTCATTTGAAAACAATACCTAGTTCCTGAAGATGCTGGACGGTCGATACCACACTGCGCGAAACACCTATCCGTTGAATGTTTGACGATGTTGGTGACAAGACTGAATCAGGGGATGGGGTAAGCATTTCTTAGTAAAGTGGACCATCTTGTGGTATAGAATTGTTACAAATTATATTTTAGCGAGACAGTGTACTGTGATGCGGAAATGAAGACGGTGGTGGATACCGGTAGTATCATGAATATATTAAAAGGCGTTTACATTTTGAAGTTGGTGTGATGTGTTTCTTGGAAAACTTAAACAATTATCTTGTAATGTCTTTGTATGTTTATGATATTTCTAAGTTCATGTTTGATGGAATAACGTAAAAGTTTGATTGTAAAAAATAGGTTGTTGATGCTTAAGGATAGTACCTCATTAGGACGATGGATATTATCAAGGGTGGCAGGTTAATAACAATAACAATGTTACCAGGAGATTGTTGGGTGCGGAGCCGACTACATTTGAAAATTCAAGGCGGAAATAATTGAATCAATCATGATGACCAAGTGAACGCAGCGGTGCTAATTTGCAGCAAAAACTATTTTGTTTATATTTTTGGTTAGAATCTTGTGGTTGTGTAGTTTAGTACTTTTTATCAAATTATTCGGCCAATTGGATTTCCTTTTTGTCATTAGGTAACATGATGTTGAATAATTGTAACTTGTTTTGGCAAAACAATCTACGTGTCTCATACTGCTTGATTAACCGTGCAATTCGTAAATGTTGGACCTACAAAAGAGTAATACTCAAATCTGCTTCTGTTTATGGATCAATCTTGTGATATTATGTAAATTGTAATTTTGTTTCAGTTAATCTTGTATGATGAAATGTAGCTATCTTAGAATGCGGATTTGTAATTTCACTTGTATAATTTTAAATAAAATGAACGAGTCGTCTGTGATTCAGTCCTACAATCATACATAAAAAGATATAATCATGTGCGCGTGTTCAATCCTACAATCTCACGATTCAACATAAAATGAACAGAAGATGAAAATCTTAACTAAATTTCATGAATTATGTACTCATCGGAAAGTTAGTATGAACTTACGAAACATTGATGTGCACGTATACAATCCTACAACATGCATTTGGGAGTGATTATATTTCCGCTAGGGGCTGTATTCCACATTAGCATTTTAAACAATAGAATCCTTAATACATTCTACTAAATAGTAGATACAAAATTTTAAATACACGACACAGTGTACTAAATGGAATTATATAACATTAACTTTCATGTACAGGTTAATACCTCAAATTCCAGACTAACCGAAAACTAAATGTTTGATTAAACATTCATTTCTGAACAAACGCATACAAGCGTTTGTATTGTTAGGACATTCAATCTCGCCTATAGACATGCGTTGCCGATGACTCGTGCACCATGCCCTACCAAGCTTATACACATGCACATGGTGGTTATTAAATGGAACTTCTGCTGGCTCACAAAACATGAGTATTATTAAAAAATTGCATTGACAATTGTACAAAGTTCGTTTGAAAAAAAGCAGCAGTTTTACGGAATGGAGAACATCCAAATAAAGAAAGGCTCGTCACTCTAAATTCTAACTTAATTACCCTCTACAAGCAGCCGCTGTTTTACATCATGGCGAATTTAGAAAAATTAAATTATTTACAAAAAAGACCCCCGTAGGTTTACCCTATTTAAAAAAGAAAATATATTTCTTAAAATTATCATAAATTAACCAAGTTAGCTAGTTAATACTCTAAGAATATATTTGAAAGAATTATATACAAGGTACAATTTTACTAGGTATAGTTTTAGACAGCACAGTGTCTGATTAGAGTAGATTTGTCCTATTTTTATTAGCTTTTTAGTTCGTTTTTCTATTTGTTTTTGGTATAAGTTGGATGATTTAAGCATAATTCCGTAATTCTATAATTCCAGCTTATTTTACCGCATTTTGATCTTAATTGATGCAATGAGGTGATGTTTCGTTGTTTTTCACCTTACAGCTAAGTAACCGAAAGATTTTAGCACGTAAACGACGAAGATCGATGTTCAAGAATAGAAGAACAAGCTTTCCGGTGAAACGAGTAGCAAACAATCGAGAAACGGAGACCGACGCTCAGTCGCGTCGACTGACACGACCGTCGACGCACCGTCGATGCGAGCCGTGTCAGCGAGTCATGACCGCGTCAGTCGACGCAACGTCGACGCTACGTTCTGAGGCATCGATGTCGACGCACCAAGGTCGACGCAACGTCGACGCTAGTTGCTGAAGCGTCGATGTCGACGCACCCCGGCGACGCACCTGCCCAGCCGACGCGCGCACCTGCTGACCACACCTGCCGAGCGCTGCCGACCAAGTCTGCCGAGTCCCGCCGAGCACCTGCTTGCATCAGTCGATGCTCCGTCGACGCACCGTCGACGCGACGGCCCAGAATTTGGAAATTTGGGTTTCTTGTGCGGCAAGACTTGTAATATTTATAAAAGCCCGCCATATTTCGGATTTTGAGAACAACACAGAGGGGAGAAAAAGACTCAACACTATCCTAGGGTATTTTAGCATTCAATAACAATAAATCCACGTCTTATAACAAGATTTGGAGACGCGGATCAAGGATCAAAGTTCTACGCGTCCGAAACACCGATTTCGCGCTCCAGAATCCATCTTCGCCCAAGATCAGCGTTCAAACTCGGGAATAACTGAGCTTTTCATTGCTTTCCTTAGTTTCAATAAGTTTTCTAAACTCTTAGATAATTTTCTAGTTAATTGTTTAGATAAATTCTTAGTTAATTCTAGTTTTAATTAGTTTAATTATTTCTTATGCTTGGATATTGGATATTGGTTAATTTAGTTTACTTATGCGATTTAGTTTATGCTTAGTTAATGGTTCTTGGATTCGTATGATTCAATTGCTTAGCGATAGTTTCTTAAATTCATGCTTTAGATACGTTAATTAGCTTTTAATCTTCGTAGCGTTAATCGATAATTTAGTTATTGCTCTTAGTTGATAATTTAGAATAATTAGTTTAATCAGCTTTAGTTTACTGCTTAGTTCGTAATTGATAATCTAGATTAAAGTAATTAGTTTAATTAGTTTTAGTTTAATTATCGTCTTAGTTTATAATGATCGAATCAATCTATTCAAAACCCCAAATGTACATGTATGTTATTCGTAATTGAGAAAAAACATCGAAACGCCTATGTTAACAATCAAAGGCACGTGAACGAGTGGTTGGAAAATCAAGATCATGGTTACGAGCAAAATAATTTCGGCAGGAGATACGAGCGCGAGCACCATTACGCGCATAACGACCACTACGAGAGAGCATATGACCAAGTTCGAGAACCAAGGGGAGATCGAGCACTTAGACAGCGCGACTTGGCACGTCCAAAGGTTGTACCCTTTAGGTCCGCCATTGTTCTTGGACCAACCGCGAGGGAAGTGGAAATTAAACTGCATCAACTTAACCTACTCCCAACCTTTGATGGGAATGCGCATGAAGACCCCTTGGCATTTTTAAATTATTTCGTTGATGAAGTTGGCCGATTCGTAGTTCATGGCCTTCATCAAGAAGAAGTGCAGATGATTTGTTTCCCGTACACCTTGAAGGATAAGGCGAAGTCATGGCTACTGTCCTTAGAGCCTGGTTCGTTAACCGACTGGGATATGATTAGCGAGAAGTTTCTAAACCAATATTATTCAGCCCAAACGACGGGGCATCTTCGGAGGCAAATTGCTACTTTCGAGCAGTTAGAAGGAGAGCTATTTCACAAAACATGGGAGCGCTACAAAACACTTTTGCAAGCTTGCCCCCACCACAACTATTCTCCGGAGATGACTAACCAGTTCTTTTTTGATGGTTTATTGGACCATGGGAAACGAGAGGTAGAGATAGCAGCGGGAGGAGATTTTGGAGATTTGACAGAACACAAGGCAAGACAAGTGTTGGAGAAGCAAAGCGAAAAGTCTAGACAAACCAGTTCTCGGCCTCGTAAGATGAGAGTTAACGAATTTTCCATCCCCGACCCTGATTTAGATGATGGCAAGTTAGTTAAGGCGAAATGTGCAGAGATTTTCGACGAGAAATTAGCTGCTTGGAAAGCCGAGCGAGCTAGCAAGGCCGCTGCACAGAAAATGGCTGCGAATTGCAACCAGTGTGGATCCCTCCAGCATTTAGCAGATGCATGTCCTAACAACAGTGAGCAGCAAGAGGAGGTAAACGCGATCCGGAATTATTCAAATCAAAAGAAGTACACACCACAACGCGACAATACTCTTTTCAAGTGGGATCCGGGCAATCCAAATCATATGCCGCCTGATCCGCAAATCCCCCACCGCATTATGCTCAGGTACCAGTACCACCGGCACAAAATAATTTTCATATGCAAGGACAAGCGTCAAGTGCAACTCAACCAAATGATCATCTGTTGGTTTGGCAGCAGGATCAAGTGGCTGAGACAATCAGTAATAGAGAAGGGCTTACAAAGGTGAATGCGAAGATAGACGAACTTTCAAAGAAGGTGAGCGGAATAGACCAACTGTCCGGTATTGTGCATGATCTAGCTAAAAACATGGATAGAATGGAGAGGACTATGAGACAAATAGCAATCGATATTGCTAGGTCAAATAAGGAGAGAGACAAGCTACCAAGCCAGCCGGAGCAAGCATCGGCAATTCACGTCCTTCGCAGTGGGAAGAAGATCGACAATGGCATAGAGAACCAAGATGAGGATCTTGTTCCTAAACCAGTGGACAAGCTACATAAATCTGCCAATAGATATGTTCCTGGTTCTATTCAAGGGAAAATTCCGAGCGACACCTCTGGCATCGATGAACCGCCGCAACCGAAGCAAACAACGATGCAGTATAAGGATGCTGTTCCTTTTCCGAGCCGATTACGTCCAGCGAAGGAGAACAAGAAATTCATGGAGCTGTACAATCTCTTGAAGAATGTGAATATAAACCTTCCACTTTTAGAAGTGATCAAGACGATGCCCGCCTACGTCAAGTTTTTTAAGGAACTTGCCTCGCGAGAGAGACGTTTGGTGACAACTCAATACGTTCCGTTACCGAAGGAAGTTAGCGCAATTTTCAAGAGACCATTACCACCTAAGGAACGCGATCCTGGCAGTTTTTGCATAATATTTTCACTAGCTAATGGGAAGAAAGTAGTAGTTATGTTGGATCTTGGAGCGGGCGTTAATCTAATGCCTTATTCGCTTTATCGAGATTTTGATCTTGGACCACTCAAACCGATAACTATGCGCCTACAGTTGGCTGATCGCTCGACCCGACGACCCTTGGGAGTAGTCGAAGATGTTTTAGTGCAAGTTGAAGAGCTCGTAATTCCGGTTGATTTTGTGGTTATGGACATTGGTGAAGTTCCGACTGAGGACAACGAGCACACCATTTTATTAGGGCGACATTCATGGCGACTTCCCATACTCTTATTGATGTTCATAAAGGGAGAATGACAATGACCGTTTTGGGCGAAACAGTGACCTTTTCTCTGAAAGATATTCACAACACTCCCTCTCCTATTATGCAAGAGGAAGATTCGTTCGATGACCCCATTGCATCGTGCGTGAACGAATTACGAGAAATCGCGACTTTGAGTAAGTTACGCGACGGAGACGATGCCGGAGTTTCTATCGAGAGAAGGGATGAGCAAGTCAATTCGTGTCAGGGTTACGAGTCCGATGATCATATGCACTTAAGAGGAGAAGAATTGATCGAGTTGTTGGGTATAGACGTACGCGATATCGTGGCAGAATTTGGAGACAATTTTGATGAGGAGTTTTCACACGAATTCGAGCAAAAGGTGGAGTCGAAACCACCAATAATTCGTTCAAGGCACGATTTCCTCGACCATAGCAAAAATTTCACTTTCAAAAAGAACACGGGCGAGGAGTGTTTAGGCGATTGGGTGAAGGAGATGAAGAAATCAAGAAAGGTTCGCACGAGTGAAGTCAAGAACTTGCAATTTGAGGTTGGAGAATTAGTCTTGTATAATAACGAACGTAAGTACGACCCAGCCGGTTTTGGAGCTTCATGGAGCGGACCATTCTCGATTAAAGAAGTTGATGAGTACGGCGCAGCCACGTTGTACGATGAGATTGGAAAATCATCCTTTAAAGCTCACAAGCATAGATTGAAGCCTTATCATGACGGACGAGGTAAAAATAGCAATCGCAAGATGGTGGAGTTTGGAGATCCACCGTACGTGGGGAGCTAAACAAGCAAGATAGCGTCGAGCAAGCGACGTTAAAATTTGCGCTTCTCGGGAGGCAACCCGAGCGTTATGTATCCTTTTGTATTTTATTTTTATTTATTTATTGTTTTATTTTGGTTTTTAGTTGTTTAGAACAGATGGAAGAACTCGGACGGGGAGAATTGATCGAACGAGCGAAGGAAAAAATACGCCCAGGATTCCGCCCGCGTCGACGCCGAGAATGCTCGCGTCAATCGACGCGACGTCGACGCAAAATGCCGAAGAATCGCTTTCTGTCGCGTCGACTGACGCGGCATCGACGCCAGATGCCTGGAAATTTATGTTCTGTCGCGTCGACTGACGCAGCGTCGACGCGACCCGCGGACCGGCCCAGAAACACGTTTAAAAAACAGGATTTTTGGCCCACGACCCGACCCATATTCGGTTGACCCACGGAAAACCCAGGAAACTGCTTTTAAAAGCAGCCCTTTCTTACCTCTTCTCACTTTTCCTTCTTTTCTAACTTTCAAATTTTATGTTTCTAACTTTCTTCACAATTTTCTTTGTTTAAGTCCCTGCACTACAAGCTAAAAACCGGAATCACACACTACAATTCCGCTAGCAAGGTCGAATTTTGGGAAGATTTCAAGCTATTTCTCCCAAAAAGCTAAGTAGGGGTTTGGGGCAATTTGAAGCGCAATTCCGGCAACTCTTGTGTTTCTACCGAAAATCGTTGAGGTACTTCGCTTGAAACTCTCTTGGGGACATATTAGTTGTGGTTTGGTTGTGTTGGAAAGTTTTTGGTGCTAGAATTGTGCAAAAAATTTTGTTGGTTGAACACGCACGCCAAGTGTTCGACAAAATTCCCCAAAGAACAAAAAGTCTTATTTTTCAAGGTTTTTCAATCCCGTTCATTTCGTATTGTTTGATAATGTCTCGAGCGGGTAAGCGTAAGGATATCTCGGGGAAATATGGAGCACCGTTCCCGATTTTCGACAAGAAGGAAGGGGACATGTTCAAGAACATTCGGAAAATGGGGGTTTGCTACGCACCGGACTTTGAACGTCCAAGGGATTGCGGATGAGGCCTCGAATGGGTCGGACCACCACACCGATCTTTCGCGATATGTGGATGGCCTCGGTTGTGGGTACTTTGCCCAAATGCACTTGCCCGGTTTTCGAGAACTCATGCTCGAGTTTTTCTCGACTTTGGCGATTCGGAACGACGAGACGTTCTCTTGTCGGCTAGGAGGGAATGATGTGGTTGTCGACGAGGAGATTTTTGGCAACATTTTCGGTTTCCCGACCGTAGGGGACCACCCGGTTGGAGTTCAAGGCTTCGATTTAGCTCTTTTTGGGGGATGATTACCAGGGGAAACTGTCACGCCCCATTTTCGAAAAGTGTAAATTTTGATTCTTTATAAATAAAACTTCCAAAATCAAGGGCGTGGAGTTTTCAATAAATCCACAATCACAAATAAATTTGAGCGGGAAGCGTGAATAAAACTTAACATTGATTTAAAACAGGAAATTCACTTAACGCATCAAATAGCAGTACTCGACTATTCAAGAAGTTTTAAATAGAAACACAAGTCTCAATCTTGTTTTTAAAACTTGACAAAAACTAAAGATACCAATCCATTAGAGAGGAAAATAAAATAGCATTGAAAATAACATCTTCGCATCCACCGCCTCGTACCACATCCAACTCCTCAACCTGAAAAGTTTAATAAAAATGGGTGTGAGCTTTCAACTTGCTCAGTGGGGATTTGTTTGTCAATATTAAATATAAATCATACAAACCATAAATGAATAGTTACAACACACTGTCAGTCGTTCATAGATTCATAGATGTTGGCCAACCATAGATTTAGCTCGAAAGCTACTGTTGTTTTAGCCCGAAAGCTACTATGGAATGTTGCATTGAGACATAGATAATTCATACAATCGCATTTAACATAGTCAAACATAGAACACGTTCGGCAATGTTAAGAAGAAATCATATAAATCATAAATGAATGGCTACAACACACTATCATTGTTTTAGCTCGAAAGCTACTATGGAATGTTGCATTGAGACATAGATAATTCATATAATTGCATTTAACATAGACAAACGTAGTTTTGAAAAGAGTTTAGAATCACCCACTTGAATGTAGTTTCGTAAAGATGCGAACGTAGATGCTCGTGATTGAAAATCCTAGGTTTGAGGACCCTCGTTTCCTACAATGAAAATAGTAATTTGACTTAGTACTTGATTTGAGTAAAGTATATATTATATATATATATATATATATATATATATATATATATATATATATATATATATATTCGAATAAATTTTAAAAGGTAATAAAACCATAGCCATGAATCGAATGTCCGGTTAGGGAAAATAAGGCCAATAGTGTTGTTTTATTAGGGTTCTTGAATTTGGAAGGGTATAATTGGAGTTTTGGGTAAAGTGGAGGCTCAATTGAATAAATTTGGAAGCTTTGGGGTCAATTGGATAAAAGGGCAAAAGTTTGGGGGTTTAATTGCGAATTTTGGAAAATTGGATCATTAAAAGGGTTTTAGCCCTAATCTCCTTCACAAACCCGTCAGCCCCTTTTCTTTCACCCGTCAACAGCCCGCCCCTTTTTCTTCCTCCTTCTTTTCTCCTTCTCCAAAAAAATTGAATCGGCCCTCCACCTCCTTCCTCTCTGAAACTGGACTTCGGTGAAAGGTCGTCCGCAAGGCGGCGGCGTGGGAGCAGCAACCGCTGAGGGTAGTCGACGGCGGATTGGCTGGGTAATCGGCGCCGGCGAGGATCGGCGAAAGGAGAACGGCAGCCTTGAGCAGCGGAGGCGGAGGCTGCGACCCGTAGCGGCTCCGAGCGGCGGCGACGCTCCAATCGGCGGCGATTGCGTGGGTTTGGCGATTGAAATCGGCCGGCGCACTCTCCTTCGGAAGTCGGCGGATGGTGACGGCTCGAGAGGCGGCTTGGTTGGCGATTTTCGGCGATTGCTCGCAGTGGCGGACGGCGGCGGCTTGGTGTGGTGAGGCGACTCGGCTGGTGTTCTCGTGGGTTTCGCCTGGGTTTTGACTCGTGTTTCGGTTGTGGGGTGCGGTTTGGTTTTGGCCGGAGTTGGTTGAAGCTTCGGACGGTGGTGTTGGGGACTGGAAAACGGCCGTGACGGCGGCACCTCGACTGCGGGTTAGTGGCAGAGGTTTCGACTGAGGAGGGCGGCTGTAGAACGGCTGAGTCGGGCTTGACGTTTGACTCGGCAGGGGTCCGGTTGGGCTGGTTCTCGGGGTTCGGTTGGGGCTGTCGTGGCTGCGTGTCGGGCTGGAGTTGATGGTTTGTGATGTTGTGGTTTGAAATCGGCAGTGGTGGTAGGGATGATGGTTTTGGTTTTTGATTTGGAATGTTGTAGTTTAGAGATAAAAAAAATAAAAAATCCTTTACCTGTATGTTGTGTTGTTAATGGTTTTTCAAGTGTTTGGTTMGAAATTTCAGAAACACAAAAGAAAAGAAAATAAACTATTTCATTACTTGCTGGTTCTTGTATGTTGCTGCTTGTTGTACTGTAAATAAAAAAAGAAGGTTGGGTGAAGAAATGGAGAGTGGCTGTGGATGGTGCTGAATGTTGGAAATGGGGGGATTGGGTGGATAAGGTTTTGGTATATAATTCAAGACAAAACAATTAAATAAAAGAATTCATTTCTGTTTTGAAAAATTAGAGTTGTGGTGGGCTTGGGCCAAGTTATAAGGTTTAGATTGGGCTTGGGTTAGGATTTTGTAAACAAAAAGATGTTAATGAAATTGGGCCTAAGTAACATAAAAACAATAAAACTAATATTGTTTAAATTTGGTTTTGGTAAAAATAGAATAAAATAAAAATAATGTAATTGGATTTGAATAAAAGGCTTATTGGACTAGAAATAATAAACTATAAAATTAAAATTAAAATAAAATAACAAGAAAAATTGGGCTCAATAAAATAAAGACTTGGGCGTTACAGAAACACAGGGGATTGTAAGAGATTTCCTTGCTCGAGGAATCGAGACGACGCCCTCTATGTCGCCTACAAGATTCTCGCGCACATCATTCTATGCAAGAATGAGGCCACTTACGCGACTAAAGCCGAGCTTTATGTTCTACAATGCCTCATTGATGGTCGTCAAGTCCGGTTGTACCCGCTTATTTTGTTAGGACTTTACAATGTGACCAAGGGTACTCCGGGAAGAAAGTCGCCACTTCTCTCCTTTGTGCCATACATTACCGGCCTCGCCCGTCACTTCGGGTTCGATCTGGCTGAAAGCAGACTTAGCCCGCTTGGGACATCTTCACTACCACTCGCGCGTGCGCCGGCACCCCGAGTGAGGTTGTCGACTAGAGGAGGATCTTCGTCTCGACTACACGATGACGACGATGATGGCGACGAGGATATGGAGCAAGCCCGCCGTTCTACTTCGGGCCCGAGTCCCGATTGGGGGCAATTTTTTGAGGAGAACCGAGCATTTCAAGTGAAGATGTTCGATAAGCTCCAAATTATCGACGAGAAGATTGATGGGAACCACAACCAAAACCGTCGGAGCTTGAAGAAGATGCGAGCTCGCATTTCGAAGCTCGAGGAGCGATTTGAGGCGGCATACCCCACACCGAGCATGGACATCGACAAGAACCCTGAGGATGATGAGTCCCGCGAGTTCTAAACTCGTTCTATCTTTATTTTTATTATTTACGCTTTCTTTATAAAAAAAATATATAAAAAAATGGAAAATTTAAAATCCAAAAATATTGCTATTTTCTTTGTCTTTGTGTGTTTTATTTTTCTTTTAGGGCAATTCGTACCACGTACGTTGAAGAAGTGGCCAATTACACAAATCACGACTAGCGGCTCGACTACTATTATTTCAGGGATGTTTTCTTTTTCCTTCCTCTTTTTTTGATTTTTGGATGTATTTGTGGCAATCCGGAGATTGCACGGATTTTTAGAGAGGGGGGTGGTCGAGTGTGATTTGTATTGATTAATTTTGTAATTTTATTTGATACTTGGCCTGTAATAATTATATGCTTAAACGTGATTAATTGCTATTTCTACGCTTAATTGTGTTTGTATGGCATGCCTGTCGAAGTTGACTAAGTATGATTATTTGTTTTCGTCTTTGAACGTGCATAAGTGCATAATTTTTCAAAATTTATATTTATATATTTTAAAATGGTACTTGGACGCAATCGATTTCACGAAACCTTAAAAGCAGCGTCAATTCAAAATTTTTCATGCAAAAAGCCAGTGAGTAGCCTGAGTGTTTATCATCATTGCATGTACGTGAATAAGTTTCAGTTTTGATATCTCTTTGAAACCGCTGTGTGTAGTCGACTTTGAACATGAAGTTAAGGCACATATAAAACCTTATTCCGGCCATATCCATATATTTTTAGCCACTATAAATTTCGAATGAGCCAATCATAGCCAAATATCCATGCCTTTAGCCATGAGTGTTTCTGAGACGACCCTACAACCCATTAAAAGCGTGGGGTAGGAGTTCGTAATTTTTATTGGTTATTTGAGTCTTGGGAATTTTTATTAGGAATTTATTATTTTGTAAATAAGGACCACCATCTAAAAAAAAAAAAAAAAAAACCATAAAAAGAATAAACGGGGGAAAAAATAAAAAAAAAGGATAAGAAAGATGGTGGGTCTTGTGTTAGTAATTGCCTACGCGCTTATAAAGGCTTGTGTTTTATTTTTAATTTTCTTATGAAGCCTAATGTTTAAAAGGCAAGAGTTGTGTAAGAAGCATGATATAAGCTTCAATGTACTTCAGTGGTTTGAGCTTTCAGTCGGTTTACGAGTTTTTGAGTTGAGGAATAGCCTATATTTTAAAGGCTACGTTATGAGAGTTAAGTGAGGTTTTTATTTTTGAACGAGGTGAAGCAATTTGCTTCTCGATTAGATTAGGTTGAGTGAGCGATTAGCCACACGACTTATATATTCCATACCCGTCCAAAGAGCCTTACGTTACAACCCGCGAAGACCTTTTCTGATTCTTAGTTTTGATAGCACACTTAATTCGCGATTGAAAAGAGATTGATTTTCTGTGCTTTTTACTGTGCATGTAATTGTATGATTTGAGTGTATACACGTCCCATGCAGAAAATACTTGAGTGCTTTTGAGCGTACTTATATATATTATCCTTCGTGAGGAAGCATGATTTTATTTTGAAGCGACAATGTAATAATGGTCAAGTGTTTGACGTTGCGTGACTTGTACCTATATTTTCAAAATTACGTATGTAGCATAGCACGACTCTTTGCTTGAACTTATTTTCATTCTAGTTATACTTCGAAATTATCGTTTGTTCGAGGACGAACAAACCAATAAAGCGTGGGGTAGTTGATTAGAGTAGATTTGTCCTTATTTTTATTAGCTTTTTAGTTCGTTTTTCTATTTGTTTTTGGTATAAGTTGGATGATTTAAGCATAATTCCGTAATTTTATAATTCCAGCTTATTTTACCGCATTTTGATCTTAATTGATGCAATTAGGTGATGTTTCGTTGTTTTTCACCTTACAGCTAAGTAACCGGAAGAGTTTAGCACGTAAAAGACGAAGTTCGATGTTCAAGAATAGAAGAACAAGCTTTCCGGTGAAACGAGTAGCAAACGATCGAGAAACGGAGACCGACGCTCAGTCGCGTCGACTGACGCGACCGTCGACGCACCGTCGACGCGAGCCATGTCAGCGAGTCATGACCGCGTCAGTCGACGCAACTGCCGACGCTACGTTCTGAAGCGTCGATGTCGACGCACCAAGCGTCGACGCTAGTTGCTGAAGCGTCGATGTCGACGCACCCCGTCGACGCACCTGCCCAGCCGACCTGCGCACCTGCTGACCACACGTCTGCCGAGTCCCGCCGAGCAGCCAGCACGCGTCAGTCGACGCTCCGTCGACGCACCGTCGACGCGACGGCCCAGAATTCGGAAATTAGGGTTTCTTGTGCGGCAAGACTTGTAATATTTATAAAAACCCTCATATTTCGGATTTTGGAGAGAAGAGGCCACGAGAGATAACACTATCCTAGGGTATTTTAGCATTCAATAACAATAAATCCACGTCTTATAACAAGATTTGGAGACGCGGATCAAGGATCGAAGTTCTACGCGTCCGAAACACCGATTTCGCGCTCGAGAATCCATCTTCGCCCAAGATCAGCGTTCAAACTCCGGAATAGCTGGAGCTTTTCATTGCTTTCCTTAGTTTCAATAAGTTTTCTAAACTCTTAGATAATTTTCTAGTTAATTGTTTAGATAAATTCTTAGTTAATTCTAGTTTTAATTAGTTTAATTGTTTCTTATGCTTGGATATTGGATATTGGTTAATTTAGTTTATTTATGCGATTTAGTTTATGCTTAGTTAATGGTTCTTGGATTCGTATGATTCAATTGCTTAGCGATAGTTTCTTAAATTCATGCTTTTAGATATGATAATTAGCTTCTAATCTTCGTAGCGTTAATTGATAATTTAGTTATTCCTCTTAGTTGATAAATTAGAATAATTAGTTTAATCAGCTTTAGTTTACTGCTTAGTTCGTAATTGATAATCTAGTTTAAAGTAATTAGTTTAATTAGTTTTAGTTTAATTATCGTCTTAGTTTATAATGATCGAATCAATCTATTCAAACCCCCAAATGTATATGTATGTTATTCGTAATTGAGAAAAACATTGATAAGACCGAACAGTTGTTTCCTCGAGAGATACGACTCGAGTCAAACTCATCACCCTACAGTTACCTCGTACACTTGCGAGCAAACTGACGTGCTTTTAAATTAATTTATTAAAAATGGGGTGCACAAAAGTTTGAGTCAAGCAATTTGCTTCTGATTAGATTAGGTTGAGTGAGCGATTAGCCACACGACTTATATATTCCACACCCGTCCAAAGAGCCTTACGTTACAACCCGCGAAGACCTTTTCTGATTCTTAGTTTTGATAGCACACTTAATTCGCGATTGAAAAGAGATTGATTTTCTGTGCTATTTACTGTGCATGTAATTGTATGATTTGAGTGTATTACACGTCCCATGCAGAAAATACTTGAGTGCTTTTGAGCGTACTTATATATATTATCCTTCGTGAGGAAGCATGATTTTATTTTGAAGCGACAATGTAATAATGGTCAAGTGTTTGACGTTGCGTGACTTGTACCTATATTTTCAAAATTACGTATGTAGCATAGCACGACTCTTTGCTTGAACTTATTTTCATTCTAGTTATACTTCGAAATTATCGTTTGTTCGAGGACGAACAAACCAATAAAGCGTGGGGTAGTTGATTAGAGTAGATTTGTCCTTATTTTTATTAGCTTTTTAGTTCGTTTTTCTATTTGTTTTTGGTATAAGTTGGATGATTTAAGCATAATTCCGTAATTTTATAATTCCAGCTTATTTTACCGCATTTTGATCTTAATTGATGCAATTAGGTGATGTTTCGTTGTTTTTCACCTTACAGCTAAGTAACCGGAAGAGTTTAGCACGTAAACGACGAAGATCGATGTTCAAGAATAGAAGAACAAGCTTTCCGGTGAAACGAGTAGCAAACGATCGAGAAACGGAGACCGACGCTCAGTCGCGTCGACTGACGCGACCGTCGACGCACCGTCGACGCGAGCCATGTCAGCGAGTCATGACCGCGTCAGTCGACGCAACGTCGACGCTACGTTCTGAAGCGTCGATGTCGACGCACCAACGTCGACGCTAGTTGCTGAAGCGTCGATGTCGACGCACCTGCTGACGCACCTGCCCGAGCCACTCGCCACCTGCCGACCACGTCTGCCGAGTCCCTCCGAGCAGCTGCTCGCGTCAGTCGCACGCTCAGTCGACGCACCGTCGACGCGACGGCCCAGAATTCGGAAATTAGGGTTTCTTGTGCGGCAAGACTTGTAATATTTATATAAACCCGCCATATTTCGGATTTTGAGAAGACACAGAGGGAGACAAAGACTCAACACTATCCTAGGGTATCTTAGCATTCAATAACAATAAATCCACATCTTATAACAAGATTTGGAGACGCGGATCAAGGATCGAAGTTCTACGCGTCCGAAACACCGATTTCGCGCTCGAGAATCCATCTTCGCCCAAGATCAGCGTTCAAACTCCGGAATAGCTGGAGCTTTTCATTGCTTTCCTTAGTTTCAATAAGTTTTCTAAACTCTTAGATAATTTTCTAGTTAATTGTTTAGATAAATTCTTAGTTAATTCTAGTTTTAATTAGTTTAATTGTTTCTTATGCTTGGATATTGGATATTGGTTAATTTAGTTTACTTATGCGATTTAGTTTATGCTTAGTTAATGGTTCTTGGATTCGTATGATTCAATTGCTTAGCGATAGTTTCTTAAATTCATGCTTTAGATACGTTAATTAGCTTTAAATCTTCGTAGCGTTAATCGATAATTTAGTTATTGCTCTTAGTTGATAATTTAGAATAATTAGTTTAATCAGCTTTAGTTTACTGCTTAGTTCGTAATTGATAATCTAGATTAAAGTAATTAGTTTAATTAGTTTTAGTTTAATTATCGTCTTAGTTTATAATGATCGAATCAATCTATTCAAACCCCCAAATGTACATGTATGTTATTCGTAATTGAGAAAAACATCGAAAAGACCGAATAGTTGTTTCCTCGAGAGATACGACTCGAGTCAAACTCATCACCCTACAGTTACCTCGTACACTTGCGAGCAAACTGACGTGCTTTTAAATTAATTATTAAAAATGGGGTGCATAAAAGTTTGAGTCAGTGTCACATAATGGTATCAACACATTTAGGAAAAATGAATTATTTACACAAAAGACCCCCGAAGTTTACTCTATTTACAAAAAAAATCTTAAATTATCATAAATTAACCAAATTACCCCTCAAAACGATATCTATCAAATCGTCAAAAATCATTTAAACCAGAATTAATATGATCCGACTCTTCACTATTTATTCCTCTGTTCTCAATATACACACTCCTTGTTGACAATCACGCCCCATATAATTACAAACTTAGTACAAGCATTATCAGTAAAGCCATTAAGATCTATAGTTATGCAAAGTTCCTCCAGAAGCAGCAAACATACAAATCGAATTTTGCAAGTTAATCAATCTTCATATCTCCAATAGCTTCCAAAACCACTCCAAGAAAGATGAGAACTAAATATGAACAATTCATTAAATCCAATGCATCATCCCAGCCTGTCACCTCCCAAAATTACTATTCATGTGTATCTACAATGGACTAACCAAAACCAAGCATCAGTTGGCATTTAACAGAAACACGAACACAACAAATATCAAAACCAGCACAAAAACACAAAGAAAAGCATCATCGCCATCAAAGAAAACCATGTTTTGTAAACTAAAGTGAAATTTGGATTTTAGCAGAACACAAATCTATTCGTATTATAGAATAACGTAGACCTACGTAGTGCAAAAACATAAAACATTAATTTTGTTTTGAATATGAATCAAATATCTTATTACACATTAAAGATGGTTTGTTTTCATAAAAGGGATGAAACTGTACTGTTTTCATAAAATTTAACTAGTACAAAATTATTTTATAACCTAGTTCATAAAACCTGGTTTGTAGATTGGGGCCTTCGAATAAAACTCAAAACTTGGTTTGTAAAATGGGGCCTTCGAATAAAATTCAAAACATATTCGATATTCACATCAATACCAACACCAGGTTCAAACATATTTGATTCGGCCTTTTTGCTGGAAGATCATAGGTGAGAGAAGGCAATTTCAGAGAACTAATGCGGCTGCTAAATTCAATGTTGGTTTCTGTCATACCAACATCAATACCAACACCAGGTTCAAACAAGTGTGGGTCAAGAAGAATGACGTCAAGTGTAACATGATCCATACCTCCTTGAAGTCCCACGTCCCTGGAGCCTGGTATTTCAATAGTGGATGCTCCAAGCATATGACTGGGTCCGAGGAGCTGCTTTCCAACATTATCAGATTTTGAGGTGGAAAAGTAAAGTACGGTGGAGGCGCAAATGGACAAATTGTTGGCCAAGGAACTCTCCATGTTCCAGGCATTGTGACTCTTGAAAATGTGTTGCTGGTAGAAGGACTTACTGCAAATTTGATTAGCATAAGTCAACTGTGCGATGGAGGTTTCAGTGTCAAATTCAACCGTGAGAAGTGTGAATTCTAAGAGGAGAATGGACTATGTATTCTCACTAGTCAAAGGAATTCAGATAATTGCTACCAAATCCAAAGTGATGCTTTTTGCATACTATCCCAATTAAGTGATGCTGAGTTGTGGCATCAAAAGCTTGGACACGTGAATTACAAGATGGTGGACAGGTTGGCCAAAGAAGAAGCTGTGAGTGGACTACCTAAGATCAACACTAAGATCATTCCTGTGTGCGAGGCATGCCAGAAAGGAAAGCAAGTAAGGGTGCCTCATCCAGTCCAGCAAAGTCTCACTACATCATCTTGCTTTGAACTTCTACATATGGATCTCATGGGACCACTTGAGGTTGAGAGCCTTGGTGGTAAGAGGTATGTGTTAGTGATTGTTGATGATTTTTCTAAATTCACCTGGGTAGAATTTTTAAAAGAAACTTTTGAAACTTTTGAGGCTTTCAAAAAACTTGCAAAGAAGCTGTGTGTAAGGTTTAATGTGAACATTGGTAGGATTAGAACTGATCATGGAAAAGAGTTTGAAAATACTTCTTTTTCTAAATACTGCACTTCTGAGGGCATAAGTCATGAATTTTCTTCATCTATTACTCCACAACAAAATGGCATAGCCGAACGTAAGAATAGGACTCTTGCTGAAACGACTAGAACTATGCTTATTTCTAATGGAATCGCAAAACGTTTTTGGGCTGAAGCAATGAACACTGCATGTTATATTACAAATAGGGCTTACTTTAGACCAGGTTCATGTGCTACTCCCTACGAGTTATTGATGGGTAAAAAACTGATCTTGAGTTATTTTCATGTGTTTGGATGTATTTGCTATGTGCTCAACGATAGAAATCATCTAGCTAAACTGGACTCAAAGAGTGATAAGTGCATTTTCATGGGTTATTCCTAAAACAGTCATGCTTATAGGCTGTTTAACCTGAGAACTAGAAGCATGTTTGAGTCAGTTAATGTCAAGTTCGACGATCTAACGAGTGCAGTCAAACCTACCGAGGATAATGATCTGGTTTATGATCAAGATCCTCAAGAAAATGTCACTTCTCCTTCAGTTGATAGTGCAGGTATTGAGAACAAAGATGCAGGTGATGAACCCAGAGAATTGAGTGATGTTGATACCAATGTTGTTACTGGGATACCAACATCAGAACCAACATCGAGCCAAGTCACAGAATCTGGTTCTGATTCAGAAGAAGAAGATCCAGATGATCCCATTGATCTTCATCAAAGGGATATTCCATCCAGAATCCAGAAAAACCACCCTGTGGGCCAAATTATCGGTGATTTAGACGAAAGGAGTACAAGACGGAGACAAATTAATTTCAAAAAGATGGTCAGGTACGTATGTCTGTCTACTAATTATTCTAAGATTCGTGAGTCTTTGTATCTTTCTAAAATAGAGCCCAAGCGAGTGGAAGATGCACTCAAGGATGAGTTCTGGATTCAGGCAATGCAAGAAGAGCTGGATCAGTTCGCCAAAAATGACGTTTGGGACTTAGTGCCAAGACCAGAAAATTCCCATGTGATGGGAACAAAGTGGATATTCAAGAACAAGACTGATGAGTCTGGAAACATTATGAGGAACAAAGCTTGACTTGTTGCACAAGGGTATACGCAAATTAAAGGAATCGATTTTGATGAAACTTTTGCCTTAGTTGCCCGCATTGAGTCGGTAGGGCTTTTGCTTTCTGTTGCTTGTTATATGAAGATTTCATTGCATCAAATGGACATTAAGAGTGCTTTTTTAAATGGAGTCTTGAGTGAAGAAGTGTATGTTGAGCAGCCTAAAGGATTTGTGGATCCTCAAAAACCAAATTTTGTTTTAAAACTGAAAAAGGCTCTTTATGGTTTAAAACAAGCTCCAAGAGCTTGGTATGAAAGGCTAACTCAACATTTGCTTTATTTGAACTTTAGACGAGGGGAAGTTGATAAAACCTTATTCCTTCTTAAATCCAATAAACACATCTTAATCGTCCAAATTTATGTGGATGATATTATTTTTGGATCCACTAACGAGCAGATGGTCAAGGAGTTTATTACTCGGATGTCCGATACATTCGAGATGAGCATGGAAGGTAACCTCTCATACTTTCTTAGCTTACAAATCAAACAGCTTGATGACGGTATTTTCCTTTCCCAGGCTAAATATGCTAAGAACTCAGTTAAAAAGTTTGGTTTAGAAAGTGAAACTCACAAGAGAATGCCACTGGGAAAAACTGTGAAGCAGTCGAGAGACGATGTGGGTAAGGGTGTTGATAACACCATGTATAGAAGTATGATAGGGAGTTTGTTGTATTTGACAGCAACCAGACCTGATATTATGTATAATGTGTGCTTATGTACTAGATATCAGTCTAATCCAATTTTAGTGCCATTGACATCTCCAAAAATCCAGTCCAGCATTCCCGAATAAAACACATTGACATAAGGTACCACTTCATTCGAGACCTAGTTGAGAGGAAGATTGTTATCCTTGAGCATATTGGAACAGATAATCAGCTTGCTAACATCTTCACTGAGGCATTAGATTTCGAGACCTTCTCGCGTTTGAGAAGAGATCTCGGTATGTGCATTGTCTGAACCAATGTTGGTTTGTGATGTTGTGACACCCATTATCAACATCAGTCACAACATTTGTATACTTTTGCATGCATTTTTATCTTTCTTTTCATACATAATCCTAATGCATTGAGTCTGATTGAAAGTGCTATAAGGTCCTGTGTTGTAATAAAAGTGATAGCAAAAAGAACCAACCTCTTCAATTAGGTGATTGTGAGATTTGCCCGCAGAAACTGGTTTTCTCCCAGGTCCAAAAACAAGAGGTTTTTAAAAGTAATTGCTGAAGATTAAAAGATTCAAATCCCTTCAAGGATGAAGAAAATCTAGATACAAAATGATCCAATCTTTAAATATCTCCTTCTTGAGAGATCTTGATGTAGTCATTAACTTGGGTTAAGGGGTTAGTTTCCATTGACCTCACCTAAGGCAATGTTGGTTTATAATGTTGTCAGTTTTAAAAAGCAACATTGGATCAAGTCACTGAAATCTTAATATGTTTTTGTATATTCTTTTAGGTCATGTTTTTTAGGCATCCCATAGGACATTCATACTTTGTGAAGATGCCATCTTGTTGTGCGTGTGTTACTTGTGTTCTTGTCTTTCTTGAAATCTCTTAATTTTGTTTTGAGTTGAGCTAATTAAGTGTTTCAGTGGAGTTAAAATTGGGCGGCTGGACAGGTAATAACGAGGTGAATTTGGTGAGTGAAAATTAACATTGCACAAGATTGGTACTATTGGGCTGATGGTTCTTAAATTTTAGCTGTGTATTTTCGGCCGATTTTGTAAAATGGGTTGTGCAATTTTTTATTTTTTTTTTTAAAGGGGAGATAATGGGTTTGTTATGTGATCACGTAGACTAATCTAAGGGGGAGTGGCGCTTTTTTAAAGGAAATAAAAATCGTGCTTTAAGGCTCTAAAATCCGCAAGTAGTGAAAATTAGGGATTTTTCCTTTTATTTTTCCTTTCTCTCTCCTTATGCAATGGTCATTTTTTGGGGGCATAAAAACCTGAACCTTTTTTCCGTTTGATCACAAATTCATACCCCTCTGCAAATTGAACTCTCAAACTTCTTATCTCTCTTCAATTCTCTCGATTTTCTTGTGTGCTTTTGAGAAATTGTAGGATGTCAAACCCGCCGTCACCTTCGTCTGTTCCAGAATTACAGGCAGAACTCCACCGCACCGGCAAACAGGTCCCTGCAACCTATGTGCGAGTTGGTGGGCTGGATATTCGCAAAGAAATCGGTGGTGGTACCTCTTTCATCCCACCACCGCTATCAACATCGCCACCACCCTCGCCGGCAAAAGATTCCAGTGTTGTTGTTCCAATTTCATCGCCGATTGATGCCTTTCCTGTATCACAAGTGTTCCCAGGACAGCCTGGGAACGAAATTGATGTTGATGATCCTCCCAACTTGGCATTTGTTGCTGAGACTTTTGGCCGCGTGGGGAATCCTACTCTGAAAAGGTCGAGGTGCCTGTGCAATATTCCTCCTGGTGTTGTGCCGCCCGCAGTACCGAAGAGCAAGGCTGGGCCACGGCGCCATGTGCTTATTGAACATATGAACCTCCAGGAGGATGTCACTGTGATGTCTGACCCTGATGATGAATATTTTGTTCCTGCTGCTACGGATGAAGGATTCGAGCCGCCGCCTTCTTCTGCCCCAAGTTTGCTGGAGAAGAAGTTTACTCGCCGGAAACAACGTGTGCGGAAGGCTGACAGGAGACCTAACCTGGAAAAAGTCAAGGTTTCTCCTAGGTCCACTGCGACTGAGTATTCCTCCCCTCCCTATACTGTGTTAGATTTTATCACCGGCGAAGTGACCAACTCTGCCAAACCGGCTGCCGATGTTTCCCCTTCATCTCCGGTTCATGAGGATCAACCTGCGTTCGATCCAGATTTGTTTGAGTATTCCCCTGATTCTTCGTTTGATGTGCCTCTTCGAGATATTCTGAATGCTTGCAAGAAGGACAAGAAGAAGAAGAAAGTTGTTGTGGAAGAAGATGTTGCTACTCATGTTGGTTCCCCCATACCAACATCCCATCATTCGCTGTCTGTTTCTTCCTCCAGTGCTGCCTCTGTTCCCCTTGCTTCTCATGCTCCCACGCCATCCACTTCCGATGCCTGTGCACACTCCCAGTCCTCCACAGACACTCCTACTCCGGTCCTTGAACTTGAGGATATGGATTCTTTTTTGGAGAAGTTTATTACTGCTGAGGCTGCCAAGTTGTTTGCCACTTACCAGACTCGCCACATGATCATCGAGCGTCATGTCCCGATTGAGCTTTTTGAGAAGCACAACCTCATCGCCTATCTTCAACACAAACAGTTTCAATTGCTATGCCTTTTTTCCGGGATGTTGTGATCGAGTTTTATGCCAATCTCTTGCCGTCTATTGTTGATTTGGAGTCTGTGAATTATGGCAAAAATCTTGTGCGTGGAAAAGTATTTTCTTTCACTCCGGCTTTGATTGATGAATTGTTTGGCACTGAGACATACCGGGGTGACTCGACAGTGGATGATATGAATGAGGTCATTTCTTTTTTATCTGGGGGTATGGTTGTTGCGTGGTTTGAACAGCTCCCTAGTACTTGCTTGTCTTCTCTTTATTCTATTCTGCATAAGCTTGCTATTTGCAACTGGTTCCCCTACAAGAACATGACGTGTGTTACGCGGCCTCAGGCCCAGTTCTTGTTTAGGTTTGGGAGGGGAATTCCTTTTAGTTTTGGCCAGCATGTTTTTGACACTATTGCTAAGTTTGCCACCACGAAGTCTGCGGCCTCGTTGTGTTTTCCATCTTTGATTTTCAGCTTGCTCAAGAACCAAGGGTTGACGCTTCGTCCCGATGATGTGCTCATGGATGAGGCTGATTGGTTTGCTTTGAGAGGTCAGCATGTTACTGGTGCCAGGGTCATTGATCTGCCTTGGCAAGCACCGCTTCAGGCAGATGTTGTTAGTGATGTTGGGAGGAGCGATCCCAACATGGTCCATATTTCTGCCCAGGTCCTTCGTGACCATGTGGCGTCCATTGATTTGCAGATGACTCAGCTGAAGGCTCTTCGTCGCTCTCTCTTGAAGGCCCTTTCGCTTTCTGGTCAAAAAAGGGGAGAAGATGACGCTGCTGCTGAAGATGTTGACGCTGCTGAAGATGTTGCTGATGTTGCTGTTGAAGGTGATGTTACTGGAGATGAAGCTGATGGAGAAGATGTCGTTGCTGCCGAAGCCTTGGCTAGTCTGGCTCATGAAAAGCGAAGGAAGCGAATTCGTGCTCGCGATAAGGCTTTGAGGAGAATGATGTGAATGCAGAAGAGGAAGAGGAAGGAAAGGGGTGAAGGAACTTCAACATCCCCTCGTCGTTCGAAGAGGGTTCGAAGTCATTAAGTTCCTTTATTTTTGTTTTGTTTTATTAAGTGTTATTTTGAACAATGTTGGTGTGTAATGTTGGTTTTATTTTTTAACAACATTGGGTGTTTTGTTTAGGGGGAGTTAGTATTCTTATTTTCATTTGTGTTTGCGTCGTAGTGTTTTGTCCAGAAAGGCAAAAGGGGGAGATTGTTGAGGAATTTATTCTTGGCAATAATTCCTATTTTGTTATTTGCCTTTCTTGGGCACAAAATAAGTTAGAAAACTAGATTTAGGAGTATATTATGTTTCCTAGTTTATGTTTAAGACTTTATTAGTTTCCTAGATTGTGTTTAGGATTTTTTTTGTCTTGTTTACCAAGTTTAGGATTCTAGGATTGTCTATTTAAGACAAGAGAGGATCCTAAAACTATGATCGATCTTTACGCACGGGATTTTGAAGAGGAGATCAACGCAAAGCAAGACGCAAGACGCACGGCAAGGACTGAAGAACACGAAGACTACTTGGAGCCATTGTTCGAGATAGACAAGTTATTCGAAGTTGCGTGACCAACGGAGAAGAGCTTGATCAACCTAGGCGACAAGTATTTAGTATCATGTGTTTTGATACTTTAGTTTTCGTATATTACTTAATATTTTTGTATTGATCGAAAAACAAGAAAGTAATATAGTTTTCGGGTTCGTACACCCAAGTTCACAAGTACTTTTACTTGTGAACTGAATTTGTTTAAACCGTGTTCTTAAATTTATTTTCCGCTGCATATTATTATCTTACTCTGGTCGATGTTGTTAATCAGTGTTGTTTAACATTGATAACATCATCGTAAATCTGAGACTTATTTTCAAAACCATAGACCTTCAAATTTTACAATTTCTTTGTGTTTCTAGCTTTCTTTTATATTTGACATTTTTATGGAGTGTTTGCAAGGTCCTTACGGAAATGGAGGTTACATTTCCAACATGGGAGGGCATGGTGCGAACCATGTTGGGAATGGAATGATGTATAATGGTTTTGGCAACATAGAAGGGCATGGTGCAAACCATGTTGCCAACGGTGGAATCGGCTATGGACAACCCAACATGGGAGGGTATGGTGCAAACCATATTGGGTATAGTGGCTTCACGAATACGAATGGTCCGTATGGTGGGATGGTGCTCCCAATCACTTTCCGAATATGCACACTCCAACATCCGTCCCATATGGTGGTTATGATGCTCCCAATCAATTCACGAATAAGCCTACTGGAGGCTTTATTAGTCCGAATGGGAACGTTGGTGGCCAATATCCGAATCCTGGCCCGTATGGCGGTTATGGTGTTCCCGATCATTGTCCGAATATGTATAATGGTGGCTTTTGGAGTCCGAATGGGAACGTTGGTGGTCAATATCCAAATCCCGGCCCGTATGGCGTTTATGGTGCTCCCAATCCCGCCCCTGTCTCTTATACACATCTAGATGTGTATAAGAGACAGCGTTTATTCCACCCAATGTATCACTCCCTCCTGATCAAAATTCTTCCCAATCCATGTTTTATAGCTCTAATGAAGTGAGTGTGGCTTTTTCCTCTAAGGAGCTTGAGTTGGAAAGGAAAATACTGGATATGAAGGCTCAAATTGATAAGTTGTCTAGTCTAGACCGGTTCCTCCGTGTGCTTCGTGTGGAATGTTTGGTCATGGCACCACGTCTTGTCCTTCAAATCTCTCGTTCAATACGCCGATGTATCATTCAGAGGAAGTATATGGAGGCCATGGATATCAAGCAGGACCCAGTTGTGCTACACCATATTTTGCACCACCGCCGACTCATAATCCTCTTTCTCATCTTAGCAACCGCATGCAACAAATATTTAGTTATGCCAATACATATGCGGGTGTTACTCCTCACGTGGGTCCACTTGTACTGGTGAATGCTCCTACTCCACCTTCCGGCCCGAATATCTTGGTCATTATGCAATCTTGTCCCATGACGTCGGCCTCGTTCGATGCTACATTCAATACTTTTGAGACTATGACCAATGGGTTAAACACTAACATGGGGCAACTAGAAAGCGATGGCAATATGCTAATTCAAGATAATGAGGAAGAAAAATTGCCAAGTCAACCTTCGCATCCTCTTGCGGTCATGATCCTTGGAAGTGATGGTGTGGTTGATAATACGGTTGTCCCGCTATCCAACGAGGAGGTGGTTTCTATTCCAAGCGCTCTTACCCCTTTTGATTCCTCCCCCGTGGGCCCCACTTTGTCAAAGTCACTTCTCGATGGCCTACACAATTCTTCGAATCCGTACAAGGAACCAAACTCTAAAGTCCCTATGCCTTCTCCATCACGCTTATCTTTTGAGGATTGCTTACATATGGATGTGATCCGAGATTTGGTAGAATAAGTTTATATGGAGGAAATGAGCATTGAGGATGAGTTTGACTCGGGGGCTTGTGTTAAAGATTGTGGAGAGGATGATGAGCCCCTTGTTCATAAAGACGAGTCCATTGTGCTTCAATGTACCCAAGATTTGTCTGCAAAGGGTTGTTTATGTGTCGTTGAGGGCAACGACAAAGTTTTAGAGGAGGGGTGGAGATTGTTCATGATAGGAGTGAAAAGCTTGAAGATTATCTTGAGGGATCGTCGAATTGTTTGAACTAGCCCCCAATAAGGTCGAGAGGAGCCACAAGCCCGAGCTTAAGCCTCCCTCATCTCACCTCAAGCATGTCTATTTAGAGGAAGAGGAGAGTAAGCCAATTATCATGTTTGCCAATTCGAGTCGAGAAGAAGAGGAGAGGTTGGTTGAAGTGCTTAAAGTTCTTAAGGGTGATATTGGTTGGAGACCCGGAGTTATTAAGAGAATTAGCCCTTGGACTTACATGCATAAACTTGTCTTGGAGGATGATGTCAAACCATATCGAGAATTCCAAAGGTGTTTGAATCCGAATTTAAAGGAGATAGTGGAAGATGAGAAATTGAAGTTGTTGGCGGGAGGATTAATGCTCGAAATTGTCGGTAGTGATGGGTGAATCCCATCCTCATAATACCAAAGAAAAGTGATATATCCATTATCGAGGACGAAAAAGGGGAGTTGTTGGCCATGAGGGCTAAAACGAGATGGAGGAGGTTGCTCGTTTTTAAGAAGTTAAATGCGGCTACCAAGAGAGATCATTTCCCTCTCCCGTTTATCAACCAAATGTTGTACAAGCTAGCCGGTCGTTATTCTTATCGGTTCTTGGATGAGTTGTTGGGTCACTTCAAAACCACAATTACACCCGAAGAGCAAGCCAAAGAGGCTTTTACTCGACCGTTTGGGACGTTTTCTTTTCATCAAAGGCCATTGCCATTACACAACGCCCCAAGAACGGTTCAAAGATTGGACCCTCCCGACAAGGAGGTTTTTGCTATGGTAGATTCTCCCATTTCAACCTCCCCATAATCAAGAAAGGAGTTCGTCAAGCTAAGGACGTAAAACAAGCGCTTCTTGGGAGGCAACCCATGTTCTTTTTGTCTATTTGTTTTATTTTTACATTTCTTTCTCCATTACTTTCTTATTATATAAAGATCCAAAAACATTTGAAAATTGAAAAATTAAAAAAATTGTGTTGTCTTTTGGTTCTTTTTAACCCTTGGTTTTTTTTTTTTTTTTGAGTCATGTGCATACTTTCTTATATTTTTTATTTTGTGTGATTTTATTTTATAATGTATTGTTCCCGACTTCAACCTTGGTCGATTTTATAAGATAGTAGCATTTATGGAGCCGGGAGAAACAAGCCATGCTCGGTTTTTGCTTGGATTGCTTGGATGCTTAAGTGGACCCCACCGAGCTCGACCCATACTCGCTAGATTAATAAAGCCTCTATCTCACCCTCCTTTTACTTGATTTTCATTAAAATGCAATAAGGGCATTGCATGGTCTAAGTGTGGGGTGGGTAGGTGGTTAGGGTCTAGGTTTTACAAAGCATGATTTGTCTATCTTAACTCGAGCCTTAGCGAAGTGTCACTTACTAATTGTGCATTTATATGGTTGAGTCGTTTTTGTGTCTTTTGTGTCTTTATTATGTTTTTAAGCAACACATGCTTGGAAGTTTGAATAGTTTACTTGTCGGGTTTTTACATGTTTATGCCCTCTTGTGTGAGGAGTTGAACTTTTGTGCTTCGTCTAAAATCCGCCTATATATATAATCAACATTTACTCGTGAAAAGATTGCAACGCTCTAAAAGCTCTTTTGATTCTGTCTCCAAAACCCGGTGCAAACTAGTGAGTAATCTTGTGTGATTATCGGTTTTGCTTGCATTTTTATGGAAATTGCATTGAGGTAAAATGATTTTGCTCGTACATGATTGAATTTGGAAATGACCTCGAGGCACATATATCACCCTTATTCCGACCATATCCAAATATATAAGCTACTTAAAAATCCCAAATGAGCCCCCTTGAGCCTATGCCCCGTTTCTTATTAGCCGAGCTCGATTTTTAACTCTTACATCTTCATAAATTGTGAGGTGAGAGTGTATAATTAGTTGATGAGAAATGTGTGGGAAATCAATTTTGGGTTTCGAATTTTGAGTTACTTATATATACGAAAAATATAAAAGAAAAGGGAGAGCAAAAATAAACTCCAACACAAATCACGAAAAGTGATAAAGCATGCGTTTGAGAGAAAAGCCTAATTCAAAAAGGGCTAAGTTTAGCAAAAAGAAGCGAATTCAAGAAGCTTCTAAGTGTTGTGAAATAAAAGTCGAAAAAGCGTGTGAGTATACTGATTTGCATGTTTTTATACGTATTTTTGTTACCGTTTTGTGTTGCGCTTCCATGTGTTTTGCGTGCATTTATCTGTATTAGGATTCGTTTTGGCCGATTTTATTAGTTTTAGGTTTTTATAACTTTTGTGCGGTTTTTAGTAGTTTTTCGTACAATTTTACCCTTTTTCGTATTTTTGGCCGTAGGATGACCAAGCAGGACCCGCGCACGCTCGGAGCATCCCACTCGACTCAGATTGGAATGGGCAAAGCAAGAAAACACAGCGTGAATGAGGAGCGACAATCGGTTGGAGCGGAGACGAGAAAACGAGCCGGAATTGCCTGTCAGTCGATCGACTGCACTCCAGTCGATCGACTAAGTGCCAGTCGATCGACTGAAGGACCGATTGGGATGATGAAATCGAATGGCGGGCAGTGTGTTTTGTGATTTTGGGCTTTCCAGTCGATCGACAACTTTCAGTCGATCGACTGACACGCAGATTTTTGCCCGGTTTTGACGTTTTTGTTCCTGCATTTTTGTATAAATAAACTATCACTCTCCTTCACTTACCTTATCCTTCCTTGGTTGATTTTGAGCCCCATTCAATCTCTTCCAAGCTCATTTTTCACTATTCCATTGCAAACCTTAGATATAATCCTTAATTAGCTCCTTTAATTTAGCTTAGTTAATTAGTAGTTGGTAGTTGTTCATAAGTGTTGGAGAAGGTGACATCTCTCTCATTTGTGGTTGTACTTTATGAAGTTAAACTTGGTGTTTTGAAGATTGTACTCTACATTTGAAGCTTTTGGTTGGAATGCAATATTAGTAGTAATCTTTCCCTTATTTGGTGTTGTTCTTGTGTTGTTTGTTGTTGGTATGTGTTTGTAGTGGTTTATTTTTAGATGTTGTTGTGGTTCTCTTGCCATTTTCAAAGTTCTCTTCCAATTTCTAGTTTGTTTTCCTTCTTGTAGTAAAATCTCCATTGAAGCTTCATGTTGAAGCTCTTTACTCATTT